>OZ038484.1:11574453-11586953 GCA_964036315.1 Acanthosepion esculentum | reverse complement strand
TATATATATAGGGAGAGAGAGAGAGAGAGAGAGAGAGAGATAGATAGATAGATAGATAGATAGATAAGCAGGTAGTTGCATAAATAGATACATAGATAATGAACAGTAAGTGATAGATAGATAGATAGATTGATAGATAGATAGATAACGAACCGTAAGTGATATATAGATAGATAGATTAATAGATAGATGGAAAAAAAACATGTGACTCACTCCATTCTTCGAAATGTCTCCTTCAATCTAGACAATGTTTTATATTGCAGGAAACAATTATACATTGTGATAAATGTTGTAGTTGCAGAGGCGTTTAACAATAAATTTCACATTTTCTGCCGTCCGTTTTGTCTCTAGACAATCCAGCCCAACTCATTCAGTTTACTAACGTTCCTGTATTTGTGTTTATCTACGTTATATTTCATATATTCCACTTTGCAATAGCAGGGGTTTTCTTAAGAAAAACAATATCCTGTGTGATCTTGGATGTATATATACCATGGATAATCAGAAATGAATGTATTTTTATTGTTCCCATATATATTACATTCCATTTAAAATTACATTCTTTCAATCTACATTAGACAGATAGATAGATAGATAGATAGATAGATAGATAGATAGATAGATAGATAGATAGGAACATGTTGAGATATCTATCTGTGTACCGATGTGTGTGTGTTCGTGTGTGATTGCCAACAAGTTAGATGACAACAATGTTCAAATCGATTCTTTCTCAGAACTGTCACATTGGGAAACGGATGCTTCCCCGACCACTGCAATGTTAAGGATATTAAGTTTAAGATCAACTATTATCTCTCCTACATATCATCATAATATTCACTTCTTAATTCCTCATTTCCACGTTGTTCCAATGTCCAATTATGTAGCTTTATCCCCAGAACTCTTAATTTGTGGAGAAGATGCTTCACTGAACACGCCAAACTTAACCTTCTCAAGTCTAGGGTCAACAGATATATATCCTACATATCTTCATAATAAGCATCTTCTTGGCACCTAATTTATTAACTCAGTAACATTCTATCTTGAGTGGCTCCTGGGCCTTGTATTTTGTGAACTTAAGTAATATATATATATATATATATATATATATATATATATATATATATATATATATATATATATATATATATATATATATATATATACTTTTAGCCGAGTTCGAATTCCAGTCGGATCCATTACATTCACTTAAGTGTTAATAACCTAAGAAAAGTTATGAATCCTCATTTTCTACCCCCAGCTATGGTTAAATAGCAAGACAGACTGGGTTCTATAACGTTTAGTGGCAACCGGTCTAGGAGAAAGAAAAACTCTGAATACAAAACCGGCCTGGAGAGTGTTCTGCTCCATCAGGATATCTTGCCCAAGAAACGCCACTTCTACTGTTGCTGCATTAAATATGGTTCCACTACGGCCCTAAGGATCAGGGGATAATACATACATACATACATACATACATATATATATATATATATATATATATATATATATATATATATATATATATATATATATATATATATAGTAGCAGTGAAGAAAAGAAAATTAAAGAAACGCGTGTGAGAGGATGAGTTCTCGTGCGCTCTTGTGTGGAAATTCTTAATAACACCTATTTTATATCTAAGAGGGCATTCGCTAGTGAAATTAAGATGACAAGAGTCTTTACTAGTTGTTTTTTATAAACAGAAGTTTTAAAAGTATTATTAATGAATTAAAAAAATATAAAGCAAACGCTGATTAATAACGGATTTCCTAATCAATTGTTGAATTTCCACATTAGGGGTTTCTTGTCCAAAGTAGCTAATAGCAACGGCGAGAATAGAAACATAAACAATAATATTAATATTTTTTATAAAAATCAGATGAACGAAAATTATAAATAGGATGAATGCAGAATTAAGAACATTATAAAAAAATGCATAACACCAGTTGACATTAGCAAAAAAAATAGATTAATTATTTACTATAAAAAATTTAAAACCTCTAAACTTATAGTTAAAAATAACAATTCACCTCCAAGAACAAAGTTAAATAGAGCAAATATTATTTACGAATTCAAATTCCCATTAAGGAATTGTATTCCTCAACAATCAACTTTCGTAAATAAGTATATAGTCCACACTACAACATGTTTAACACGCAGACTAACTCTACAGCTTTCTTACAATAGCTCAATTAGATCTCATTTAAATATTCATGGAGACTTACCGGACACTATGCAGAACATGTCGACAACACTAATATAATAGCATCATCCACATGTAAAAAAAGGCTAAAAATAATGGAAGCCTTATTAATAAAATCAAACAAACCAATACTTAATAATATTAACTTTGAACATAGACATAATATCTTGACCGTGTTTTGAAACAAAAAAATGAAACATTTTATAAAACCTACATATAACAAACGATTTCTAATTCTAACAGTTAAAATATAATCCTTGAAAATGGCCAATTGTATAGCCGAAAGCGCTCGGATAAAAAAAAACATTCGGACATTTTTTATATAATTTATCACCCGAAAAGAAAAACATTATTAGATCGCATGAGAAAGTGTATAAAAAACTAAATAAAAGCACCTTGTCAGTCATTTTTAATGAAATGTGCACATATATATGTAATACACCAAAAATAAAAAAACAGGATTTCCCAAACATGTAACAACAAAAGGAGCTTCTGATGTAACCACATTAGACACACCAATTCGTTCACTAGATCAGTCACTAAATCTACTTTCAGAAACTATACCAACTCTAACTGTAGAAGACACAACATCATTTACTTCTTAGAATGCACACTATTCCAGACACAATTTGTGATGAAAATTTGAATGGCCATTTAAATAATGATTATCGTAACTGAATTAAGTCGGCTCCCCACGAAAGATCATTACCTGTAGAACAACATTTTGCCGACAAAAACAAGATTTGAAAACCCACGCCAAATTCACTACAACTGAAAAAATAGAAGTAGCCATAATAAATAACATTAGAAAAATTCTAGAGGAACATGAAGAAAAATGTATTTTGCGACTCAAAACACTTTGTCCAGACGGGCTTAATCACAAATTTAACAAGATAGATAGAATTACATTATTTACGTTATTCGGGCTATTGTTCTCATCTTTGTTGCCATATTTATTACAACGTTTCACGAGTTGTACGCTCCGGCCTACTTTAGGTGATTGTAATATCGAACTGAACCCTTTCGCTCGCTGGTGTAGACTATTCTAGTTCCACGTGCCATATATAATGGATGTCAGTTGTCAGTTATCTCCTTTTAATTCGCCTCTCCAAGTTCTCTGCCTTAAACAGGTATTGAACTCACAACTCTTTGGGTCCTGTCACTGGATTTAACAAACGCCTTCATCCATTGTGACATGTGTCCTTGTCTATATATATATATATATATATATATATATATATATATATATATATATATATATATATATATGTATGTATGTGTGTGTGTGTGTGTGTGTGTGTCTGTCTTAATTTGTTGGGGGATATTTTAACTGTACCTCGCTAATTATTTACACGCAATTTCCCCTCCTCTCGTTATAAGAATATATACGTTACGTTATTGATTTTAGCGTGTTTTCTACCTTTATTTTGCTCTTCATTTTCGTTGCTGTTCTTTTCGTTTAATTTATCAATTTTTCCAACGATTTTCTCCTGGTGAGATGTTGGACTATTACCATTAATAAATTCCTTGTTTTTAAAAATAGTATATAGATTTTGTACCTCCAAGCATTTGTTCATATATATATATATATATATATATATATATATATATATATATATATATATATATATATATATATATATATATATGAATAAATATAGTCTTAAGATGTGCTATATTGATGGGATAATTATTAGATTAGATATATATTAGAGATAGAGCGTGTGTAAATATGAAAGTGAACATTGAATTCAACATTTAGAGGCGCCAGTCTGTTTCATGCTAGACGCAATCGTCAGGCCAAGAGTGCATATATATGTGTGTGTGTGTGTGTGTGTGTGTGTAATAAAGTAGTTGGTATCTATTGGATTTTAAATCAAGATAGGTAAATAGATAGATAGTATCAGAAAGAAAAAATATGAATAAATTGACAAAGCAAAGGAAGATGAATTTTAGAAATGAGAAAAGAACAGTTTCAGTCAAGAAGATTAAGAAATCCATATCTTCCCCCTTCTTAGGGTTGAATCTTCCTATCGAGCCTCACATTTCTTATTGAACCCTTACCCTAAACATTTTCTGTCTGACCACGTCAGATGTAATAACATTGAGTCGCGAGGTCATCTTCTGTCCATGACAAGTTGATGTAGCAAATCTCGGATAAGCCGTCAATAACAGAAGGCCAATAAATTCGACCGCATGGCGTTCGCTCACTGCCAACATTATGGCGATGCTTATCATGAGTTGTGATCGGGCAGGAGTGATGTTTAATAGGAGCTGGTATACCTAACGAGTTTCTACGCACTGAAGGACAAGACGGAAAAATGTTTAACACGCTATCAAACGAAAGAATGCAAAGAATACACAGTTTTTATCCTATGAATGTCCATGTTGAATATAAGTAACTTTGCGCGTCTGAGGTAAAATTTTCGGTGTCATTTAGGAAGTGAACATTAGTGTGTACTACGATTGTCTAAGTGTGACAGAAGAATACTATTTAAAGACATTTTTATGTTTGACATTCTTTTTCTAGATACAAGTATTTAAGGAAATGCTCTGTTTTATAATAAACAGTATTAAACAACATTTACCGGCCTGAATGTCTGAAAAAATTTAATACTGTTTATTATCATTTGTTTAGATTTCATACGGCATGAGCAGATATGAATATACGTGAGAGATTCATGGAAGATTAAAATTTAAAGACAGTAAAATCGACCTTGCTAACCGAACGATCCTCTGTGGCCGAAACATTTAAGGCACGTCAAGCTATATGACGGCTCCGTATAGGATACAAGTTCGATTCCTGTCGGAAGACGAAAATTTTCTATGATAATTTCTCGGAGATTCAGGCCGGTAAATGTTATTTAATACTGTTCATTATAAAACAGAGCATTTACTTAAGTATTTGTATCTATAAAAAGAATGTATAAACATAAAAATGTCTTAAAATAATTGTCGAACTTTGTCCATTTCATAATGTGTGACGTCATATATATATATATATATATATATATATATATATATATATATATATATATATATATATATATATATATATATATACATATATATATATATATACATATATATATATATATATATATATATTGGGTAATTAAATATATGAATTGATAGAGCAACCAACACAATTGCAACGAACTTTGTACATAAACTGAATGTCCGAGAAATTTTCATAGAAAAATTTGTTTACATTTGATACGCCATCAGCAATCAGAAGATTGAAGTTTATAAGCAGTAAATTCGACATTGCCAACCGAACGATCCTCTGTGGCCAAATCTGTTAAAAAGCACGTCAGGCTATATGACGGTTCCGTATAGGATACGTGTTCGAATCCTGTCGGAGGACGAATATTTTCTATGACAATTTCTCGGACATTCAGGCCGGTAAATGTTATTTAATACTGTTTATTATAAACAGTGCATTTACTTAAATACTTGTATCTATAAAAACAATGTTAAACATAAAAATGTCTTTAAATAATTGTCGGACTTTGTCCATTTCATAAGAATACTATTGAAAAGTGGTAATGCGTACAAAGGGAGAAAATAAATTGACTTATCAAACCATTAATAGCAACGTTTACAACACAAGCGAATGCATATTAATCTGGCGTCAAGATTTTACATTATTCGGACTATTGTCCTGATCCTTGTCGCCATATTTATTCCAACGTTTCGGCTGTTGTCCGCTCAGGCTTTCTTCAGTGACAGGACGCAAAGAGTTTTAGATCAATACCTGTTTAAGGCGTTGGAGAACTTAGAGAGGGGAATTAACAGGAGATGACTGATAACTGATATCCATTAGACATAGCACGTGGAACTAGAACAGTCTACCCCAGCGAGCGAAATAAAGGCCTCAGTTCGACATTCTAACCACCTGAAGAAAGCCGGAGCCTACAACGGCCGAAACGTTGTAATAAATATTGCGACAAAGATAAGGACAATAGTAAATGTAAATAGTGTACATAATACCTCATATTAGAAATATAGACAGATACAAAAACACTTGTCATAAATTTTACGCTATAATTTAAATTCAGGTCAGCAATTAAAAGCACATATGGAAATGTCTTCTACTATTGGCCTTATTTCAATTCTTCGGACTGTTGACCTCATCTTTATTGCCATATTCACGACGTTTCAGTTGATTAGAATTTTGAAGTGAACCCTTTATTACGTTCACCGGGTTAGATTGTCATAGTTCCAGGTGACGTGCCTCTTTCAGGTGTCTCGCTTATCTCTCCTCGATTCAACTCTCCAAGTTTTGTTCACCACTGCAGTAGACAGGTATTGATCTCACAAATCTTTGTGTCAATTCATTGGACCCAACCAACACTTTTATCCACTGGGACATGTAAGAAAGTATTTTTTTAAAAGTCTATGATTGTTTCGTGCTGAACAAGGTTATTTGTAAGATATTAAAGCCAGTTCACTTGTGAAGAATATTGTTTTCTCATCCTGATAAGCGATGGGCAGAGACACCTATACCCATAACCGATGAGACAGAATTCAATTTGTATATTCAGGGCAGTTTAATCTTGCTACTAGATAGGCATCTATGCCCCACGCTTTTACTGCAGAAATAGCTAAATGAAAACACCGCGTCTACTCTAATAGGTTATTTTCTCGCATAACCTGCCCATAGAACTCCCTTCCGTTTACTTGCTACCCTGATAAATACAATCTTCGAAAATTTAAATGTAACGTCAATCATCATCTTCTAACTTCTTGAATCCAGTTCATATATTGTCCTTTCTTCAATCCCCAGATTTCTCTTTCATATTTACTACTTGTAAATCTCTCTATACTAGTGGCATTACTGGCTTGCAGAGTGGGGAATGATTAAAAAAAAATACAGGAATAAGTAAATCATGGTCAACTGCCTCGATAGTTGAATAATTCCCACCGAGATTTGAGATTAGAGTTCAAGCCCATATAACTAGTATTAAAATGTTCACTGCTGATTTTCAAAGCTGGCGCTCTCTCATCGCATCAATGAGTGAGGCAATACAATCTCGTTTCCGCTGTTTTCTCTCATTTAGGTTTGTACCGTGCTCATCTAAGCGTAGTAAATAACGTGATAAACAAAGCGCTAACGAGATGTGTCTTGAGAGATAAGGCGAGGGGAGAGTTGAAAAGGGCGGGGTCGTTTGATTTAAAGACAGAAATGGTACATGACATTGATGAACGGTGTCAGGTGTTTGTGAAATGAGAACAAGACAAAAAGGCTAATCCAGATTTAGAATTTGAAAAGTTTAGGATATTGACAAAAAGAAGACAGAATAAAGAGAGATATAAAAGAAACTCGTCCGGAATCCGTTCTATATATATATATATATATATATATATATATGTGTGTGTGTGTGTGTACATATATATATATCTATATGTGTGTGTGTGTATATATATATATATATATATATATATATATATATATATATATATATATATATATATATATATATATATATATATATATATATATATGGAGCGTGAGAGAGAGGGAGAGGTTTTGGTCATTTAAAATGTTTTATTTTTTGTTTTTTTGTTTGTTTTGTTTTACTGGCTACAAAATTGAAATAAAAACCCGTACTGAAAACAGGTTGAATTCTTCTACAACTGGGTAGAAAAGTTTGAAAACTGCTGTAAATAAAGTTTTATTTTCCCAACTGCGTAGACCAGTATACGTGATAATCACTACTTAGGAAAGACGGCGTCTACTCAAACAAGAGTATCTGCAAAGAATAACATTTAAAGTAGAAAATGTCGCATTAGAAATAACATCCACCATTTTAGTTAGTTTAGTGATTTTTAGATATTATACATTTTGTAGGATGGATAATTATGATGTCTTACCATTGGACAATTTTACTGCTACACCCGGCACACACACACACATATATATATATATATATATATATATATATATATATATATATATATATGTATATAAATATGTATATGTATATATATATGTATATATATATGTATATATATATGTATATATATATATATATATATATATATATATATATATATATATATATATATATATATATATATATAAGGGTCATTCAATAAATAAGGTGAATTTTTCGGTATAAGGACTTCTAATACAGATAGAATCTTACTTTTTTTTCAACGTAGTCTCCCAGCACTGTCACACACTTTCCCCATCTGTGCACAAGCTTCCGTATTCCCTCGCGTAAAAATCTTTGGACTGATGTCTCAGCCAGTCGCTCACAACACTTTTGACTTCATCGTCACTTTTAAACTTCGTGCCTCTCGTGAACGCTTTCAAGGGACCAAGCAGGTGAAAGTCTGAAGGGGCAAGGTCTGGGCTGTAAGGTGAAGAGGGAGCAGTTCCCAGCCCAGCTCGTTGATGGTCTGAACCGTTTGGGCTGCTTTGTGAGGCCTTGCGTTGGCAAGATGCAAGATGACTCCTTCTGACTGACGACCCCTGCGTTTGTCCCAACAGATAAGCTCAAAGTCCTTGCAATATCATCCAGTGTCACACTTCTGTCAGACTGAATAAGGTCATTGACTGATTCGATCACCTTAGGAGACCTCACTTCTGTAGGCCTCCCAGGCCTCTCTTCATCCTCAACACTGCTCCGTCATTCTTTAAACAATTGTAGACATTTTTTGGCTGAAACATGTGGCACCATACACATTTGACATTCTCCTATGAATTTCAACTGGTTTGCACCCTTCAGCAACCAAAAACTTGATAACTGACCGCTGTTAAATCCTGGAGCATGCTTCTTGGTCGGCCATCTTTGTTAATCGCCAAAACTCTCAAAGTTTTTTTTTAATCTGCAAAAGAAATTAAATCCATGTGAAAAAGAAGTAAAACAAAAAAAGAAAAAAAAAGAGTAAGCTTCTATCTGTATTAGAAGTCCTTATACCGAAAAATTCACCTTATTTATTGAATGACCCTCGTGTGTATACATATACATATATATATATATATATATATATATATATATATATGTGTGTGTGTGTGTGTGTGTGTGTGTGTGTGTGTGTGTGTGTGTGTGTGTGTGTGTGTGATAAAATCTGTCGGATTTATAAAAAAAATATTCTAGAATTATCTGTGTTTAAGTTTGTACACCAAACTATGCAGTTATGAAAAACTTTGGAAGATCCATGACACGGGAAATCTCGCATAGTAATTTGAATTAGTCAAAGGGGGTGGCAGTAGATAAGTAAATAACTATTTAACATTAAATAAATAATATCGAAAAATACAAGCAGATTATTATATGCAACTATCTAATCAAATTCGAACGGTTGACATGGATTTAGATATCGCCGAGCAAGACCGATGCCCAGTCATGGAAGCCAGAAACTTCCTGAGGTGCCATAAAGTATATTATAGCCAAACATATCAAGGACCGGATAGGAAGTCGTACTTTCAGCGTGTACTAAGATTTCTTTCATCTTTATTTTCGATCCAACCTACCGACGTCAGTAAATATTGCGCTTCGTAAATAAAAATTTATTTCTCTGCGAGTTTTTTATTTTTTTATTTATTACAATGAATTTACGCTGACCTTTTTATGCTGCTAGATTGACACACTGTGTAGTCGTGATGAAAGCCATCTACAAATGAGATGAAAGAAATACGATAAAACATTAATACTTGTTGACAATGCTTCATCTAATAAAAAATCAAAACATTATTACTAAAACCTTCAGTATATTATATCATATAATATTAAGGGAGCAATTTATAGCATCATTAATCAGTGCCTTTTACAAATGCCCGACTTATTCTAGATAAACATGATTTCAACGTATTCCAGCATTTGTTACAAAATTAAACTTGGTAATTTTAGTGGTAAAATAAGCCGTTTCCATACAATCAACACTAGTTATTCAATGAAGGAAGAATTAGCAATACTGTCATTTAAAACCTATTAAGTCTCTTCTGTAAAACAGTTTATCCCGATACTCTAAGTTTAAATTTAATTCTTTCTCTTATGTCCATTCTCATTGATATTTGTAGTATTGATGGGAGTTTCTTTCCAAACCTTTTGTTTGCGGTTGTGTGATAAGCGAACATATCATTACCTTTTCTTGCAGTTACATGTGCTACATATATTATATATATATATATATATATATATATATATATATATATATATATATATATATATGTGTGTGTGTGTGTGTGTGTGTGTGTGTGTGTGTGTGTGTGTGTGTGTGTGATAGGACAAAAAACAAATAAGAAATGTTTATAAATCTAACATGTTTGACTTTATTAAAGCTTCATTAGATCATGAGATTATTTTTGTATTTCTCTTGTCAGATCTTCATTGGTCAAGCAGGTTTCACGTGCATTTGACTTGGTAAGTTGCGTTAGTATAAAATACGGCATTCTGAACCCAAGTAAAGATGACGCATCATATCGAAGCCCCCAAAATTCTGTCAGATTTCGATCCCTATTTGATTTTTATTTGATCCCTGTTCATAAGTAACAACGACAGCATATTTATAGAAAACCGGAAGTCATGCGGTAAAAATTGAAAGAAAAGAGAAAAAAGAGAAAAAAAAGAGAGAACAGGTTAAGGTGTGAGAGTAAAGTGAACAAAAAAAAAACGACATAAAAGGGATAAATAGTCATTGTAAACGGACGCAGATTGTCGCAGACTGGTTCATAGGTCCACGCGCGCGAATACACACACGCGCACATACACTATGAAAATTAAAATTTGAGCCAATAAAAAAGCATATAAAAATGAAAAACGAAAAGTATTAGCAGTCAATTTATGATACTCTTGACGAGTGAACGGAATAATTCCCAGAGGATCTGTCTAAAAACTCTGGATTTAGGATACTTAAAGTAACATCAATCCGATAAAGTTTCGCTGAATTTTACAATGACCGGCTAGTGCTAATAGTTTCATGCCTTTCTATGCAGTCCTTAAAAATTATTTAGTAATTCTGTCTATCATTTTTTTATGTCTGACTAAGCAGCAATTTGCAAATATTCAACTACAGAATCTTTCAGATTATATGATCTTGTTTGATTATATATTGGCGCAAATTTCACACGAATTATGCAGCGAAAATTTAGCGTATTTACAAGCTTAATTCTTTGCATTTATATATTTGAATATTTAACGATCACAATTATAATAAAAGACTGGATAGAAACGTACAGAATATAATTTTTAAATTATTCTCGTCGAGATATACAAAATTTAGGAGGACATGAATTATAGAAAAACTACCATTTTTATGGAAAAACCATCATTCCAAATTCCTCTTTATAAATCTAGTGCATTCACGCCCGTAGATTTATGGCTTCTCTGAATTTATGAGTTTATATGATTGAGAAATTAAGACGGACACATATAACAACAAACAAACACATGCACACACACACACACACGCATATATATATATATATATATATATATATATATATATATATATATATATATATATATATATATATATATATATATATATTTATATATATAAGTATGTGGGGGATGTATACGCGCGCGTGAGTGTGTGTTGATATTTGGTTTTGCTTAGGCGTCTGTGTGTATTTGTGCGCATGGATATATATATATATATATATATATATATATATATATATATATATATATATATATATATATATATGTATATATATATATGTATGTATGTATGTATGTCTCTGTTCTCACACAATTGCAAATCCGTCTTCTACCTCCCATAATCCACTATTTCTGATTTCTTCTCTCATCTATCTGACCTCCCCGTTCCATTCAAGTCACCCTTGAAGTGTTCCTTGCAAATCTATCCCGCCTCCCCTCCATTTAAGGCTTTATTTCCTCTTTCCAGGTCCGGTATTTCTCTGCCAAACAATTCCACTATCTTGCCGCGCGCTTCTCTCAATATTTCCCGCCAGAATTGCCTGAGGCTAGCGTTATTCTTCGGCCTGAGGCAATGAAATAGGCAGGACGTTATTATGGTTCAGTTATCCTGCATTGGAGATAGAGAGAAGAACCTTTCCTTGACCATCTTTTGCAAGAAATCATAAAAGCAAAAATACAAATACAGAGAAAAATGTAAAAAAAAAAAGGGTTGTGCACGGAAAGCATAAACCTTATTCATTCATATGCGCAATTTTGCACGAAAACACACATGCGCGCAAATATATATATATATATATATATATATATATATATATATATATCAAGTTTTATATATATATGAAGAAATGAGAAAGTGTTATATATATCAAGTTTTATATATATATATGATGAAATGAGAAAG
>OZ038484.1:11566953-11569453 GCA_964036315.1 Acanthosepion esculentum | reverse complement strand
GCAATATTCATCGGAGCATCTCGGCAATTCTTTCGGCAAAACATTTCATTTCTTCTTTTTCACATCAATCCACCATTCATTTTTTCTAGAAAGAACCATTCTTTTTTACGTCCTTTGCAGGCATATGCAGGTCTTCAGTGATGTACTAAACACAGATTAATATGTTCAAAATTTGTTCCACTAACACATCATAGGCAACAACAATAAATCAAGCTATCAGCTCCATTATGTATACAGATTTCACAAACCGAAAGATTTGAGGCAATTTACATCACCTGATCATTATTCACTTTCGCCTATCGATTTCAAACCACATTAGAATTTAAAGACTGGTCTTTTAACGTGTCCGGAGACCAGATACGTGAATACTGGATTAGTAATTACAATAAGTGATACATGGAAAGGGAAGACATTGATTATACGATGACAAAAACAAGGTTATTTACTTTTATTAAATGGCTGCGTTCGCATATCCATGTCTGTTTAAAAATAGTTTAATGGGGAAAGATGAAATTACGGAACCGGATACCGATATGGTCTCGAATAACGAATTTGTGAAATATTTAATTTTTTTTCCTTTTTTTAAAAATTTTTTTTTAGAGAAATATCTGAATGAAATTATATAACAGGGTTTGAAAAACAAACATACAAGGGAATGTAGTTTGCTACCGTGAACATGGCATAGCGGTTCCTAGCAATGAAGGTCTTAGCTGGTGGATCTAAGGAACGCAACACTTCAAAATATCTGCCGTATTAATAGAAAAAGTGTCGTAATCTAACATCGTTTCATCTGTTGAATAAAGATTATGGGTAAAATAATGAATCCTCACCCACAAGACCGTGTACTTTTTTTTGATCTCTGTCAAAGCTGCGACGTGAGGAATTCACAGAAACAGCCTATACGTGGCAGTAATAATTCCTTTTCAGTCTGAGTTGACTCCTGTAAACATTGGGTATCTTCATATAGCTAAAGATTATCTTAACGATTAAGGTATTTTTAATTGATCTAGATAGATTAAGTATTACCGTAACTAGTCATGTTAATTATTATTTAACCAAAATGACGCAGATTATGAAAATAATTTATACATTCAAATTCCACAAATGCTAATCCTTATCAATTAAATAATGTAAAAGTTTATTTAACATAATATTATTTATTTTATTACTAAATAAATTAAATACTACATACCTTAATTTTTTTCAGATATATTCCGTCTTCATTATAAACATATGCAAAATATCTTAATACGTATGATTACAAATCCTCGGCAAATTGTCAGGTATGTTTTAATGCAAATGATTCTTAAACTATCCAGGCGAAGATGTAGAAATCTACACCATAGGGAGTTTGGCGCGTTAAAAGAAAAAGAGGAATGATTTAAAAGTTGAATTCTAATTAATACCAGTTTCTTGTCTAATATATCTAAATCTGTTAACCTCCTACAATTTTTCATGACCATTCCTACAACTTGGCTGCACATGAAAAGGACCTCCAATCAGTGATTAACTAGGTCAATAAATGGCTTGCAGATTTTAACGCCTCCAAAAATAAACGGCTATCATTTGACCAACATTGAGAAGTCTCGTGCCTGCCATCAGCGTGACTGAGACTAAACACTAGGAGACCAACACACTGTGGTTTTGGCCTCAGGATTTCAACTGATTTGATGTGGAACGACTATATCGAATCAATAGCTGCACCTGCTACATGGAAAGTTGGATCACTGTGTCAGGCCAGAAATTTCTTCTCGTCAGAGTCCATCTTGCAAATTTATAAATCTACTATTCGTACGTACATTGAATACTGCCCTGATCTGTCATCTCGTCTGCAGTCGCTCTCTCACAGACGCGATGTTGCCTCGCTCTGCCTTTTTTACAAATACTTCCACGGTAATTGCTCTGAGGAGTTGTGTTCGCTTGTCCCCAGGCCTCGTGAATTTAAACGCCCCACCAGGCTGGCATCCCGCTCCCACCCCTACACGGTGGAAACTCGTAGATGTAGACGTCTCTTCTACTCCAATAGCTTCATGTCTCGCACATCCCGCCTATGGAACTCCCTACCCTACTACTGTTTCCCTGACAAATACAATCTCCAACGGTTTAAGTGTAGCGTCAACCGACATCTCCAGTTGCCTTGATCTATCCGCTTCCCTTCTCCACATACTTTCTTTTCTCATTCCTATCTGCTCTCGCTCAGGATATTTTGTGGCCCCCTTGCCTTGATCGACCCACTGTCTTTCTCTTCTTCCTCATCCCCTCCATTGCCACTCCTATCTGCTCTTCCTCCAACCCTTCTTTAACCCCTTGCGCGATAGTGGCCTCTGGCCTTGCTTGAGGCGATATGATTAAAAAAAAAATATATATATATATATATATATATATTATTGTGTGTGTGTGAATACTATCTATTTGAATACCGTGCATCTATTGTTCTTTCATCAATCCTCTCTATTTTCAGTCTTCTCGTTCATTTTTATTCTCTGCTGTAACGATCCGA
>OZ038484.1:11549453-11564453 GCA_964036315.1 Acanthosepion esculentum | reverse complement strand
ACAAGTTTCTATCATAGATTTCATTAATATAGTAAATTAACCAATGTTTCCAAATAGTTGAACAAAAAGGCTTCAAACTAAAACGCCTATCGTGTTGAAATCCATACCATCGTATACCTTACGTCATATCTTCAGCAAAATTGGCATTGGTCAATGATATAATTATTTTTTCTCATATATATATATATATATATATATATATATATATATATATATATATATATATATATATATTTCATCGTTTTACGCAGGTAGACAGACAGATAGATAGATATTGATTAATCGATTGATTGATCTGATTTTTAAAACTTAACAAATTCTTGTCGTTATATGAATATGAAACATATTTTGGATCATTATTTAAATTATTCGGACGATTGTCCTCATCTTTGTCGCCATACTTATTACAACGTTTCGGCCGTTGTACGCTCAGGCCTTCTTCAGGTGGTTGGAATGTCGAAGTGAACCCTTTATTTCGCTCACTGGGGTAGACTGTTCTAGTTCCACGTGACATGTTTTTATGGATGTCAGTTATCAATTATCTCCTGTTAATTTCCCTCTACAAGTTCTTCACTGCCGTAACAGGGTATTGAACTCACACTGTTTGGGTCCTCTCACTGGACCAACGTCTTTATCCACTGTGCCATGTGTCCTTGAGGACATCTGTGTATGAATTTCTGGGTATTATAAACCTAATGTCCTCAGCAATCATTTTTACCAGTGCTCATATTGCTATTTTCGCGGTTATCATTCTATTTTTTTTACCAGAGCTCATATAACAATTTTTGTTGTTATTATCGCTTTTCTCTGGCACTCCTTATTACTGGTTCCCATATTGTATTCATTTCTATGCTTGGACGGCTCAGGAGATTTTTGTGACCTAGCATATGTGCTGATTCCTTAAGTTTACGAATTTTCCAATGGTGTTCCTTGTCTATGATCTCAACTTGATCCCACTGAGGGCGATGATCTCCCCTTTCCCTCCATATATGTTCAGCCACGCCTGATTTTTCCACCTCCCCTCGTGTTCAGTCTTAGCTCTGAGTACTAGAATTAGCTATAATGTTTAATTTTTTTTAAACCCATGAACAAATTATGGTCAATGAAGTTCCTTCGAAAATTAACCTACCAGAAGGAATTTTTTACGCTATCAATTCTTCTGTTCAAATATATTCTTCAGATTATTGATACATTCTTGTTGTTATTGAAGTGAGTTTTCTCAAGTGTAACGCACCAAGATCTATTTTATCACTCAATGAAGAACATACTGTTTTTCCCCAAATAGGATAAAGGGAACAGTGAAAATCTCTTACTTTACTTTCATTCCACGTGATAACAGAAAGTAATCAAGGATCTCACGTAAAAAAGAACTAACTAGTAACTATTTAGTGAAGCGGAGAGTATGTTTGTCAGTAGAGAAGACAGCTTAAATTTTTAACTATGTACCATTGATGTGTAAAGCATTCATATCTATATATGCAATGGAATATCAGATTATGGAAAGACTGGTACCGAACTCAGAAGGCGCATGGGAATAGAAAAATATGCAGTTCATAATGTAAGCAAATTATTATGTGATCGGCAAATGTTATTTGAAACAAAGGAATATGACCGACTACGCCACCACACCGGGATATCTTCTGCGACCCCCGCAACTCTCTGCCCGAAATTGGATGTAATTTCTCCCAACCTTCCGTGACTTGAAAGAAGCGCACCGTATCATGAAACCTGAAACAGCTGCCGGACCAGACAATGTCCCTGGAATTTTTCTGTCGCGGTGTCCTAGAACTGAAGACCCAGCTAATGCTTCCGATATATACAATCTGGGAAGACAAAACACTCTCTAAAACTTTGCCAACATTGTGACGTTCTTCAAAAAAGGAGTCCACTCACTCTGCGGAAACTATTGTTCATCCACCTCCTAATCATCACTGACAAGATCTTTCCGCGAATACTATTTAATCGACTCCTCCACCTTACCAGAAAAGATCCTTCCAGAATCCCAGTGTGGTTTCCGGCCTTCGAGAGGCACTGTTGATATGTTCTTCTGTGTGAGACAGCTTCAGGAGAAGAGTTGTGACCATCAAAGATCAGTGATGTTCATCTCCGGGGACCTCCAGTAGGCCTTCGACAGAATCCCAAGACCATAAATGTGGGCCAATCTTTCCCACATAGGCTGTCCGGGTCGCTTCCTACCTCTGATCCGTATTGTCCATGGCGGAATGAAACATCGAAGTACCTCGACGTCATGATCATCGGGATCCCATTTAACAGCACTGGTACACCCGATACAAATTCGACGGCGGACTCTTCAACCTCACTGAGTTCGTTCTCGCATAAAATATACCATCGTGTGAGAATTTTAGTATTCTGTCAGTAACTTCAAGAGTTCGGCAAACCTGTATAACGCGGCCTACAAACGCTTCGCAATGCAGTTCAGTGTAAAAAAGACAAAGATCCTCATCCAGCCAGTCCCGGAAAAGCAAAAGCGAACAGCAGCATGCACATCGACGGCCAGCTCGTGAAATTCGTCGATGAATTTCCCTATATTAACAACATGATCTCGAATAATATCATCTGCGAGAGAGATATTGACAACAGGAACAAAGCTGCTTCATATTGCTTACGGAACGCTTTGACACCGTGTCTTCAGCACTCACGGCATCACCAAATCAAGGTTTTCTAGGCGGTGGTAATCTCCACACTTCTATAGGCTTTCAAGGCCTGGACTTTATATTCCACGGAATATCAAACGTCGCCAGTTCCCGGAAACGAAGCTGAAGAATCTTATGCATTAGTTCGGAAGATGACATCACCAACGACGAGGTCCTCTGTCGGACATCTCTCCCCAGCATTGAGGATACCATCCTACAACATCGCTTCCGCTGGACGGGTCACGTGTCCATATGGCGTCCCACTCGACTCCATGCTGCTAACATAGCTTCAGACAAAGGCGAATATTTACCCCGATACCTGGAAAACCGCAGCTGCAAATCGGTCTTCCTGGCGTATGACAATCCGAGGAGTAAGGCTTTTGAGTCCAGCTGTCAATATGGTTTCGAGGTTTTCAGAAGGATTCAAGTCAATGGATTCGAGCTGAAAGACGAAAAATACGATTTAAAAAAAAATAAAATCAGATATTTAGGGCAAATAATGACAAAAATGGCAAGAGATCAGTTCCAGCACGAGCCAGAGCTATAAAAGACATACCTGCTCCTGAAAATATCAGTTCCCTACAAAGTTTCCTGGGTTCGGCAAACTATTACAACGTATTTGTGCCAAATATGCATTGTTTGCGAGCTTCGTTAAATGGATTATAGACTCTAAATGGGTTCGGACTACGGAGTACCAGGAAGCATTTGAAAATATTAAAGGAATGTTAACGTCGGACTTGCTTTTGATGCATTACGACCAAAAAAAAAAAACAACATTAATCTATTGCACATTCATTCAGGACGCTTCTTCTGGCCAAAAAGAATTATTCAGTGATAGAAAAGGAGAGTTTAGGGATTTCATTTGCCCTTACGAATCTACATAGGTTTATCCACGGAAGAAGGTTTACCTTACAAACGGGTCACAGACCATTGCTAGTTATTTATGTCTCCAATAAAGGCCTACCAATAGATTACAACCATGGGGGACCATGTTATTGAATTACGATTTCATAATGGAATTTTTGCCATCAGGTAAATTGAGTCACGCGGACGGATTGTTCAAACGTATCCCAAAATATCGTGAAGCATTGGAAGTCACGGTTCTTGCTTCTCAAAAAGCGGAAGTAGAGATAAAAATTTTCTATGCAATACTATGCAGGAACTACCTGTGAGTTTGGACAAAATAAAAAGATAAAGAGTTGGATGACAATTTTATTGTGGAAATGAAGAAAAAACTAAAAGACAGGATTAAAAAAGAATCCGATGTATCTTCAATTTGCAATGACGTTCGCATAGAAAGCGAAAGAGTGGTGGTATCTTTAGCACTACAGAAACGAATCCTACCAGAATTCCATGCAGGACACCGTGGTTTATCCAGAATGAAAAGCGTAATGAGAAGTAGCATCTATTGAGACATCGAATGTTTGATAAAGTCATGCAAAGTCTGTGCTTTGACAGCTAAAGCAACACCAATAAAGTTCAACCCATGGCCAGAAACTGACCGCCCATTGTTCCGTCTGCATATTGACTTTGCTGGTCCACTTAATGGTTCATATTATTTGATCAATTTGGACAGCTTTTCCAAGTGGCCAGAGATATTGAGATGTAAGAAACCAACCACGGAATTAGTCATTGGGTTTCCACACGAACTGTTCGCGAGGATCAGAGTACCAGATTCTATTGTTTCAGATAACGGCACCGAATTTACATAAAAAGAATTCAAGAGATTTTGTAAAATGTTTGTGGTAAAGCACATAACAATTGCCCCCTACCAGCCAACAACGGCAAAACGGAGCGTTTTGTGGATACCTTTAAATGGGTCCTAAAAATCCAATGTTGAGTCCACAGATGCAGCATTGCAACAGTTTGTGCAAGTGTATCGGCTTACATCAAATACAAATGTACCTTCAGTCATGACTCCAGCAGAAATTATGTTTGCGCGAAAATAAGATCGGTCTTTGACAGCTGATACCGAATAAGACAAATGTAGAACATGAGGTACAATAAACTGGAAATAAATTTTACGAAGTGGGTGAAAATGTTTTTTGCCGAATGGATCAGACGGGGAAAAGATATTGGGAAGATGGAACTATCGTCAAAAGAATCGGTAGGATGATATATTTAGTCAAAGGGGCGAAAATGGTGCACAAAAGGCACTTGAATCACACAAATTTAGGCATGTAGATGAAGAGAACGATATTCAAGTGGATGCTGAGCCTATGGAAGTTCTTTCCAACACATTTCATGTGCTCATTCCTCGAAAAGCTCCTGAGACAAAAATTAAAAAAGACAAAGAGGAAAAGAAGGGATACAAAGAGAATAGATATTAACCCGAAAAGGAAAAGATTTTGACTCTCTGCAGAGTAAATCTAAAAGGGGGGGTGTTATATAACGTACCTATGAACACTAATGTGTATGTAGGAATCCTCATAAATGTTGGGCATTATTGTAAGCGGGGGTAACATGCTGTCTAAGTAGTCCACCACTAGTAGTGGTTTACCTACTTCACGCTGCTGGCGAGTATTGTATTTTGTTGATGTTATAGAAATGATCATTTCATTTCCAGCCTCTGTTTTGGTTATTCCTCATTCAGTAACCTTTTCTAGGTTACAACAAAGATCATGTCCATGATGCCTCTACAAGGGCGATCATCACATTGATTCTCTGGTATCACTTCAGAAGAGATTTGACTTTGGAGGCGATTGAGCAAGATTTTGGCAAAAAACATTGCCAAAAGCTTCGAGTAAGCTTATTCCACTGTAGTTGCTACAATCTGACTTTTGACCTTTCCCTTTATACAGGGACACAGGGATGGCATCAATCCAGTCCTGAAGGACATGTGTGCCATTCCAAATGTCTGAAATTAGATGGTGTATTCTTCTTGCCATTTCGTTTCCACCATGTAAGAGCACCTCAACAGGAATTCCATCCAATCCTCGAGCCTTCCGAGTATTGACTTCTTGAATCGACTTCCTTGTATCCTATTACGTTGTTGGAAATGCTATTTCATGCTCAACATCAGACTGAGGCAGACTGTTGATTATGTTCAAATCAATAACGGAAAGCGTACACCAAAACCTTCCTCAGAAGAATCATGAAAGTTTCATATCAGTTTATGTACCTGGCACCGAGTTTCTGGAAAAAACAGATATCCCCAGCATTGAGAATCTAATCATCCTCAATCAAATGCGCTTATCTGGAGACTTGGTTGGCATGGATAATTCAATGTTGCTTAAACATGCCTTTTATTGTGAAATATCTGCAGGCAAGCGCCACAGACATAAACTTAGAAAGTGATTTAAACATTGCTTCAAAACCAATCTCAAATGGCTTGGAATATTAGTTGCTACCTGGGAACAGGAGAATATCGATGTTCCTGGAGAACGATATTTCCTCAAGGTTGTAACCAGTTTGAAGGGACAAGGTGGAATATGCTACGGTTAAGTGCCAACTTCGTAATCTTGAAGCGATAACTTCCACCACTAAACTTACAAAATGTATGCAGTTTATCTGGTAATTTTGCTCTTTGAAAGGCAGGTCTTCAAAGTTACCTTAGGTCTCATCAAGCTGGATCCATTGAAAGAAGTCAGAAATCAATCCTTGTGCCTTCTTGTACACACTGTCAAAAATTATGTAAACCAGTTTCTGGATTTAAAAGACACAAAAAATCCCGTTGATAGCGTGCCTGTTGGGCTGGGGATCTCTATTTCAGGTGCAACATTTGCGCAAAAACTTGTAAAAGTAAGGCCGTTTTTTTTAAAAAAAACATCAGTGCTCACGTGATCAGTGAGTCTGAAAGTTATTTTAAAAAAAAAGAAAGAAAGAAATTAATTGTGGAGATGGTCTTCTTCTCTCAAGAAGTGATACTCAGCAAATCTGTGAACGAAAGATGGACATTCTTAGCTATAGATAACTGCACTTGAAGGTCGAACGAGTGGAGGTTATCTGAACATTTACCAGTACTATTACTGCTCTATCGTTACGACTGTGAAGCGAGAGTGCTGCGCCATTGAGTCAGGAAAAATGGTTTGGAAGAAGAATAATACGTCATACACGCTACAAGATAACCTTAACAGAGATCAAAATCTTTTGCACGGCCATGTTAACGATTTTGATTTCTGTTAAAGCTAGAAAGACAGGTTGAATCAACTCGAACTATATATATATATATATATATATATATATATATATATATATATATATATATATATATATATATATATATATATATATATTAAAATAGATAAGAACGCTGACCGGAACGCTACCGCGGTTTCGGCCACCGAGGTCTCTTCAGTTAGTATCTTCAGCAAATTCGGTCAGCGTTCTTAGCTTTTTAAAATATTAAATCGCTCTGTAAGTTTGGTTTTTCTACTTGAAATTGAGCACGTTTTAACATGTACGATGTTGCCAAATGTTTCACTGCTTGTTGGGTCTATACATACATATATACATACATACATACATACATACATATATATATATATATATATATATATATATATATATATATATGCATATGAAAATTTCTCAGAGTTAACCTGTAGAAAAGACAATATGTATAAATATAAAGGACAATAGGAAAACTGTAATAGTTGCCGACGCGTTTCGTCTAATGTGGCCTTTCTCAAGCCAAAAAACGAAATGAAAGTATTTAAACAAGGTAACTAATAATAACAGAATTACTACTCTCCCAAACAAACATACATAAAAAATATCATGAAATCAAAAGTAAATGTTAGAATCCGTCATCACAGCAATAAAAACTATATCTCTACACGTGACATTAATTTACGCAATTTTCAGTTAACGGTATGAAAATAGAGTTCTCTAAATTCTTCCAGTTGCTAAGGACAAATTTTTTTTTTATTATTATTATTAATTACTTTGTTTAAGTAAATTCATTTCATTTTTGCCTTAAGAAAACCCATATTGGATGAAACGCGTCGGCAAATATTACAGTTTCCCTATTGTCATATATATATATATATATATATATATATATATATATATATATATATATATATATATATATATATATATATATATACACACATTAATAGAGATCAAAATCATTTACATTGTCTTGTCTGTTGCTATCTACGTAAATCAATCTCTGTATAATACTTTTTTTTATATTTCTATTAATTTATTATATTTAAATATTCTGTAATTTTTTTTTTAATAATATTAGTTAAAATCAAACAATAAAAATAACTGAAAAACAAAAAGAAATTAACCGAAACATTCTTTCGGTGCTCTGTTTCTCATCATGATGTCATTCCTAATTGCAAATCTCGATGACGGAACGTGGCGTTTGAATCATGATAACCCGTACAAAGCGTTAAGAATAAACATATAACATAGTTTGATTTTTCGCACAATCTGCTGACACTTTCCAACATCGCCATTATTCTGAGGCGTGGTGTGAGGTCGCTTTGCTAGGGTGACGCAATCAGATGCAAAAATAGCTGAGGCTAGGTGTGACCTTCACCCAACACAACGCTTGATCATGATTGGCGCCGAGCAACAGACGATGATTGTGATAGTGTTGGGCGGTGCACAATAATTTTTGTTGAGTGCAGTGTCGATCGGGCCTTTTAGAACGTTTGATGTGTGTAATCTGTGGCTGTTCAAAAACAAACGTGTTATCTCTGGGCGAGATAAAGAAACGAAACAGGCAGTAGAAATTGTGAAGAAGAAGAAGAAGAAGAAGAAGAAGAAGAAGAAGAAGAAGAAGAAGAAGAAGAAGAAGAAGAAGAAGAAGAAGATGATGATGATGATGAATGCATATAATTAATCCAATGAAGAGTAAAGATATTGATGTTTACGAGAAAAGGAGCATAATGAAACGGATATAATTTTGATGACGATGCCGATGAAGAAGATGTAACGCCAATATTGAAGTAGCGTACGGAGGATAATGACAAAGAAAATAATCACAAATAATATACGGATAATGACAGAGCAAGAAGATTATGACTTATGGAGAAAAAGTACATAACAATAACAATAAATGTATTGCATGCTTTCTACCTTATAATAATAGTTTTTAACATATAAATTTAGTATACGACCAAAATTTTACAAACGTTGGTAGAAACGGTAATCTATGCACAAACCAGTAGCTAAATTTACTTTCTAAATATAATAGATTTAACAATTTAGAAGAGCTACTGAAATTCTTATAGGTACATCTAAATATTTTATGCATTGGATCACCGTTTCTTTACTTGTATACGTTTGGTCACTTTCTAAGTTATGCTATATATACCTGTTTTCAAGTCGGTACGGATTCACTGTAATACATCAGAATCGGTGATCGGAAAGACTCCCATTAAAAATTATCAGAGTACCAAGGTACAGCACACAAGATAGGACTCTGCACAAACAATAATGCATAATATCCAAAGACAGGAGATTGATATTAGAGAAAGAAGCAATAATTTCGAAACTGAACGAATGTCTCGAGGAACTCTTTTACGGTGACAGACAACCGACCATTCATAGAAATAATGAAGGACGAGAAATATTGAAATCTGGAAACAGCAATGTCGAAATTGGACATGAACAAAGCTGCTGGATAAAAAAAGGAATCCTAATAGAGATGCCAACAATCTTAGACGATTTTGGTATTGACAAAATTATAGACATAATAAATAACATATAGAACAATGATGAAATACCGGAAGACATATTCAAAGCACCGTTTAAGAAACCAGGTTCAAACGAAGGTGAATAATATCAGACTAATAAGCCATGTAAAAAGTAAATCATCGATCCAATTCTTGCTGAATAGAACGCGCAGAAGAATCAGACCAAAAAAAAGGGAGAAAAACAGTGCGGATTCGTTAAAGACACTGGGACAAGGAATTCAATATTTATGATCAGAATTATATCAGAAAGAGCAATACAAATGCAAAAGGATATTTCATAGATTATGTAAAAGCGTTTCATAAAGTACGTCCCAAAAACTGCTGGAATTGCTGCGTAACCTTGACATATGTGAGAAGGATATTAAAATAATTCAGAACCTGTCTATATTTCTGAGATGAGGTATTATCCGGCTAAGGCAGTGGAAAACTTTCAGAGTGAAATTAATAGCAGGTAACTTGTAACTGACATCCATTAAACATGGCCGTGGTCTACCCCAGAGAGCGAAATAAAGGGTTCAGTTCGTCATTCCAACCACCTGAAGAAGGCCGGAGCGTACAACTTAGGAAAGAAACGAAACAGGGAGTGGAAATTGTGAAGAAGAAGAAGAAGAAGAAGAAGAAGAAGAAGAAGAAGAAGAAGAAGAAGAAGAAGAAGAAGAAGAAGAAGAAGAAGAAGAAGAAGAAGAAGAAGAAGAAGGAAGAGAAGAAGAAGAAGAAGGAGGAGAAGAAGAAGAAGAAGAAGAAGAAGAAGAAGAAGAAGAAGAAGAAGAAGAAGAAGAAGAAGAAGAAGAAGAGAAGAAGAAGAAGAAGGAAGAGAAGAAGAAGAAGGAGGAAGAGAAGAAGAAGAAGAAGAAGAAGAGAAGAAGAAGAAGAAGAAGAAGAAGAAGAAGAAGGAAGAGAAGAAGAAGAAGAAGAAGAAGAAGAAGAAGGAAGAGAAGAAGAAGAAGAAGAAGTAGAAGAAGAAGGAAGAGAAGAAGAAGAAGAAGAAGAAGAAGGAAGAGAAGAAGAAGAAGAAGAAGAAGAAGAGGAAGAAGGAGGAGAAGAAGAAGGAGGAGAAGAAGAAAGAGGAGAAGAAGAAGAAGAAGATTGTAAATGATTAAAAATAGTACACGTACAAAAAAAGCAACAAAAAAAATGAAGGTGAAAATAACTTTTGTTACAAATGATGAAATCGCTGAGATTATGATCGTATTCTTCTACTTATTGATATTTCTAAAATTAATGGTTGCCTATTTGTATTTATTTTAACAAAAAACCCATATCTCTCGATTAGCGCATGGGAACACAAAAAACAAACAACACATGCACACACAAACACCACTAGCAGAGTCACCATCGACACGTTTCGTCCGTTGGATTCGGTCTCTTTAGGTCAGGATGAGAATGAAAAGTGTCGTATGGAAAATGCGTTGGAATTTTTGTGATTAAGAGGGGCCTTAAATTAAATTACATTACCAGATCCACCAAACACAAAACATACATTTTTGTCTGGTTGGTTATATATATATATATATATATATATATATATAAATATATATATATATATATATGTCATCCACAGACAGACTGTTTCGCAGCTCATCAGTGTGGCTAGACGTCCGGTTGGATCGAAACCCGACTGAATTAGCGTCAGTCGGAACTTCTACCACTAAGCAGTCGGCTCACGGCAGAGATGAAGGTGAATTTTAGCGTGTTTATTTTTAGATTTAGATAAACACACAGTGACTGACAGTGACTCAATTCTGCCGAAGAGTCATGCAATATTAGCTTAAATAGTCACTGTTTACAAACTCACACCTCAAACCAAAGAGCTCAACCGAAATTAATTATTCAGGAGCCAATATATATATATATATATATATATATATATATATATATATATATATATATATATATATATATATATATTATAATTTTATCATATAGACAAAACCATTTTACTCACAACTAAGATGCAACTTGGTTTCAGTGCATTTTAACTGCACATCTACGGGTGAGGGTCGGAAATGGTTATGAACGATCCTGTTTGTAGGCAAGCCCGGATGAAAAACGTCACTTCCTTTTTCCATGTGCAGATGCTTAGCCGACCGTGCTTTGCCCAAAATGGAAAACCACGAATCCCTATATTCATACGCACACTCTAGATTATCTAGGTGATGTTGACCTATCGCGGAATCCTCAGTCAGATGTGTAGCACGCGTACTAATACCCTGTCTAATATTGCCAGGCAGATGTTGTGCGACATGCGTTTAAAGGCGCTGTTTGTCCGTCCTATGACATGTAGATTTATAAACGATCAAGATATTTTGTAGAAAGGGCAGAACGGGTTTAGCAAACGAAGAAAATGCGGGACATTGCTCCCCCCCAAAAAAAATAAAATAAAATAAATAACACGTGTCCTGACAGCAGAAAAATTCGACTTAACACAAGCAGACACTCTATTATTCAGAATCTCGTTACATTAGAATATTCGGCACCGATTCTTCTGATAAAGTATTGGCCGAAAAAAAGTTAATTTAAACACACACACATCCATTGTACGATGGGAAAATTCTCGCCATTTTATATTTAAAAAATTTTTTTATTAGTTGATTGCAGAATATAATAGGGTCAGTTGGACACTGTGTGTGAGAAGAAGATGTACCGTGATGCAGAAGTTTGGAAACAGTCTGCGGTACTTCCTCACCGGAAGCACCAATACGAACAGTGTTTGAATTTTTTTACACAATCTGAGTCCAGTTCGGATTTGGAAAGAATTGATTACGACGGTACAGGAGCGCAGAAAACACATTCTGATCGTTCTGATAAGAAAGGAACTCCCGAATTTGTTGCTGAGGGCTTCAGAAGCAACACGCACGCCTATATGAAATGCCTTGCCCTGGGTCAAAAGGTTTGTTTCTGGAAGACTCTATGCCTGGCACAAGAACTTTGCACCATACCACACAAGCAAAAGAACTTAGTAATAACTGTCAGACAATTTCTACGATCACATTACCCTTACATCTGGCCACCTAACTCACAAAACTTGAACCCCCTTGATTATTACCTCTGGGTGCATTTTATTGAAAGACCAACGAAAATACTTGTAATACAAAAGATGAAGTGAAAGCAAGGTTTATGGCAGTGTTCATAAACTTAAAGAAGAAGACCGTCCAGAAGAGACGCAGGGGATTCTGAAGACGTCTCAAGGCCGTGGTTGAAGCCAATGGCGATGTTCTTGAATAAATTTACCCATTAGTATTTTCAGATATTTTTGCGTAATTTTGGTAAATATGTTTGTTAAAATGAAATGTCAGTATTATTTACATTTTCGCGTAATTTAGACGAATATTTTTCCATCGCACCCTGTATATACAACGGGGCCGGGAGTTTTTCTTTCTTTTTGTTATCGCTTAATGAATCTATATGCAATGTATGCAATACTTCCTTCTTTAGAACATAAAAAAAACTCTTTGTAAATAAAAAGAGGATCGGAAAAAACAAAATCCGATGAGGAATTTGTGAAAGAATCTCTGAAGATATGACTGAAAAAAATTAAAGGTGTAAAAATGTAAAATTGACTGAGGAATCTGATAATAAATGCGTGGAAATCGAAAACTGCATTCGTCAATAAAAGCAAATTATTTTAAAAGAAAGAAGTGAAGGGAATAAAAATAGAGCAATTTTTTTTCTTAAGTATAATTCAATGTTTACTTACCTCAAATTTTTTACATGCCCGGAGAAATTTTATTCGACTAGTCAACCATTTTATTCTGTCTACCATCTTTTTATGATAAAATGTAAAAGATGAAATGGTCGAAAATATTCACAAGAAAAAAAATGCAAATGACCAGAGCCTCCATTGTTTTTTTCGGATTCCGCACGTATCTGATATTTTTTCTCTTTTATCAATGGATTTATATCTATTTCCAATAACCTTCACCGTACTTCGCAATTTACTGAAATAACAAATGAATAAATGTGTGTATATGTGTGTATGTGGGTATGTGTATATCTCTATTATTGCGTATGCTCTTCTATGTAAAATGCGTATTTAGGAACATGTCCTTATTTCAATGTTTTCAATTAATATTTATTTTCCTGGTTCAACTAAGCAAATTTATTGATTTAGTAAGTGTTCGTATTGTTTATAAATTGTGGGTATCTTCTGTTGATCTGCACAAGACTTGGAGTACCGTAGATTTTGTGCACTTTTGGTGTCCAAACTTGCAAGCGCTCCAGACGTGGATTCGTGGGCCACCGACAACATAACTTTTGGGAAATGATGAAAAAAGCTCGTTAAATGACACCAGAAGTGCATCGCCAATCATTTCTTAAATTTATCCTCGTACTTTCAGGGCGAGAGTGAGCATGGTTCTCCACAACTACGTGTCCATATTCTGCCATCCATTCACACAAATTTGTCATATATGGTCCGGTGCCGTTGCTATTTATCTTGAGCTCCTTGATGAGATCCAAAGAAGAATCTGCAATATTATTGGTACTGATCTGGCAGCTCAGCTCCAGTCACTTTCTCACCACTCTAAGGTTGCCTTTCTATGTCTTTTCTAGAAATACTTTCATAACAATTGTTCGCATTATCTCTTCGCTAGAGTTTTTTTAAACCTAGATTTCTTTTAATTTAAGCGCAGTACTAGACTGCCGTCGAGATCTCATCAGTTTTCAGTTGAGATGTCTAGATGTAGCCGTAAGTTCTATGCTAAATGTTTCTTCTGTCGCACTTCTCGCTTATGGAACGAATTACCGACTACATGTTTTCCAGCCAACTTTAATCTGCAAAAATGTAAATGCAATGTCACCTGATTACTCTCTTCTCTTTCTGCTCGTCATTAATGCTTTTGTTTCTAACTGAAATAGATAATAGGAAATTTAATATAGGAGATAAAGAAATTGAACATACAACAAATTATACTATGAGTAGTTTAGTCCAACACAGCAGATTGCTCCAAAAGCAAAAGATACTAGAGTACTTTCAACAACTAAAATGCACAGATTCTAAATTGTCATAGGATTTCTATATAGGGAGTGACAGCGAAAAGTTTTCTATGTTGTTATAGATGTTGAAATCATTTCTAAATCGTTAAAGATAGTGATAGGATTTCTATGTTATTATAGACTGCGATAGGATTTCGATATTTTTATAGATAATGATAGGTTTCCTATATCGTTACAGATGGTGACTGGATTTCTCTGTCGTTATAGACAGCGATAGGATTTCTATATTCTAGTAAAGAACGATAGGATTTCTACATCTGTATAGATTGTGATAAGATTTCTAGTTATAGATTGTAATAGGGTTTCTATATCGAGATAGAGGATGATAACAATTCTATGTTGTTATAAGCAGTAATATGTTTTCTATATTATAGACAGCAATATGATTCCTATATTGTTATAAACAGTGATAGATTTTCTGTATTTTATAGATAGTGATGGTAAATGGTGACTGGATTTCTCTGTTGTTATACACAGCGATAGGATTTCTATATTCTTGTAAAGAACGATAGGATTTCTACATCTGTGTAGATTGTGATAAGATTTCTAGTTATAGATTGTAATAGGGTTTCTATATCGTTATAGAGGATGATAGCATTTCTATGTTGTTATAAGCAATAATATGTTTTCTATATTATAGACAGCAATATGATTCCTATATTGTTATAAACAGCGATAGATTTTTCTGTATTTTA
>OZ038484.1:11537576-11549253 GCA_964036315.1 Acanthosepion esculentum | reverse complement strand
GTTAAAATATCCCTAAGGACAGGCGTTAGCGACGACCAACATCATTAGAAGCGATAGGCTGATGAGAAGATAAAATCAACACCTCTTCTGGCGTATTCAGTGGCTAATTCAAGTGCACAGAAAGAGGAACATTATTCCTGGGGCTTTTTTGGGGGGATGGGTTGAATGAAGCGGAGTCGAAAGAATCTGGGTGAGATTGCGGTTTTTAATGGAAATGACATTGTAAAAGAAGAGAGAAAGAAGAAGAATTAGAGGATGGAGAAAGAGGAAAAAGAGATGTAGACGAAGTAGAAGTGAGGATAAAAAATAGAGGAAGAAACAAATAAACAAAGAAATGAGTTAAAGAAAGAAGAGAGAAGACAAGGAAGAGGGTGAGGTTTAGACAAGAAAGACAAAGAAAGAAAACTAAACTGTCATAGGTTTTTTTTTTTAGGCAGCGGATGAAAAGTCGAAATGTATAAGAAATAGAGAAGACAAATAATTGGAATGTGTCAGTGGAAATTAATTGAGAGGGTCCAGAATTGAAGAATAGATGATGATGAACATGGAAAGGAGATTTAAATAGAAGAATAAGTTAAAGAAGATGGCAGAAGAGAAGAGAAGGACGAGGCGAAGTTAAACGAAAAAGGAGAATGAAGATAAAGAGACGGAAGAAATGTAGAATGAGAAAAAAAAGAGAAGGATGACGACGAGAAAGAAAAAGGAGGTGGAAGATAAAGAAGAATGTGTAGGAGGAGGTGTAAAAAGAATTAGGATCTGGAGAGAAGATGGAGGAGGAAATGAAAGAAGAGGGAAGCGGATGAAGTAGGAGAAGAGAAGAAGAAGTAGAGATAAATAGAAGAAAAAGAAAAAGAAGGCAGAGATGAAGAGAAGGGGAGGAGGAGGAGGAGAGGAGAAAAAGTAGGATGAGAGGCAAAAAGAAAAAGAAGATGAATGAGGAGGGCAAAGAAGAATAAGGAGGAGGAAGTGGAGGAAGAAGACGTAGAATGAGAGGAAAGATAAAGAAGGCGGAACTAAAGAGAAGGATGACGAGGATAAAGAAAATGAGGAAGGAGGAGGAAAGTAAAATAAAATGAAGTGGGAGGAGTAAAAGGAGGATAATCAGTGGAGAAGGGGGAGAAAGAAAAAGAAGGAAAGAGGATGATGATGATGATGATGATGATGATGATGATGATGTGATGATGATGATGATGAAGAAGAAAATGAAAATAAAGAAGAAATAACATTTCAGGGTTCAAGCGGAGACGTTAGGAGTAGAGATTTGAAGTAGACTATAGAAGGAACTAGAAACATTAAAAGGGACACAAGGGATAATCCGCTACTCCTGTTCGAAAGACCGATGAGGAGTCTGAACAGAACTATAGACAAACCTATCTACTCTTATCGGGTGAGGAAAAAATAGAAATAATTACTAAATAAAATTTCAGATTTCAGACGGATACGTTAGAAACTTAAACTTGAAGGAACTGGGCAGAATAGATTTAAAGTAGACAGTAGAAGCAACCGGAAACATAATCCTAAAAAGGAAACGATAGATAAGACACTATTCCCGTTCAAAAAATCGGGAGAGTAATAGGGTTAGGCTAAATTTCAATTACAGATTTCTTTAAGGAGTTAATTTGTTATCTACCGGCTTGGTCAATTGAAAGTCTTATCAAAGAATAAGAGCCTCTCTGTAGAGCTTGAAAAAAAGAAAACGTTGATGTAAATTTAAGCAAAAGTAATACTTTATTAATGAGAGATAATATCAAAGTAAAAAAAACATCTATTAAACACACAAACACACACACAAATACATATATATATATATATATATATATATATATATATATATATATTACCAATGAATATGCACTTTTCCTCACAGTTAATAATGTATATTTATCAATAGTATATAAATTATAGGTTATTCTACATCGAACTCTACTGTAATAACATCAACACTCAATGCGCGATATTATATATATATATATATATATATATATATATATATATATATATATATATATATATATATATATAGATATATATAGATATATATAGATATATATATATGTATATATATATATATATATATATATATATACTGTGTGTAACAGCACAATTGTCCAAATCGTGTAAGAACAAATTTGTACAATTGTTAGATTACAATTTGAACCGTTGTATCTTAGCAATGATTAAAGATATCTTACTGGATTTCACCGAGGTTTTTATAACACTATTGGACTCTACTTTGATCAATAAGAATGTATTTAGCTTTAAGTTTCAATGATGATCCCTCTTGATTGTGATCTTCTGATATATTTTTCCTCTATAATGTTCCCTCTTTCTTAAACTTATTCACCTTTCTAGTGATGGTTCTTGAATTGGCAGAGTATGACTGTTGGTACCATTAATGAAGCCCTGAATGATCTTTTTTTGTTTTCACATCGCTCCATAGTGAGGCTGACACACAACGATTTTAAACTGTTCTCGTTTTAGCAGATTAACTGAAAGGTTGTTTTTTTTTCTTACGACAATTGATGTCAAGATGGCTAAACGTTTTATCTGAAAACCTGGGTAAAATAAATTCATTTAGTTCTGTGTTTTTTTTTTTTGAGATATTAAACATTTTTGGGATGGTCAATTATCGCATGGTGTTACCCGATTTGTAAAATTTGTAATTAGATGATATTTAAGTCAACATGAAGAGACGATAGACACAAGACTAGTCAGAAACAGAACAAATGAAATTCTAAAGTCAGCGTTCCCTTTTTTGGGATTCAGTCACGTTGGCGTCACGACTAGTCTTGTGTATATTGTCTTTTCATGTTGACTTAAATATCGTCTAATCCTAAGTATGTTTCTAATAACGATGTCCTGAAGATGGTCTACTAGACCAAAACGTCTGACGTCGACAGTAAAACAACATTAAAACAGTAAACTGTAAACAGATCCGCATCCACATATTTGCTTACATATAAACATTTATATATCATTTCCTCATATATATATGTATAGGAAAAAGAGGAAAAGAACGCTGCTATTGAATTATAAAAAGCTCTGGTCGGTGGAGGTCACTAATTGAATAAATATCTAGCCATATTTCCTGCTACTAAGGGATTGTCGGTGATGTGTTTAGAAGACTCCCCGTCATTTACTGCTTGTTTCGTCTTTGCTTCAAGAATCTGTTCTGTTTAATTATTTACAAAAATATTTTCTTCACAATGTGTGTATTTGTAGACAGTGCGGTTTATATCGACAGCATTCCATATCTGTGAGCTTTGCTTTGGAAAATACGACTCGTTTTGTTATTTTAAGCAACGCATGAAATCAAACGCTATACCCCCCCCCCCACCTTTCGGTTATATTTTTTCTCTTCCTCTTAGCCTCAGTATATGTTTGGGTGTGTTTACATGAGAAAGAATTCACTTCCTGTTGTTAAAAAAATAACCGTAACAAATTAATTCAAAGAAATTTTAAATATTTAAAATATTGTTTATTTAAAGAAAGCTGAAATATAAATAAGCACACACGCAATCACAGAGAGGTGGAAAGAGAGAGGTTGAAAGAGAGAGGTGGAAAGAGAGAGGTGGGAAGAGAGAGGTTGAAAGAGAGACGTTGAAAGAGAGAGGTTGAAAGAGAGAGGTTGAAAGAGAGAGGTGGAACGAGAGAGATGGAAAGGGAAGCGGAAACAGATAGGTGGAAAGAAAGTGATGAAAACAAAGATGTCGAAAGAGAGAGGGGGGAGAGAGAGGTAGAAAGGGAGAGGTGGAAAGAGAGTGGTGGAAAGAGAGAAGTGGAAAGAGAGAAGTGGAAAGAGAGAGGTGAAACGAGAGAGATGGAAAGGGAAGTGGAAACAGATAGGTGGAAAGAGAGTGATGAAAACAAAGATGCCGAAAGAAAGAGAGGAAAGAGAGAGAGGTGGAAAGAGAGAAGTGGAAAGAGAGAAGTGGAAAGAGAGAAGTGGAAAGAGAGAAGTGGAAAGAAAGTGGTGGAAAGAGAGAGAGAGAGGTAGAAAGAAAGAGGTGGAAAGAACCTTAAATCCTTATGCACCTGACGGCCGACGTATGCATGATTCACAGACTTTTAGTATTAGATAGATAGATAGATAGATAGATATATAGATAGGAAGGTAGGTTGAAAAAAGAGAAACAAAGAAGAATGCATTTGTGGTGGTAGTGGTGTTGATGTTAGTGGTGGTGGTGATTGTGGTGATTACTTCTCCATTATTTCTAAATGTTCTTTATTATTTATTTATAAGTAAGACATATACCATTTTTAATTTATAAGCCATACAATATAAACACTTATATTAAACTTATCTTTAAATATTATTAGTAACTATAACTTAATTGTATTTATGTGTCGAATATATTCGTGTAATAACAGATTTAGTGAGATTTGAATATAATTTCATATTATTGAACATAAGATTAATTCAACTAAGTTCTATGTTGAGAGGTCAAAATCCAGCGAGTAATTAATTTGAAATAAGTGACAAGCGATATTAAGAGGGGAGGGAAAATGTGACATTGAAATAAAAAAATTCATTGGAATAACAAAATATACCACACAAAAACGAAACGAAATATGTCACACGGAAACGAAACGAAATATACCTCGCAAAAACGAAACAAAATATGTCACACGTAAACGAAACGAAATATACCACACAAAAACGAAACGAAATATACCACGCAAAAACGAAACGAAATATGTCACACAGAAACGAAACGAAATATACCACACAAACACGAAACGAACTATGTCACACGGAAACGAAACGAAATATGTCACACGGAAACGAAATATACCTCACGAAAACGAAACGAAATATGTCTCACGAAAACGATACGAAATATCCAACACAAAAACGAAACGAAATATATCACACGGAAACGATACGAAATATCCCAAACAAAAACGAAACGACATATGTCCCACGGAAACGAAACGAAATATACCACACAAAAACGAAACGAAATACGTCACACGGAAACGAAACGAAATATACCACACAAAAACGAAACGAAATATGTCACACGAAAACGAAACGAAATATACCACACAAAAACGAAACGAAATACGTCACACGGAAACGAAACGAAATATACCACACAAAAACGAAACGAACTATGTCACACGAAAACGAAACGAAATATTCCACACAAAAACGAAACGAAATATGTCACACAAAAACGAAACGAAATATGTCACACGGAAACGAAACGAACTATACCTCACGAAAACGAAACGAAATATGTCTCACGAAAACGATACGAAATATCCCACACAAAAACGAAACGAAATATATCACATGGAAACGATACGAAATATCCCACACAAAAACGAAACGAAACGAATTATGTCACACGGAAACGAAACGAAATATACCACACAAAAACGAAACGAAATATGCCACACGAAAACGAAACGAAATATACCACACAAAAACGAAACGAAATATGTCACAAGGAAACTAAACGAAATATACCACACGAAAACGAAACGAAATATGTCACACAGAAACGAAACGAAATATACCACACAAAAATGAAACGAAATATGTCACACGGAAATGAAACGATATATGACACACAAAAACGAAACGTAATATGTCACACAGAAACAAAACGAAATATACCACACAAAAACGAAACGAAGAATGTCACACGGAGAAGAAAGGAAGTATACCACGCAAAAACGAAATGAAATATGTCACGCAGAAACGAAACGAAATATTCCACACAAAAACGAAACGAAATATGTCACACAGAAACAAAACGAAATATACCACACAAAAACGAAACGAAATATACCACGCAAAAACAAAACGAAATATGTCACACGGAAACGAACCGAAATATACCACACAAAAACGAAACGAACTATGTCATACGAAAACCAAACGAAATATACCACACAAAAACGAAACGAAATATGTCACACGAAAAGGAAACGAAATATACCACACAAAAACGAAACGAAATATGTCTCACGAAAACGATACGAAATATCCCACACAAAAACGAAACGAAATATATCACACAAAAACGAAACGAAATATGTCACACGAAAACGAAACGAAATATGTCACACGGAAACAAAACGAAATATACCTCACAAAAACGAAACGAAATATGCCACACGAAAACGAAATGAAATATACCACACAAAAACGAAACGAAATATGTCACAAGGAAACTAAACGAAATATACCACACAAAAATGAAACGAAATATGTCTCACGAAAACGATACGAAATATCCCACTCGAAACGAAACGAAATATGTCACACAGAAACGAAACGAAATATACCACACGAAAACGAAACGAAATATGTCACACGAAAACGAACGAAATATACCTCACAAAAACGAAACTAAATATGTCACACGCAAACGAAACTATATATGACACACAAAAACGAAACGTAATATGTCACACGAAAACCAAACGAAATATACCACACAAAAACGAAACGAAATATGTCACGCGGAAACGAAACGAAATATACCACACAAAAACGAAACGAAATATGTCTCACGAAAACGATACGAAATATCCCACACAAAAAAGAAACGAAATCTATCACACGGAAACGATACGAAATATCCCACACAAAAACGAAACGAAATATGTCACACGGAAACGAAACGAAATATACCACACAAAAACGAAACGAAATATACCACACGAAAGCGAAACGAAATATACCACACAAAAACGAAACGAAATATGTCACAAGGAAACGAAACGAAATATACCACACGAAAACGAAACGAAATATGTCACACGAAAACGAAACGATATATGACACACAAAACGAAACGTAATATGTCACACAGAAACGAAACGAAATATACCACACAAAAACGATACGAAATGTGTCACACGGAAACGAAACGAAATATTCCACACAAAAACGAAACGAAATATGTCACACGAAACGAAATATACCATAAAAAATCGAAACGAAATATGTCACACGAAAACGAAACGAAATATACCACACAAAAACGAAACGTAATATGTCACACGGAATCGAAACAAAATATACCACACAAAAACGAAACGAAATATGTCACACGGAAACGAAACGAAATATACCACACAAAAACGAAACGAAATATGTCACACGGTAACTAAACGAAATATACCACACGAAAACGAAACGAAATATGTCACACGGAAACGAAACCATATATTATGAAACATGTAGATTTCGTTATAAGCAAAGGAAAAACTGCTGAACTTTTATGTCATGTCAGTGCTCTTATTTGTCAGTGAATGGGTGAAAATCTCGTCACGAATGCAGAAGAGACTTGAAGTAAAAAGAGATTTCTTCATGCAGAAGATTAAAGAGGATACCATGGATGGAGCATGTGAATAATGAGGAAGATATAATATTAATATGAACAAAAATAAAACCTATTTAGAATCTAATAGAGAATTTTCAAATTTATAGGACATTGAGAAAAGGGAGCTTAGAGAATTTGACACTCACAAGACATTGAAGGCAAGAGGGACGAACGGGAAACAGATAGCTAACTACCTCACACACTTGTATAAATGGACTGGATAATATTAATAAGATAAAACATGCTAAGCTCTACAAATGATAGGAAATTAAGAAAAGTCACGATCGCAACATTAAAGCAGAAATGTTTGCTTAATAATTTATTTAGCTGGTCAATCGCTAAAATCTGTTTGACGTATGGAGGAAGTAAGGACCCTATACCTTCATTTCTCTATTGAGAATCATTCCTTGAAAACGGTATATAATATGAAATATCTAATATTGTGTTTGGTAATCACCAATCTTTTTATCAATATTGCATATACAAACATCCAGTTGCTTTCCATTTATATTCAGAGTTACAAATGTTATTCTTGTCAGCATATCCTCAATATTTTTATTAATAATAATTATGTATTTTTAATAATAATATTAATAATTATTATAATAATAATAATGAAAATATGCATGTGTACTTCTAAATGTGTGTATGTACATATGAATGTATATTGATTAGGATAAAGCAGCAAATTAAAGTTCAGATCTATAATATTTTAATATTTGAGTCATGTTACTAAGTTATACTATTTGTTGATATACGTAATATATAATCGGTATCTATTAATTTTATTAATTTTTGAAGCAAATCTTAACTTTAGTTTAATTGATTCGTCAGAACATTGGAGAGTTTAGCCTCGTATTACTGACTAAACGAGACGTGGTCCGTTGGGTCAATGACGGTTCAAGTTATAAAACATTAAAGCTGATTTCAGCATAAGAAACACTCTCATTGAAGAAGGTTGAACAAAAAATATTTATTGTATAAACAAACTGTATCTTGTTCACTTACAATACTTTTTAAGTCAGATTAAATTTATATATATACATATATGTGGGCCTCTAGCGTTCCGCCAGTGGTAACATTGCCGAAAGGAATACATCGGACTGGAAATTCTGGGAACGTTATTGAAACTGAGAGAAAATTAAAAAAAACAGTACGATAGAAAATAGACAATATAAATAACAAACAAGATAAAGATAAAATTATGAACAAAGTTCTATTTCACTTTCATTTTCTTTATATTTGTTTCAAAGATATTTTATTTCTGTTCGTCTATATGTTACTATTTTTACTTGGCCATATAATAAAACCCGTTGACGTCGTTGCCTCTAAGTCTCTGAATATATGAGACAATATTTTTGTCGTTGATGAATATATAATATTGACTGATCTGTAGGTTTCTTTTGGTTTGTTTTGTTTTACGGCATATCAACTTCAATGGGTCATTTAATGCCAACAACTTTTTTTGTTCCTGGTAATATTTTTGTTTTGGCAAAAATCTATTACTGGTAATATGGTTTTTCCCCAAAATTGTATAGCTGGTAATATTATTTTCAAAAACGTATTGCTGGTAATAGTTTTTTTTTTTCAAAAACATATAGCCGGTAATTTTATTTTTTTTTCAAAAACGTATTGCTGGAAATAGTCTTTTAAATCTATTTCTGGTAATAATTTTTTACAAAGTATTTCTGGTATTAAAACCTATTATTACACTTTTATTATGGCTTTTACCTCAGTTTAGGGATTAACTAATTACCCATAGCTAGGACCCTAACAGGTGGTACCACCCTGGGTCAGGGTGGACCTGGGAACACCAGGAATGAAGAGGTGGTTCCATGCTCCTCAAAACCTCCTGATTAGAGGCCTTGCTGTTGGACGTAGTTTATCGTCTTACCCAGGACGCGGATGTAGTTTATCGTCTTACCCAGGACGCGGATGTAGTTTATCGTCTTACCCAGGACGCGGATGTAGTTTATTGTTTTACCCAGGACGCGGATGTAATTTATCGTCTTACCCAGGACGCTGATCTGTAGGGCAGTGAATACTGAACGTTTTCCTCATAGATGAAGGTGAGATTTGTGGAAAGAAAGATGCGATTCTACAGAAGAATACAGAAAATGGGATTCACGTTTGAGGTGAGCAAAGAGAATTTTGAGAGAGAAATTTAAAAGAAATAGACGCAAATGATTCGGATTAGAAAGAGAGCATTTAAGCTTCTGGGACACAATTAGTGATACCAAGGAGAGAAACTTGTGGAGAGTCATGATCATCTACGTTCTTAAAGGTCATGTTAAATACAAATTAGAAGTTCACTCTGATTCTCCGAGGTGGCAAGCGTGGAGACGAAGCTTGTGCAATTAGATTATGCAGTCTAACGACTATGCGTTATACAGTCTAACGAATGTTAGATCATTTTATTAATATTCAAACGCAGAATAGACCGATAAATGCTGTCATAATCCTTTCCTTCAGTTCATCTTTGGTGTTACAGTGATTTTTGCTGGTCTCTCACTCAACAGTGATCCACACATAATAATGAAGGTGGTTGCAGTTTGGTGAGTTAGGTGGCTAGATATAAAAGGGTAACGTTTTCGCAGAAATTGTCGGACAGACATATCTGGGTACTCCTATATGCGTGGCATGGTGCAGAGTCTTGTTACCATAAATAGAGTCTTCCAGCAGCCACTCTTGACCCACTTTAGCAGTACTTCATCAAGGCACTAGATGTGGGCCTCCATGTAGAGTTTCAGATCCCCACCAACAAATTCGGTAGTTATTTTCGCATCAGAACGATCAGTGTCAGTTTTCCGAGCTGCCGTACATTCCGAATCAGCATCGAAAGCAACCATCTCTTGTTAAATCCTCTACACTGTTCTCAGATTGATACCCCAAAAGCTCTGAAATATTCGGACTGGGGCTTTTGGCGTGAATGCCAAGCCAAGTTTCTGATGGAGAGAATTGCGTTATGATACTCCTTTACTCACAGACGGTGCCCAGATGGCCATAATATACTGTTCAGTCGACAAAATAAAAAAGGGCATGCGAAAAAATTAAATCTAAAAAGACGACATTTTACGCATCACACATTATATATATATATATATATATATATATATATATATATATATATATATATATATATATATATATAAAGAAATATAGAAATATAGTTTTAAGGTGTGCTATATTTATGGGATAAAGTGCTCAATATCAGAGATAGAGCGTATGTAAATATAAATATAAAAGTGAACATTGAAGTCAACACTCAGAGGCGACAGTCTGATTCATGCTAGACGCAATCGGCAGGCGGCCTGCCGATTGCGTCTAGCATGAAACAGCCTGTCGCCTCTGAGTGTTGACTTCAATGTTCACTTTCACACACACACACACACACACACACACACACACACACACACACACACACACACACACACACATATATATATATATATATATATATATAATTCGGCATAATTCGTGAATATCAATGTTTGTAATTTATTTAATTTAAAATTTATTTCCTAAAAGAGAAGTTGCTGCCTAGATACAGACATATATATAAACGAAAGAAATATATATATATATATATATATATATATATATATATATATATATATACATATATATATATGAAGAAATATAGTCTTAAGATGTGCTATATTTATGGGATAAAGTGCTCAATATCAGTGATAGAGCGTGTGTAAATATAAAAGTGAATATTGAAGTCAACACTCAGAGGCGACAGTCTGTTTCATGCTAGATGCAATCTTTTTTTCTTTTATACAGCAATCACATCGGTCACTGAAATTGTTGGGAGAACAATTGCGAGGTGAATCATTGTTAACTCGATCTCAATATTGTTTGGAAAGTGTTGTTTACTGTTTCAAGGACAGGTTGGTTTAATGAATGCTGGTTGTTATTCACATATAAATATTTTTCAAGTTTATATTTTCTTGTTGAGGATAGTGGCCTCATATATCACATTCTCAGACATACATTTTCCTCCTACTTTTAATTCTACAATTACACGTGGAGTTACTTTCATTTTATTCCCTACTATGAAATTTCTTAAGTTGTTGGTTAATTGTGGGAATTGGTGGTTTTTGCCACATTGCTAACGCAAGAGTATCTAAATTTTAATGTCTTCATATTGAAAATTTTAATGTATTACTATTAGTAAAGTTTAACTAATTTAAAGACAGAAACTGGCAATATTAATGTTAGATAGCTTTCAGAAGGCTGGTTTGAACCATATGATTTTAATTTATCTGTTCTTAGACTTATTGGATGTCTTTGGTTTAACTGTCCTTCATAATCTAATCTTCGTGCAAGCG
>OZ038484.1:11522576-11532576 GCA_964036315.1 Acanthosepion esculentum | reverse complement strand
TGTTCTAAAATTATATAGAGAAGGATAATTTAAAAAATACAAATTCCTACTTAAAAATAATCTTCCAACGATAAATTGTACTTAAAAATAAGATATTATTAACAAATTAAATTATGTTATATTAGATACTTTTTGTATTAATTATTCGACAGCTGTCACAGTTAAAATTCTAAATCCGACACGAACTCAGTCTATATACCGGAGATGAATAAGACGTTCCCTTCGGTTGAAATAGGTCAAATCCTCATATGAGGTAAGTTAGGATTTTATGCTTTACTACTATTTATTTGCTCTGTATAATAAATACATTGGGCGCTCTTTTTGTGGATAAGCTTTAATAATTTATAGTACTATGATCCACTTGGAGTGTATACCAACGGGTTTATTATCTTTATGATATATATATATATATATATATATATATATATATATATATATATATATATATATATATATATATTGTGATTTTCGTTCTTCGTTTAATGATAATGTTATTAAGCTTATCAGACGATATGAAAAGAACTTACATAAAATATATAGACAACACTTATCTATATTATTTAATGAAACATGTATGAATATATATATATATATATACATACATATATATATATATATATATATATATATATATATATATATATATATATATATAGTAAATATTAAATAATTCCAGTATTCTCTGTCATTTTTTATTATTTTGTTATTTTTTCTACCGTTCTGATCATTTTGGCCGCAATAGGGGGAGGAATGTTGACATATATATATATATATATATATATATATATATATATATATATATATATATATATATATATATATGTGTGTGTGTGTGTGTGTGTGTGTGTGTGTGTGTGTGTGTGTGTGTGTTTTCCTTGATTTCAAATAATAAAACCATTCATATAAGATAAAATAAAAACAAATTCCAGAATAATCTCATGAATTATTAACGATGCTATCTAAATATGCAAATAAACATATTTTGGGAGAATATAATAGGAAATTAATGTCTTCCAGAATCGAGATATAGAATTCATAATAAATAAAATGTGGAGATTAAGTGTCTTAAGGTGGCCTGTTAGCATTAATTTCATATTGTCAAATATCCGAATTGGTTGTTTTATGTAATCGGTAAATTTACCAAATTTCCTATTTAATTTTATTTTATATTTTTTTACCTGTGTACTTTCGATTGTTGGTACATTTGTTTTGAAGTAATATGTCGAAATAAACCTTATATAAATAATAATAAAAAGATAATGATAATAATAATAACTATGACGTAACAATGTGTAGCTATGATGCTGCATGTATGAAAACTCAAAATTATATACATAATATATAAACAAACAATTATTATGAACAAAATGATATAGGTCTATAGAGGGACGATGGTCTAATTATTCTAAGAAGCTGCAAAGGCTGAACTAATGAAAAAAAAAGAAATAATAAAAACCTTCAAAACTTTAGGATTTACAATATATATATATATATATATATATATATATATATATATATATATATATATATATATATATCAAATATGTGGTGCAGTTCAATTTACATGATACAAATGGCGAGAATTCTCGCCATTTATATCATTAACTTCAATATCTGTTTTTTGTATGAATGATTCATGTCATATATATATATATATATATATATATATATATATATATATATATATATATATATATTTAAAGACAGAAATGGTACATGACATTGATGAACGGTCAGGTGTTTGTGAAAGGAGACCAAGACAAAAAGGCCAATCCAGATTTAGAATTTGAAAATTTAAGGATATTGACAAAAAGAAGACAGAAGAAAGAGAGATATAGAAGAAACTCGTCCGGAATCCGTTCGAGATATATATATATATATATATATATATATATATATATATATATATATATATATAATCAAAAAATCGTCAATTTCTTAGATATAACATTCAACATAAACAACAAAACTTACAAACTATACAAAAAAACGTACATCAAACCAATATACATTGACAAATATTCTGACCACCAGCCTAAATTATTTAAACAAATACCCATATCTATAAATAAAAGAATCCTAGCAGCAAAAAATATTCAATAAACCAAAATAAAACAAAAACATATTAGTAAGAAGCAGCGGATAAAGAAAAAAATCTAAAGAAATATAATTTGGTTCAAACCACACTACAACAATATAATAAAAACAAAAATAAGGGATATATTCTTCAAAATAATTGACAAACACTTTGTTTAAATCAGCAAATTATCAACAAAAATAAAATCGAAATTAGTTAAAGCTGCCTGGATAACAGGTAGAAAAAATAACTAAGCACATTAAATACTCAACAAACCAATAGCAATGACAACAACAAAAGCAATAACATGCAGCAAAATAACACCATTAAATGTAACTGCAGGAACAAAGAAAAATGCCCACTTAGCAATTAATGTTTAACCAATAACGGTATATACATATTATAGTAAATAATAACGTTAACACAGTCGAAAACATTTACACAGGCAGCATAGAAAATACTTAAAAGAAAGATGTTATAATCACAAAATGTCACTAGAAAGAAAAACAAACAAACAATACAACCCTATCAAAATAGATATGGAGACAAAAAGAAAAAAAATGATCCCTACCACAATTAAATCGGATATTATAAAAAGAGCGGCTCCATAGAGTATTACCAGTAAAAACTGTAAATTATGCTCAGAGGAAAAAATAGCAATAATTTGATTTAAAAATCAAAAATAAACATTAAAAAAGAAAACTGAAATAATTGGTAAATTTAGACATCTGTATATATATACATATATATATATATATATATATATATATATATATATATATATATATATATATATATATATATATATATATATAATAAATTAACTGCTTTAAAATGTGTTTTTTCGTTGTGTAGCGGAAAACCATATTTTAAATCAGTTAATTTATAACATTAATGCTCTGTAAATTTACTATGAGCAATGTTTTGTAAAAATAAAAATATCTATAAGAACACCGGATTATATATCTTACTGTTCTTGCTTTATATATAAAAATATAACCGCCAAAATAGACTACCCACAATGCACCACTGACCCGTATTTATAAATAGCCGAGAAAAATAACAGCACTCGTGGCCTGACGATTGCGTATAGCATGAAACGGACTGTCGCCTCTAAGTGTTGACTTCTATCTTCACTGTTATATTTATACACGCTCTATCTCTGATAATGAGCACTTTATCCCATAAATATAGCACACTTTAAGCCTATATTTCTTCATATATATATATATATATATATATATATATATATATATATATATATATATATATATATATATATATATATATATATATATATATATACTTACTTTGCCATCTAAACATTAATTAAAAATAAACAAATAAATGCAAATCAGAATCACAATATAAATCTTAAATAAATTTAATCAGTTAAATCAGATCAGTTGTTTCAAATGTACAGTCGAAAGTACTTACGTAATTAAAGAAGACCTAATAGAGTTTATACTTTAAAAACAAAACGAGGATCATAACATCCCTCGAGTCATTGGTAGGTTAATGCACCTTAAAAACATATTTGATTAATATATATATATATATATATATATATATATATATATATATATACTAATTTATGGAACCCCGCTGACGTAATAAAAACAAACCTTTTAACCAAAATTTCTAACATTCTAAAAAGGATCAAAAATTGAAATTTAATAAGCAAACAATTCGTTAGCCTGTCCTCTGAAGAATAACATAAAAATATTTATGATGCAACTTTATTTTTATTAAGTTTGACGCATTTTTTGCATCATGTATGCACATTGATACCGAGTCTTTGGAGGTTATTAAATATATGTATAAGATAACAATAATATTTTGTGACAGATTTTAATTTGTATGAGGGATTAAATCTGGCTCGGTGACAAATTATAATGTTTGAGCTCTACATCGCCCGTAATGAATTAGTGAAAGCATGAAAACATTTAGTCGTAACAGACCGACCAAACTCGGAGAATGTCCTTCTGTCATGCGTGGGCCAATTAAAATAATCTTAGTGCATGAAACCGTGATTTCTGTTACGGAAACGACATTAACTTGTGCTAAAATTTTTCACAATGTTTTTTTAACATAACTAAATCTTACGCGCGGATCCTCTGCTTAGAACACATGTCTATAAACTACAATCATAAGCGATGAATTCTAAATGTCCGGAGAGCTTTTCCTGAAAACTTAATTCATGGACTTACATAACTTTGTCAGATTGAGACTTTAATATGGATGTCATATATAGTGCTAGATCTATTCACAGATATATAAATGCTAGCTGTATTATGTCATTCACAGACAGTACTGTTTCACTGTATCACAGCTCCTCAGTGCGACTCGACATCCGAATGCCTCAAGCCAGGATTGAAACACAACTAATTTGGTGTCAGCCAGATCTATCTTCACTCGGTAGAGTTACACAACTAAATCTAGCGAATTGTTTTATCAAATGTAAAGAAATGCCAATCAGCCAAAGTGCTCCATTCATTTTACTGAAGAGCTTTGCATTAGTGCAGATGGCTGTTGTTTATAGAATTAGCTTATCACTCAACAGTGCTCAATTGAAATGTATTTTCAAGAGCTAAATTATGCCATTCACAGACAGTACTGTTTCGCTGTATCACAGCTCCTCGGTGCGACTAGACATCCGAATGCCTCAAGCCAGGATTAACCTGTGGACTGTTGTTACAAAATCACAAACAAAAAAGTGTGCCGCAAAACAGACAAACACATCAATTAAGAAATTTCACCAGCAGAAACAGCAGAAATGGATATCACATATAGCTCGAAGTGAAATAATGACATAATCAAGATCTTAACATTTGGAACTACATTAAATAAAATATTAGGAACGAAGCCTCCATCAATCCTGGAGAGAGCTCCTGGAATTGTGAAACCTATTTTCCTGAAAAATTGTTTTAAGGTAAAGCCTCCAATCGGTTGTGAACAGGGGCAGGAATTTGCTGGTTAACTTTAACGCCTCAAAAACAAAACTTCTCTCTATTAATCACCACAGATATCCTTCCCTGCCCCTCATTAGAATGTCTGAAAGCTCAACTTCTCGAGATCACCTCTCTGCAGCTGCTTGGTCTCACGTTGTCTACTGACCTGAGATGGAACAAATACATTGAGTCAATTGCTTCGTCCACCGCAAGGAAAGTTGGCTCCCTGTGCCGCGACAGGAAATTTTTCTCCCCGGAATCAATCCTTCAAATCTACAAATCAACCATTTGCCCTTGCATGGAGTATTGCTGCCATATATGGTCAGGAGCCCCTTCTGTTTGCCTCGGGGTTCTTGATAAGATCCAGAGACGGATATGCAATGTAATTGGCCCTGATGTGGCATCTCGTCAGCAGTCGCTCTCTTACAGACGTGCCGTCGCCTCTCTCTGTCTTTTTTACAAATACTTTCACGGTAATTGCTCCGATGAACCGCTTGCGCTGGTTCCCAGACTTCATGAATTCAAGCGTCCTACGAGGCTGGCATTCCGCTGTCACCCTTTCACTGTTGAAACTGTTAAATGTAACCGTCTCTTTTAGTCCAATAGCTTCATATCTCGCACCTCTCGCCTGTGGAACTCCCTCCCCTATTCTCTGATAGCTATAATCGCCAACTATTCAAATGTAATATCAATCGACATCTCCAGTTGCCTTGATCTATCCACTATCCTTCTCCTCATCCTTCTCCTCATCATTTCCTCTATCACCCCTATCTGCTCTCGCTCCAAATCCTCTGTAACCCCTTGCGTGCTAGTGGCTTCCCGCCTTGCTTGGGGTGAGAAAAAAAAGTCTTTATAAATTTAAACTGTCTGCCGCACGAACTGCTCGGTCAATGAATACCGAATATTTCCTTATCAGGAAACGGCTAATGTTACCATTACAATTACAATCAACAACTAACTGACCGGAGCCGTCTTACTCTCTTCCGCTGTGGGAGACAGGCCTTTTAAAAATATGCTTCCGCCAGCTTCAATTGGAGTCAATTGAATCCTAACAAGAACAACAGATATAATTTCCATCTAGCTTTTACTGTAGTGAATGAGGGCGATTAACATCTGTTTGTCGTTTTTATTCAACTATGCGTGTCCGAGATATTACAACGAGCATATCCGTTAATCTTGAGATTGAAGAGAAACTTAATTGAGAAAGAAAACTGGATATATACAAAGATAGAGTAATAAGAAGTAAGACATTATTTCAAAATAAAAATTGATGGAGGGAATATGACCCGCTCTCCGCGCCGAATAATAATAATAATAATAATAATAATAATAATAATAATAATAATAATAATAATAATAAACAGAGATGATGGTTTAACGCAGTAAAGCGCTTATAAATGGATTCAACCCTAATTGGTAAAGATGCCGGGAAAATATTTGTGCATGTGTTTCAGGTTAAAAGGTCAACCTCTATGTTTGGGTTGTCGTTGATTTCACTAAAAGACGGCGGAAGAGTTGAAGAAGAAAATATTGGAAGGGGAATATAATATTTTTGATTAGAGCCAAAAACAGAAAAGATGGCGTTTGATTATACAAGGATCTTAAAGAATTATAGGAGAGAGGAAACAAGGAAGAAATTCATGCGAGTAAGAAGAAAGAATCAGTGTAAAACAGGATAGAAAAATAAAGAGAGAGGAGAAAAGATCAAAGAGAAGAAGAAGGAAGACGGTGTGGAGACGGTTAAGATGGACTGGAAGAAAGAATAAGGAATGGAATAGGTTAGAAAAGAGATGGGAGACGATTGTATAAGAAGTAAAAATAGATTGCGTTAGAAGACGACGACGAAAACGAAGGAGCAGTAGTAGTATTAATAGTAGTGATGGATTGAGGAAATAAGTGTAAAAGTGGATGCAATTATTTCGAGAAAAAAAGGAAAATCCAAGATGGCAGAAGATAACAAAGTAGAAAGAAAAGAAAGATATGAGGCAATGATCCACAAAGAAAAATAAAAAAAAAAAACATGTAAAAAGAAAAAGATTAAGAAAATGAATAACATCGTATGAAAGGAGGAAAAAAATCCAAATAAATACGTCGCCCTGAAGACAATAAATGATATATCGAGAAGATTGCTGTGTTAGGAAATATGGAGAAGATTTCTGTGTTAGGAAAACAACTGTAATTAGTGAATATGCCTCATCCCAGAGGGTACCATTCTGCTGCACTAAGAAGAAGAAAAGCTGAAAGATTCAGGCACCATTGTCAACTACCCAAACCCCAAAAGATTGTCTGCCCAAATAAAATATCAGTAAAATTTTGGTAGCGCAAGAAATCATGCCGGAAAGAAAAAAAAAACAAAACAAATTCTGACAAAGATTAAAATAGCGAAAGACAAACTGGTCCTGATAACCAAAAAGTAACGCTTTTAAATGTGTAGATTAACAATCTGACAAAAGAGTAGATTATGATGTAAAGGTGAGGTCATATAGCATAAAGAAAAACATGATATCATGAAAGGGAATGTAATAATTGTAGTGTTGAAAGAATGTTATTAATTAGGAAATGGCAATAATGTAGAAATGATATTTAATGTTGTGCCAAGATGAAAAAAAGAAATAGAAGGCTTGTTGCAATAATGAAGAAAATAGATGCCAAATTAAGTTAAGGTTACTGAAGTAAAGATGCTGGTGTCATGAAGGAAATTCATAGCAATAGTCAACAAAAATGATTGAATACCTCAGTTAGAAGAAGAAAAAGATAACGAAGATGATGATAATGATGATGATGAAGAAGAGAAAGAAGCTGAAGAAGATAAAGATGATGATGATGATGATGAAGAAAAAGAAGCTGAAGAAGATAAAGATGATGATGAAGAAGAAGAAGCTGAAGAAGAAGATAAAGATGATGATGATGAAGAAGAAGAAGATGATGATAATGATGAAGAAGAAGAAGAAGAAGAAGAAGAAGAAGAAGAAGCTGAAGAAGATAAAGATGATGATGATGATGTTTATGATGAAGATGTGTGGTGATGAAAAAGAAGCTGAAGAAGAAGATGTAGATGATGATAATGAAGATGACGATGATGATGAAGAAGAAGCAGAAGATGATTATGATGATGAAGAAGAAGATGGAGATGATGATGATGATCATGATGAAGATGTGTGGTGATGAAAAATAAGCTGAAAAAGAAGATGAAGATAATGATGATGATGAAGAAGAAGCTGAATGAGAAGATGTAGATGATGATGATGAAGATGACGATGATGAAGATGAGGATGATGAAGAAGAAGCAGAATATTATGAAGATGAAGAAGAAGATGAAGATGATGATGAAGATGGGTGGTGATGAAGAAGAAGATGAAGAAGATGAAGATAATGATGATGATGATGAAGATGATGATGATGAAGAAGATGATGAAAATGATGAAAAAAAGCTGAAGAAGATGTAGATGACGATGGAGATGTGTGGTGATGAAGAAGAAGCTGAAGAAGAAGATGAAGATAATGACGATGATGATGATGATGAAGAAGAAAATGATGGTGATGAGGATGATGATGAAGAAGAAGCTGAAGAAGAAGATGTAGATGATGATGATGAAGATGGCGATGACAATGATGAAGAAGAAGCAGAAGCAGAAGATGTAGATGATGATGATGAAGATGACGATGATGAAGAAGAAGAAGCAGAAAATGATGATGATGATGATGATGAAGATGATGATGAAGAAAAAGATGAAGATGATGAAGAAGAAGAAGATGATGATGATGATGATGATGATGATGAACAAAAAGAAGTTGAAGAAGAAGATAAAGATGATGATGAAGAAGATGATCATGATTATAAAGAAGGCGATAATTTAAAGGTTTTGCACAGAGGAATAGTCTATTATTTACTATGATATAAAAATTTTGTTGAAAACAATCAAGATAATATCAAGACACGCTAAAACCAAAGGATAATATTTTATGCGGAACATATAGATATAGATTGCATTAAGACAATAGGGCAATAATAAAAAAGCCTAATTTACATATTATGTAACGAATAGATCTCGGCGTGTTTTGGCAAATAATTCCATAAAATATTCAATATGATACGAGCATATCATACCATTATCACTGATAGTACATTTCTTGTGGTTAAATTGTGGATTCTTCACTCAAAATCCTTCTGGTGATTATCTCCAATTCTACAATATTATGTTTAAAAGACTTTTCGTGAAATTCTTAAATGAAGGATTCACAATATTTGAGCAGACTTTTTTCGTTTTATTGTTAATATTTTGATAGCTAATTTCGGGCCGACGTTCATTGATCGCTACGTAAGCAGAAAATGATCACCCCTAAAGACGTTTGGAAATCAGATAATGAATATTGTGGCAATATGGTTATATTCGCATGTGATAGTTCATCTTTATCAACGTGTTGTAGCATTGATAGGGGAAGCACGGTGGAGTAATGGATAGCGGCTCGGATTGAGTAATCGGAGAGCCGAGTTCAAATCCCAATCGAATCCATTACATTCACTTACGTGCTCCCCCATCTATGGGTAAAAAGCAGGACAGATCGGGTTCTATAGCCTTGAGAAAAATGGCATCCTACTGCTTCGTTAGTCATGAATCGAGAGATACAAGTAGATATGCAGGCTCATTGAGCAAACTGGTTTTCGGACGCCGTAAATTGTCAAAGGACATACCACGCGCATAGTGAAAGCTGTACTTTTCCCTATCTAACCAAATGAAAATCCTTGTAGACATGGATGAATTAATAAATTCTACACAATTTAATACCAATTTTAAAAATATTTCTTTTAATGGAAAAAAGTTAAAAAGAAGTGAAATATGACTGATCCCCCAGTTGTGGGCTGCATGAAAATTTCCGCAAATGAACTAACACAAGTCCCCATATCGTTGAATGCCGCCTTGTCTCTAATCAAGGTAGACCCAAAACATTTCTGAACATGAATTAAGCAAGA
>OZ038484.1:11495076-11517576 GCA_964036315.1 Acanthosepion esculentum | reverse complement strand
TTGGCGCCAGATTTTGTTATCGGTCGTCACAGCAACACTTTCCTTTGTGGATTATTACCAGGTGTTTCGTGCTCAATAAAGATATTATTGGAAATGTCAAAATCTCCTGCATTTATATGCTTTATGGAAGTAGTGTCATGTTTTTGTAAACGTACAAAAAGTACAAAACATTATTTGTACGTGAAAGCTTAGTTTCACCACTTACAAATCAGTGTGAGCATTACATGACTAGCACCAATACCTGTATCTGTATGTACCCAAAATCTATTAAATTTTATATAAATCTACTTTCAGGGTTTATGTTATCTATATAAAAGTACCTTTAAGATATATGTATAAGCCGTGTTACGAAATATCAAGGGATATTGTGTTTATGCTTGGGTTCCATTCCCAAGCTGCCCCGATTTTATAGATGCTATCTACAAATTGAATAGCCTGTATTCCAAAATCCAAGACTATCTGAAAACCGAACCAATTCTTGCTCAAGAATTTCGTATAAAGGATTCTCAACCTGTACCATATCTGAAAATCATATCATGCTTCATAGATTACCAAACATCATTTGACAAGTTATGGCCTAAGGCAGTATTTGAAATGTTAGGAAACGTAGATGTATTTGGAAAAGATGTTAGAATAACCCAGAAATTATACTGGGAGCAAAACACCTGCATGCGGACAGAAAATTAATTCAGTATCTATACAAAAATGGAAATAGATGTGAAATCAGGATGTGTCTTCTCCCCAGATTTATTCAAATTATATGGCAACACTGCCGTAATGGAACTGGAGACCACTTGAGTATTTATTATCGGTGGGTGTAAACTATAGAGTACGAAATACTCAGGTGAAATTGTGTTGATGGACGACTCGGAAAGAAACTACAAGATCTCTCCCGGTGGTAGGAGGAAGCGAGAAAATGCGACTAGCCATCAACTGCAACAAGACAAAATGTATGGCCATCAGCAAGAGAAAAAGTCGAGGGTGCGAGTTAAGAATTAGAGATATAAACATCAAATATGAGTAGAAGTTTTAATAGAGAATGGAAAATGCGATATATAAATCCGAGCTTGCATTAGATAAGCGAAAGAAGCATCCCAAAAGCAAAGGAAGGTGCTAAAACACGGAAAAAATCGTAGAAACAAAGGAAAATGTGCTGGATTGCTTTGTGATATCCATGCTCATATATGGCAGTGGATTTGGGACAAGCTCTCCACGAATGAGGAACAATTAGAGGCAACAGAAATGTGTCTGTCTATATTTCTGTGATGAGGTATTATGTACACTATTTACATTATTCGGACTATTGTTCTCATCTTTGTTGCTTCATTTATTACAACGTTTCGGCCTTTCAGTATCTGTCTATATTTCTGAGATGAGGTATTATGTACACTATTTACATTATTCGGACTATTGTTCTCATCTTTGTTGCCTCATTTATTACAACGTTTCGGCCTTTCAGTATCTGTCTATATTTCTGAGATGAGGTATTATGTACACTATTTACATTATTCGGACTATTGTTCTCATCTTTGTTGCCTCATTTATTACAACGTTTCGGCCTTTGAATATATGTCTATATTTCTCAGATGAGGTATTATGTACACTCTTTACATTATTCGGACCATTGTCCTCATCTTTGTGGGCATATTTATTACAACGTTTCGGCTGTGGTACGCTCCGCCCTTCTTCAGGTGGTTGGAATGTCGAACTGAACCGTTTATTTCGCTCACTGGGGTAGACTGTTCTAGTTCCGCGTGCCATGTTTAACTAATGTCAGTTATTAGTTATCTCCTGTTATTTCCCCTCTGCAAGTTCTCCACTGCCTTAACCGGGTATTTAACTCACACTGTCCTGTCACTGGATCTAACCAACGCCTTTATCCACTGTGCCATGTGTCCTTGACTTAAGAAAGTTGAAATATTGAACCATAGTTCATGTACTTGTCTTTTTGAAAATTTCTGACTGTATTTTGTCCTTGTCAGAGAATGGATTTTTCATAAATTAAAAATGTCCAGCATTAAATTAATCGACATGTAATGTCTGTCCTTTTTAATTGTATTGGCGTTAAAGAACATTTGCTGCCTAAATACACAGAAAGTAAACACCGTGGATGATCGGACAGAGCGCTGAACACGTGCGATCATCCACAGTATGGTATTGATTCATAATGTTGAATCAATACCATACTAGAGAATAAAATATACAGTATGCATTATAGTGATTTTCCAAGCGTAGCTTCTATATGTCACAAGGCCGACAATATTGTGCAACGAGTGAGGATCGAACTCACTACACCGTCGTAACTGTTCTAGCGAGACAAGCTTACTAACCATTACACCGCCTCGAAGTGCCCTACAGTATGCATTATATATGTCGAAAATACATAATTCATATTGAAATTTGGAGAGCATTTGCATTAGCACGGTTATTTTAGTTTCTTTGACGTGTGGTTTACATATAAATTGACCGAAAAAAGCCGAGTGGATTACGTTGTCCGTGTGAGATTGGCACGAGATGAACAGCACGCAGGAGAAGAATCGTTTTGCTGCACATGAAAGGAATTACATTAATCAGATTAGTACCAATCCTAACTACATATGTGATGTGATGGTGGCTGATGCAGAAAGTAAAAGGCAAAAACTCTTAGAAAAGACACTAAAAAAAGCTAGAAGAAAGTACTGATTAGTACATGCAAGAAGAAAAAATGTCTGCTCATTAGTAAGGACAACAAAGAAAGCAGATACGAATTGAATCGAAAAACGTCAATAATATCAGTCCTCTTGTAGTGAATGAATGCATTTAAATTTGTGATGATCAGTTTTGACTGGAAAACATGAAGCCGAAACAGAGTTTCACAAGCAAGAAGTGCGAGAGAGCAAACTGTTAGCATAGATCATAATGTTACCTGAAGCCATTTCAAATTTAAAATGATGAGACGTTGCAATCAATCTAGTTGTACTTTTAAATTCATAAATTTAGGTACCAAAGAGGAAAGCTCATCAGAACAATTACCATGAAAATATTTATAGACTAGACACAAGGCAACTACGTTAGAGCAATGAGGATATAAATAAAGCCGAGATGACACGTCAGGACCAATAAATTTGCAGACTCTTCTTCATATTTGTCAAGAATCTTTAAATCTTTGAGAGAAGTATGAATATTTTCTCATCTTCTCATCAGGACAGACTGAGCCCTTGAACGGAAACCAGGTTAGGGGAATGAGAACACTGGATGCAAGCCCTGAGTGGTCACTGAGTAAAATGGCTCACCCACTACATCTTAATTTAGGGAGGAGTGTAAGAGCTGAAAAAGAGAGGGCTGTTAAAGGGCGGATGAACTCCTCAAAGTCAACAGCCATAAATCACAACGATGGGTTAAATAGCCTCACCAAAGTGCAATTGGCGAAACTTGGTTGAGTAGGCCTACACCCCTGAAGGCAAAGTCAATACGTGAAGGACTCTTCTGACAGGAGTGAGAAGGTTCTGGATTTGGATGCTACAAGCTACGACGGAAATATTTACAGAACGATTGGAATCAACAGCAGAAATACATTACATTACTTAATATTCATTTGATCCAAGAAAATTTAAACCTTTCATGTTTCTCTTACAATAATTTTAGACAGAACTTTTTGTTTTAATTTCTTATATAGCATATATTTTAAAGCATACATCATAGAAATTATTCTTATGGAAGTATTTGATTAAAATATCTCACATTACCATCGGAAAGGAATATACTATGTTCAAGAGGATTTAGAATTTATACCCCAATAAACCAAATGAATTAACACCTAACCAATAATTAATGAAGATTATCTAAACTTACATGGCATCCTGATAGCAAATGAGCGGTAAGATACATCGAATAAACTACACCCTTGTGCAAATTAATTGAATCAACCGCTTTAGCTTCCTTTCTTTCACCATACGGTCCGTTTTAGACCCACTGGAGTGACAGGGTGTAATCGATATCTATTTTTACCTCTGATTTGTCATTTGCAATGGTGTCAAGTAATATGAATCTATTTTCAGGGTGTTTGATGAAATTTGTTTAGTCTTGAAAAATATTGCATCAGATTTTAATTACGCCCATACACTATTGTCTCGACTGTCGATTAGTTGTCCTACGGCCATTGTCTTCATTGGAAATTACTCCAAGGAAGCGTATGAAAACTCTAACACTGCACAAGCCTTACCAGTGAGCAAATCAAAGTACTATCGACTGGCTCGGAAACTCACCTGTTTTAAATCCAATCTGTGGTCAATCTGCAAGGAACGACTTCATGGAATGGACATACGAAGTACTAACATGTGCACTGAGTCATGTTTCCTTGGTAAAATACGAAAAGAACGTAAATAATAACGAAATTATTCGTTTTGTTTCAATTAATTTGTACAATGGCGTACTTAAAGAGATTGTGTGAATAAAAGGTATAACTAGGACGAAGAATGATTCTAAAAAATTAAATGTTATTTAATGCAATAAAAACAGGAAATCGTGAAGAGCCATAATCACCCACTTGCAAACAAATGGTATATAGAATAAGAAATATTTTAGAAACATTCAGTATTTTATGCAAATAGAATATATTTCTTTTAATTTTAACGATAGGATGATCGAAGAACGTTTCGGTTGCAAAATTGTTTAAAAACCACATCTTAAGAAAAGAATTAGAAATATATGAGAAAGATATAATTTAAAAACGCTGAACGTATAACAAAAGTTATGAAATAGCAAACATCATTTTAAAATTGGAAAAAATAGACATACACGATAATCCGAAAAAATACAAAATATTGCAAAATAATCTATCGGCGCCTCAATTAGTTTAGCGAAATTTAGAATGAACAAAAATAGGAAGACAAAGATGACGAAGAAAATGACAAAGTATCATGAATTGATAGAAAGAAGAAAAAAAAACAAAAGCAATTAGACGAGGAATATGGGAAGGAAAGATTGTTGCTAGGGAATATATGGGAAAGACAGTTTTTTACAAAATGAAGGAACGAAGAAGAAAGAATATGCGCGCCAAAGAAGGGTATGACAAATACTTTTATTTCATGTTGGAGACAAAAAAAAGAAGATTAGATCGCAATGAAAGATAAATCCCGACTGGGATGGCATTTGTCGACAGTTTTTAAATTTGAAAAACTGTTGACGCAGAAAAGAGGAATAAAAACGGAAAAGAAGATTGTCCGATCAGATGTGGGATTCAAGAAAGGGAAAGTAAGATAGAGAGACAAAGAGGGAATAGACAGAGCTTATCATATATATATATATATATATATATATATATATATATATATATATATATATATATATATATATATATATATATATGCATGTGAAAACAACAAAAAAATGCTATGTAAAGTTAAGAAATGTTTTTATATATGTTGAGTCTTGACTCAATGTTGAATCTCGCCTATTGCATGGAATAATAATGCAACACAAAATGTACTTAGAACAAGAATGTATTATAACAAGAAAGTGTACACAATAAGTACATATAGTATTTCTGTATATTTCTGGGAAGACGTTCCTGGAGAATGTGTTGACTAGTCGCAGTCGATCAGAGTCTCTAGTTGGATCTCGTGATTCATCCCCCTCGTCTTCCGGTACCAACCATTATTTATATAGTTGGTAGTCACCTATGCAGATTAGGTGGATCCTACCACAACAATATATAATATTACTACTTTATTTTTAATATCATTTTAATATTTTTAATATTGAGCATTATATATATAAAAACTATGCTGTTTTGTAAATTTAAATCTGTCACTATATCTCTCTCTCATTTTCTCTCGCCCTCCCTCTCTCTCTATCTACCTATCCATCTATGTATATATATATATATATATATATATATATATATATATATATATATATATATATATATATATATACCCAAGTATACTTAAAAGAGTACTCAATAAAAAGTAGAGCAAATATAATTATTTATTCGAAAATTAAAAACATAAATATGTTATAAATATGTTATAAAAACACTAATAATTATTCAAATAAATAAATATATCTGTCTATAATTCTGAGATTAGGTATTATGTACATTATTTACATTATTCGGACTATTGTCCTCATCTTTGTCGGCATATTTATTACAAAGTTTCGGCCGTTGTACGCTCCGGAATGTCGAACTGAACCCTTTATTTCGCTCACTGCAAAAGTCTGTTCTAGTTCCACGTGCCCTGTTTAATGGCTGTCAAAGACATATGGCACAGTGGATAAAGGCGTCGGTTAGATCCAGTGACAGGACCCAAAGAGCGTGAGTTCAATACCCGCTTAAGGCAGTAGAGAACTTGGAGAGGGGAAATAACAGGAGATAACTGATAACTGACATCAATTAAACATGGCACGTGGAACTAGAACAGTCTACCCCTGTGAGCGAAATAAACGGTTCAGTTCGACATTCCAAGCACCTGAAGAAGGGCTCTATACACCCAGTTTCACTCACAAGGCTTGGGTCAACCCGTGGTATGGGTTTCAGGCACTTCCCAAAGGTGCTGCATGATAGGATAGACCCCTCCACTCCGATAACATACATACAAAATACATACATACGTACGTACATACAACTATATCTATCTATATATATATATACATATATATATATATATATATATATATATATATATATATATATATATATATATGTGTGTATGTATGTGTGTGTTTATGAGAGAGAGAGTGTATGCGCGTGTGCGCCTCTACCTTTCTCTCTGTGTGTGTGTTGGGTGGCTAGGAGTAGTTCATAAATTTTCCAAAGATAAATAGGAAGTTGTTTTTTTTATCTTAATTTAATTTTATTTTATTAATTTCATTTAATGTATAGGAATAAATATTAAGAACATCGTGGTTCTCCAAATTGCCCTGTCGAGTAGACCTTATTCCTAAAAAATTTACTGTCCGGGCCCTGACTTTTGTAGAATCTAACTAAATGTAGAAATGACGCAAGAACGGCAAAGAGATCGATTTTCTAACTCTTTGGTAATATGCAATAAGTGTGTGTCCCCATATCCTGAAATGTGTGAAAGATATTTTTGCACATTATGTGAAATGGGCTTCACAGCTCACCCGACTTGCAAAGAAAATCCGGGTGGTCATTTATTGCCTTTCATAGAATAGATATCTGCGATAATGTCAATTTGATAAGTATAAGAGGTAATTACGTTACTTATCTATTCCTCAAACTTCAGGGTGGTCCTATTCCTATACATCTTGAAACAGGACAAGGTTTAAGATAGTTTTTCACTTTTTATCTGCAGAGGAAGCAGAATATTTCTCTTATTTGGAGCATTAAGAAAAAATCGGAAGAAAGCTGTATGTTGTCTGACAATCATTAAATCTTGAGAGATAAGTCAAAGGACAACAACTCCTGAAATATGAGAAAATATTTGAACAGAATATCTACCGTGACACAAGAATTTATCTAGTTTTATCACTACTCCTGTGGTAGAAAAAAAAACTTTTTCAGAGGAAAATTTTTGAATTTATATACATTTAAATATATCATACTATTGTATTACGAATTTAATTCCATCTTCTATTTGTTGCTTTGAAGAGGGGGTGTGTTACTACACGAGGCTGAGTTAATCTCAACGTTATTAGATGAAAATTGGTCTCAAATTCTCACTGGATAGTAACTGATCTATACGATTAAAGAAGACACCTTAATTTTCAACAGTAAGTAAATAAAGGGTGTTTCATTAAGACGGATCAAAGTCAACAGTAAATAAATTAGTGTTATTGGCGAAAATTTATTTATTTCTCTATTGGAACATGTTATTTACGTCATGGCAATAATTTGTCAAAAATAATATCAACCAAATGTCCGCTAAGACTTCGGCGGCACGAAAGTCGATGTGACGTTGTTGTGGAGAGGTTCAGTTGCTGCGCGCGATGACGAATCGAGGTGTCTGAATTTTCGGCCACATTCTCGCGTAATGCAGCAATGTTTTCAGCTGAACAGAATAAAGGAGCACACAATGGTGTTTTCGCGTCTGTCACCGACCCAGTTTCTCTGAATTTACGAACAATTTTTCCAATTGCATTCTCGGTTGATAGATTATGTTGACTAAAAAAATGTTTGAGCGTGCATTTTCGTAATGGGCTTCGATAATTTTAACACGTTGATTCATTTTTAATACTCCTCTCGCTTTTCGATAATTTTCTGTCCACTTTTGTTATTGATATTTCCTTCTGTACAGAATTTTATTAGATGAATAATACTAAATTCTGAATAAAAACGTTCTGTTTGTAATATAAATTATATATTTTATATATATATATATATATATATATATATATATATATATATATATATATATATATATATATTATCTCCCCACAAAATAATTAATTCGGTCGAGCACTGTGGAAAGAAAAGCGCGAATTTGTAAACAGATCGTATTACTGCTGATAATGCAAGACTCTCCAAACTGGATTCTCTATGTCACTGGCGTATTTATTATGAAATAAATACGCAAAAATTGGCCTTTCTGAGTAGCGGGTATCGCCAATGACTTAAGTTGTTAAATCTGAAAGAAAAAGAAAAAAAATCATTAGACGCTTAAATTTAATTCACATTTAAAATCGGTCCAAGTTATTGGAACACCTTTTATTTCCAGTGGTTTTCACGCTTTGTATTGGGTGAAATGTTGTATTAAAAATATACCCACATCATAATAGTTTTCTTTTAGTATTTGATTTACTAATGTTCACCCAATACAAGACCCAAGAGTCACTCAAGGTAGAATTTTACTGTGTGTATTTGTTAGTGTAATGATTTCAGCCAGATACATTAGATGTATAGAGTTGAAGTTGATATTAGAAGGAAGCGGAAACCTCATACTAAACGGGAAGGGATAATCCTTTACTTCTGTTCAATAGAATGGGGAAGAGTGTGAACCGGATGATAGACAAACCTATCTACTCCTATTGGAGAGGAAAAAATAGCAATAATTACTGAATATAATTTCAGATTTCAGGCGGATATATCAGAAGTACACAGTTGAAGGAACCGGAAACCCAGTTCTAAACAGGAAACATGTAATAAATTTCTACTTCTGTTAAAAAAAAATGGGGAGTTTTATGAATCGGACGTTAGTCGTACCTATCTATTCATATGAAGAAAGACTGTAGAATATTGGAGAAAAGAGATTGGTGGAACTTATGTAACGTTATTTATCTTTGGTTTACCATGAGAGTCCAATATTCTGAAATTGCCTTAATATTATTTTCATCTTATGGAATAAATGGTTCGGAGGGAGTTATGCTTTATACCTTTATCCTTCTCTTGACTGTATTCCAAATATTTTCTTAACAGAATTAAATATTAATCTACTTCAGAATAATTGTTCAATTCTTTCTGGATAGCTTCCCTTCTTTTTATGCAACAGGACATGGCGTCTGTCTGAGAGGGTCGTTTTTGAAAAAAAAATAACACGAACACAGCATCTTGCCACTAGCGAATATTATCAAAGCAGCAGTAAAATAATTCGTGGTGCTTTCTTTTTTTCTTTTTTTTCTTTTTTACTCTCGCTGTGATAAGTGGATGTGCGGGTGATGTAATGCTTAGCGGCGCGGAATGTGATACTGAAAAGACGGGTTCGGATTTCAGTTTCCTTACATATACTTACGGACAAATACCCTTGGGAAAGGTATGAATCCATCTCTTCCCTCATACTATGAGTTAAAAGTAGGACTGGTATAGGGAAAAGTCCTTGTTAATCCCAAACAAATGTTACTGCAATAGTAACTAGCAAAAATAATTATTCTTAAAATTACAAAATATGTTTTGGCATTAAATAACGGAGAAGCCGTATAAAAGCAAATCAATCGCTATTTTAATAAATTTGTTTTCTTATAAATAAAAGTCAGGTTTTAGGAAAAGAATAAGTGTTTCGTACCTTTCTCGTTATATTTACATTATTTAAATTGTCCAGCCTGTTATCATATTCACGACGTTTCCACTGTTGTAAGGTCTGGTAATATACAATGGAATTTCGTACCGACGTTATCACCTGAAGAAGCCCTGAGAGTACAATGCCCGAAAAGTCGTGAATATGACAATAAAGATGAGGACAACAGTCCGAACATTGTAAATAGTGTAAAGAGTGACAATAACTTTTCTTTCTCTTGTATTTGGAATAACAACATTTTTCTACCTTTTCTGCTTTCATGTACAATGACCTTTCAGGAAGTACGCCATTATGGCTCTCCACAACTTCCTATGCCCTGTCTCTCTTAGCAATGTTTGTATTTCTATTATCCTTCACTGCTCATGATTCAATGTATCATTTTTCTTTTCATTTCACTGAAATCTTCCTTAATGCTCACATGCTCAGAATATTGTATTCACGGGAATCTTTTGAAGGGAGCATATCTCTGCTAATTCAGGTTGTCCTTCCATCTGCGAGAACACTGTCTCGCATTCATTGCCGTATAAGGGAATTAGTATTACTTAGCAATTCAGCAATCTGTTGTTTTGTTTCTAAACCTTTGTTTAGTTTTTGGAATACATACCCTCTTTCGGGTGTCTCTGGTCTTTCATAAAGTTTCTGTAATTACTTTATTTTAACGTCTCCAATTCGTAGCTCGTATTTTGACATGCTGGCAACCATGTTTTGTTCTCTTACAAATGATAATCCATTTTTCACGCTTTCCTTTACTAACTTGTCTAAGAGTCCCTGCAGTTTTCTTTTACTGTCTATCAAGAACATGATCTAATTTTATTATATATAAAATACAATTGCAACACAAGGCCGAAAATGGGATGGGCATCACACACTATCTTATATCTATTTAATCAAATTCACTCATTACAATTTGTGCATCCACCAAAAGAACTTATCCAACATTATTAAATCCTCCATATACCACAATACCGCATACTCACAGGGGACTTACAAAAACACCCGATGACATAAAAATTAACGATTATTAAATTCTATATACAAAAAAATATATATATAAACACACACACATATATATATATATACACACACACACACACACACACACACACACACTCATCCATAGACAGACTAATTCGCAGCTCGTCAGTATGGCTAGACATCCAATCGCTTCAAGCAGGGACCGAAACCCAACCGACTTGGTATCAGTTGTAGATTCTAACTCCTAAGGTATCGATGCCCGCTAGTCAGGAAGGCGAATTTTGGCGTATTTTTTTTCTTTTATCATAAACACGACAGTGACCTAGAGAACTTAATCCAGTTTGGAAAGTCTTGCATTATCAGTGTTAATAGGTTCTGTTTACAAATTGGCGCTTTTCTTCCCACAGTGCTCGACCGAATTAATTATTTTTTCGGGAGGTAATATATATATATATATATATATATATATATATATATATATATATATATATATATATATATATATATATATATATATTGTAAAATAAAATATATAATTTATATTACAAACAGAACGTTTTTATTCAGAATTTAGTATTATTCATCTAAAAAAATTCTGGACAGAAGCAAATATTAGTAACAAAAGTGGGCAGAAAATTATTTAAAAGCGAGAAAAGTATTGCAAATCCAAGATTATTGTAAGCGCCCTGTCCTCTCGGACCCAAGCGATTAGCGCAGTCATCACAATGGTAAGCTTCTCGCCGAACCCTCTTTCTAATTCACATAAACGATCTGGCAAACAGTGTACTCCAATAATTATTGAATATCTAGTACATCACCATAACCCCGAGCAGACAGTGGATTTTTAGACTCTCGCGATGAATGGATTTTCTGTGCGTGGAACCGTGTCTTGAGCGCCTATTGAGACTTGAGATAAACCCAGACATCAAGTGGCATTCGTAGATACGATCAATCGTTAAAGACACTGGGGATGTGACACTTCCTGCTATCCACTGCAATTACAAGTGTAGGATCACACCGAAAATGGATTACTACTGGCCAGGAGCTATTCAGTCTTCACTTTCCAGTCTCGTTAGAACTCAAAAGCCTCTCTGTTTCCATGTGGGTGACGAAATGTTTTATACCCTACGGCTCCTTTCACACAAACGAAATGTCGAACGCCTCTGACCACTTGCTATTTCCATGACAAGTTTTCAGAGGAATTACATTCATTTGTTTCCCCGGTTTTAACATCCACAGCTAAAAGCTGCCATGCCAACCACATTGTAGCGAACTACCCTCATGCCCCTCATATTACATTGAGTTCCACTCAAGCAGCTTCTTCCTAAAAGCTTTGGGGAACCATCACACAAGTGAATCCTTCTACGATCACTACACTGTTAGTGTGTCCAAGTATAGAGTTAAACGTTATCTTCCCTACATATCCTCATAAAATCTGCTGCTTACACTGTAAACTTCTACCTTGGGTGGCTCTCAGGCCTTGCACAGTGTGACTATCATTGTAAAAACATAGCGAATAAAGAGCAGCAGAAAGTAGGCCAAGGTGAGAGACATGAAATTCGGCGAACTTAAATGTGAAGTGGTAATTATTGTACATAATTTATAGTTGCCAAAAAGTGCATAAAAAGAATTTTCAGGAATAAATAATCAAATAAAAGGGTAACTCCTATAATCTGTGACACTCTAACGTGTGATAAACAACAGACCCTCAACATGAAATTAGAGAAGAGATTCGTGACACGATTCTTCCCTTCAGAAAATCTGTTGTGTATCTTGTTTTGCCACCCAATGTTTTATGGCATTTTCATTCATTCCTTTCATCTTTGTTTCTTAAGTGGCCACTGAAGTGGCGTTGTGGCACAAAATCAAATATATTTTGCACAATAAGCTACTTAAAAAGCTTTTTTTTTCACGCGTGCGCGTGTCTGTGTGTGCGCACGCGCAAAGTAGACACTGGAAAAACAATCTGATATTTGGTCATGAAAACAAACATTTTGGGATGTGGGTCAGTCGAGAAACTTTCATCAAACCCACATAAATATGAAAACAATTAGTCAAACAAGAAAATATATAACGTAATTATGAAAGGAGAACATCTTAATATTTCAATTTTCCCAGTCCTCATTTGTAACTAATTCAGGGGCTGGAATAGACATACAGTTGGGACTTAAAATAAGAATATCAATTTCTGGAACCAAATATTCTTGCCGCGTGGAAAATTATTTAAAAATATTAAGCGCGTCATACCAAATACACAACGTGCGTTCACAGAACGAATGAATATTGTGTCAGTGCTTTTATTTAGTACACAACATTATATGCCCTTATATATATATATATATATATATATATATATATATATATATATATATAAATAAAAATAATAATTATTTAAAAAAGAATATAATTCCTTTGGCTCTGATATTTTAAACATGAGAACTCTTATGTAGCGAAGGAATCATATTTTTTTCAAAAATAATTATAATTTAAGCCCTACTTTTGTATGGAGCACTGTTTTTTTAAAAATAAAAACAAAAATAATAAACAACTCCGGATTATTTACTTAACGTGTTCTTTCCTATTTTCTACATATTTGCACACACACACACACACACACACACACACATATATATATATATATGTATGTATATATATATGTATGTATATATGTACATACATATATATATATATATATATATATATATATATATATATATATATATATATATATATATATATATATAAGTGTGTGTGTGTCTGTGTGTGTGTGTGTCTGTGTGTGTATTCACGTGTGTGTGACTGTTTCGAATCTATTTTTAATGCCTTTCTTTCGTTCCTTTTTTTCAGTTGGTGGGTATTCCAGCGTTAACTGACACGAAGAGATCTGAGATAAGAGACAAAAAGACAAGGAAAGGAATTGAAACAAATAAATGAGGACAGAAAAGATTGCAGCAAGAAGATGAACAAGTGAAACTCGCAAATAGTTCGAAAGCGTCAACATGATGGCAGATGTGCGCAGAATTATCTTTGCGCGATAGGACTCTATATATATATATATATATATATATATATATATATATATATATATATATATATATATATATATATATATATATATGTATGTATGTATAATCTAACCCTTACCCAATCAGAGAAAAGGAAGAAAAAATTTTTTTGAAAGATTCTGGCGTTTATATGTATACAAAGGGATTTATTTTTTTGTTCGGTGAGTGTCATTGCTTTTTTTTAGTTTGTTTGTTTTTATTTAATTTTTTTTCGTTTATACTACATATGAATTATAATGGTTTGATGTGGCACAAAATTCGGAATACGGGGTACACAGTGAGGAGCGAGCTCACTATTCAGTAGTAATTGATCTAGCGAGACAATCTAGCTAACCTAGGTGACCATTTGAGCGTATAATGATGGTTCTTTTACGAATCCAATTAATTCTTCTTTCATATTTTCATTCAATTTATATTTGCTCTTTTCTATTTAGTGTGTGTGTGTGTGTGTGTGTGTGTGTGTGTGTGTGTGTGTGTGTGTGTGTGTGTGTGTGTGTGTGTGTGTGTGATATCTACCTGTTCGTTCCCGAGGCCCGTTGGAACCATTGTTGTGACGTTTGCCTGATAACGTAACTGTCCGGGTTTCAATTCTCGATAGTGGATGCTCACTGCTGATGAGTCCCAAATATAGGACGAAACGGTCGTCCAATGCTTTCTGCTTCTGTTGAGGTTTCTTCTAGACTCGATGAATTACTTAATTATAATTACCTCAAATCCTCCTAATAATGTCTATCACTTGTATATCCTTGCTTGATTGAAACGGTTCCTGATCCTCTGGGTGGATCGGCTTGATGATGGCAGTCGTGGCTCATGGGGGCACAGTCCTGTGGGTAAAAGAGAAACTCGGATGAGTTCCTCCACGGAATATGTGATCAAGCGGCGCTATATCGAGTCTGATTCGCTAACACTACAGCACCGAAGCCCGCTGGGACAGTTGGTATGACGTTTGCCTGATAACTTATCTGTCCGGTTTCAATACTCGTTAGTGGATGTGCACTGCTGATGAGTCCGACATATTCGACGAAACGGCCGTCCAGTGCATTCTGTCGAGGTTTTTCTTCTAGATTCGTTGAATTACTTAATTATGTATGTATATAAAAATCTTTTAATATGTTTTTGCGGATAAAATTTTTAATTTTTATATTAAGGAAAGCAAACATTAAACGGTGAAACCAAGGCCCTGCAACAGTCTAAGAATATATCTTCTCCATAGCAGTTAAAGCAGAAGAAGAAAAGAAAATATAAAAGTTAACAGATTACCAATATTTCCAATTCATAGTACTGATTGAGTAAAAAATATAAAGAGTGTACATCTCTATCTATAAAAGGCAGGATTTGTGTGTGTGTGTCTGTGTAACGAATGCACGGCTGCAATTTTCGACGGATTTGCACCCAAAATTACATGCACATGCTCCAACTTAGTGGAAAGGCCAAGACCGACTTTGCATTTCCCAACTCCCATCGATAGTGGAAATAATCGACTTTCCATGCTTCTACGGCAGTTTTTATGTAGTTTCTGGACATTTTCTACTGGCCAGATTGAGAGCCTATAGCTGGCTGCCACGAATAAGCAGGAAGATTCTATTGGCCAGTGTGAGAGCCAACAGCTGACTGACACGAATTTTAACTGGCTGGCTAGCATGCAAAAACAAAAATCGATAGCTGCATTCGTCCCAAGTGGGAAAAATTTAAATCTGCATGGCACTTTACTCGAATTGACTCATTCGCTTGTTTAAACTCAACGTTGATTCTGATTCCGCAGAACTGTGTTGGGTGTGAAAAAGTATTTGTTGTTAACATTCTTTTTTCATTCGGTTTTTCCAGTTACGAGTCCTTTTTTAAAGCTGATCGTTTTGTGTTCATTTTGTTTTTTCTTTTTTCGTAACAGATTTAATGTTTAGTATAGAGCTTAGAAAAAATTCGCAGTGTGAGATAGGCAAGAAGTAAGTCATGTAGCAACAGGAAAAGGGCACTCCTTTAAAGGCAAGGAAGGGCAAATATATTTAAAGACAAGTGATAGCGATTGCTGTATGAGTCGCACGATATTTAATGCAAGCACGGGCAACGCCGGGCCATGCAGCTAGTAGCGAATAAAATATACAGTTAGGAGGGGTAGGATAAAATGGTTTGAAAACCTGAACACATAATGAATTTACTACAATTCCCAACTTATATCTTGTCGACTGTTTAATTTTATAATGTGCATGAGGTTTCTTCTTCTATACGCTGTGTCACTTCAGGACGTTGGTGATCATGGCTCCCCAAAATTTCCTTTTCTTTGTAACTCTTAATAACTTTTTGCCATCTCTACCAAACCCTGCTCCACCATCCATTCGCTCAACCTCGTCAGGTAGGTTGTGTTTGCCTTTCTCTGGCCCTCTTATCTTCTAAATTTCCAAACTATCTTTCCTCATTATATATCCCAGAAACATCAACTGTCTCTTCCAGATTTTAAGCGTAAGTCTCTTTTGTTGCCATTGTTTCTAGAACTTGGTCGTTGATCAAATGTTCTGTCCATTGTAGCCTCAGCACCCTTCTATGGAACAACATTTCTGTTGTTTGAAGTCTCTGCTTCATCTGTGAGGGTTATTAAAAATTATATATAAAAAGGGCCCACTTTATATTCTTCAAGTAATTTTTACAGATATTTTCAGCGTAGAACAAATTTAGATAAACTTCTGGTTGTCAATCTGTCAACACCTTAAAATTAACACCTAATATGAATTTCCGCCATATTGTAAACAAAAAGTAAATAATATCTATGAAATGGACACAGTTCGACAATTATTTTAAGACATTTGTCATGTTTATACGTTCTTTTTATAGATACAACTATTTAAGTAAATGCACTGTTTATAATAAACAGTATTAACAACATTTATCGGCCTGAATATCCGAGATATTTTCATAGGTAAATGTTGTTAATTCTGTTTATTATAAACAGAACATTTACTTAAATATTTGTATCGATAAAAATAACGTATAAACAGAACAAATGTCTTAAAATAAGTAATATTTGATTCAAATCAGATTAATTAAACTTTATATGAGCTAATATTTCTCAAATAAAGTTTCAGAAAAAATATCTTTTCATATTTTAAAGATTTTAATCCCCAATATGGCGCTAAACTCTGCCTCGATTGTTAACGTCTAAAATCTCCTTCCAGTCAATGTAAATTAGTTTTGAAAACAGCTAAGTATTTGGCATGCTTGAAATATTTAAATTTAATTCATTAACTTAAAATTAAAAGAAAAATAAAAGATTCAAGACAGATTTTTTTTCTTTTTTTAAAAATTAATTTTTAAAACTCAGGTATCACTTATCTGAGGAGCTACCTACATTTATGTATTCACATGTCTACAAAATTTAAAACAAATATTAAAATAATTTATTTTCAACCTTTTAAAATTTTATTTGTAATTTTTTTTGCAAAAAAGATAAAAAAATTTTAACCTACATTTTCAGAAATGTTCAACAAAATCTGAAAAGCATCTATTTTTTAAAGTTATAGAATGAATAAAAATGTAATTGTGAAATTATATGTCATTCATTCGTTTCATACCACTTGTACCATTTTTACGTCAGCCACTTTTCTGTGCCCATTAAAATTTTGAAAGTGTTAATTCTGTTTATATATTTGGTTTATTTTGTTTTACGGCAGAACAACCTCAATGAATTATTTAATGCCGACAGCATTTTTAGCATAGATTCGTATGAATAGAATATGTATTCTTTGGTTTAGATTGGTTTGGTTTATTTTGTTTTACGTCATATCAAACTCAATGGGTTACGTAATGCTGACAATATTTTTAGGATAGATTCGTATGAATAGAATATCTATTCTTTGGTTTAGATTCGTTTGGTTTATTTTGTTTAACGGCATATCAATCTCAATGGGTTATTTAATGCCGACAACATTTTTATTGCTGGTAATAGTTTGTTTTGTCTAAAATCTGTGTCTGTGTAATTTTCTTTCCTTCAAAATTGTATTGCTGTTAATATTTTTTTCAAAAAACTAATGCTGGTAATATTTAACTATTTGTCCATAGCTGGGACCCTAACAGGTGCCACGACCCCGGGTTATGATGGACCGGGGAACACCAGCAAATAAGAGATGGTTCCACGCTCCTCAAAACCTCATTATCCTAGGCCTTGCTGCTGGACGTAGTTTATCGTCTTACCCAGTACGCGGATGTAGTTTAATATCTTACCCAGGACATGTTAATTCTGTTTATTAATTTATAGTTAATAAACTGGAAATTTACTTGTTGACAATTTCTATCTCAGTTTATAGATATCAACGAATAGATATGAACAGACTGTCGATATGCAAAGGGATTTTGGTATGAATAGATTTACATGATAGATTTGATTAGAGTCATATGAATCATAGATAGATATGAATCATCATCATCATCATAAAGAAATTCATAGCAACTTCATAGACATACGTTTTTCACTTTCCAGTTATTATACTGAATCACTTGCTAGGTATGATTCTGGTAAATTTGGTTTGTTCAGTCGTGCTAGAAAAAAATCCAACTAGAACACATTTTGCATATTTATAAATCTACCCTTCGTCCGTGAATTGAATATTGCTACACTACCTGGTCTGGAACATCTAGAGAATAGTACAAAGAAGGGTCTGTAATCTTATCCGTCCTCAACTGGCATCTCGACTTTTCACTACGCCGTAACTTGGATTCTCTCACCTCCCTTTCTCTTATATATACGAGGGTCATTCAATAAATAAGGTGAATTTTTCGGCATAAGGACTTCTAATACAGATAGAAGCTACCTTTTTTATTTTTTTGTTTTACTTCTTTTTCACATGGATTTAATTTCTTTTGCAGATTAAAAAAAAAAACTTTTGAGAGTTTTGGCGATTAACAAAGGTGGCCGACCAAGAAGCATGCTCCAGGATTGAACATCGTTCAGTTATCAAGTTTTTGGTTGCTGAAGGGTGCAAACTAGTTGAAATTCATAGGAGAATGTCAACTGTGTATGGTGCCACATGTTTCAACCAAAAAAATATCTACAAGTGCGCTAATTGTTTAAAGAAGGGCGGAACAGTGTTGAGGATGAAGACAGGCCTGGGAAGCCTACAGAAGTGAGGCCTCCTGTGGTGATCGAATCATTCAATGACCTCATTCAGTCTGACAGAAGGGTGACAGTGGATGACATTGCAAGGATTTTGAGCTTATCTGTTGGGACAAACGCAGGGCTTATCAGTCAGAAGGAGTCATCTTGCATCATAACAACGCAAGGCCTCACACAGCAGCCCAAACGGTGCAGACCATCAACGATCTGGGCTGGGAACTGCTCCCTCATCCCCCTTACAGCCCAGATCTTGCCCCTTCAGACTTTCACCTGTTTGGTCCCTTGAAGTGAAGTGAACATTAAAGTCAACACTTAGAGGCGACAGGTGAAGCAGCGTGTCGTCTCTGATTGTTGACTTCAATGTTCAATTTTATATTTACATACGCTCTATCTCTGATATTGAGCACTTAACCTCATAATTATTACAACGTTTCGGCCGTTGTACGCTCCGGCCTTCTTCAGGTGGTTGGAATGTCGAACTGAACCCTTCCTTCCGCTCACTGGGTCAGACTGTTCTAGTTCCACGTGTCATGTTTAATGGATGTCAGTTATCAGTTATCTCCTGTTAATTCCCCTCTGAAAGTTCTCCACTGCCTTAACCGGGTATCGAACTCACACACTTTGGGTCCTGTCACTGGATCTAACTTACATGGCATCTTAGGTAAAGGGGTTAGTTCGATATTACAAACAGCTGAAGAATGCCGGAGCGTACAACGGCGGAAACTTTGTAAAATATATGGCGAAAAAGATGAGGACAATAGTCCGAATGATGGAAATAGTGTACATAATACCTCATTTCAAAAATATAGACAAGTTAACACCATAAATATAGCACAACTTAAAATTATATTTCATATATATATATATATATGTGTGTGTGTGTGTGTGTGTGTGTGTGTGTGTGTGTGTGTGTGTGTGTGTGTGTGTGTGTTAATGGCTATTATTATTATAAATTATTGTTGAAAGGATAGATGTAACTGTAATTTTATTTTTGTTCTGTTTTTCTTCAAAATTTTAAATAGAACGTCGATCTCCATCTTTTGTCTTCCTGGATCCATTTTTTTTCTTATTATTCTTTCTCCCATATAAGGTCATTTCAATCCGTCTCGCTCCCGTATCTCTCTGCGTCTTAGTGGCATTATCGCCTTGCTTGTGCTTGGGATGAAATGATATAAAAGATAATAAAATGATATCAATACACACACACACACACACACACATATATATATATATATATATATATATATATATATATATATATATATATATATATATATATATATTGACATAGACAGGCTTATATAGAATGTTTTTTCTATATATATATATACATAGACAGGCTTATATCAATAGCGAGAATCACAGTGTAATAAATATATATATATATATATATATATATATATATATATATATATATATATATATATATATATTTATCTATCTATCTATGTATCTATCTATATATATATATATATATATATATATATATAGGGAGAGAGAGAGAGAGAGAGACATAGACAGGCTTATATTTGATGTTGTTGTCTATATATATATAGACAGAGGCAGGCTTATATTGAATGTTGTTGTCTATATATATATAGACATAGACAGGCTTATATCAATAGCGAGAATCACAGTGTAAAAAATATTGATAATAAAACAAATATATCTAAACGAGTGGGGAAAACTGGTAAACTCTCATAAATATAGCACAACTTAAAATTATATTTCATATATATATATATATATATATATATATATATATATATATGTTAATAATGGCTATTTTTATTATGAATTATTGTTGAAATAGATAGATGTAACTGTAATTTTATTCTTGTTCTGTGTTTCTTCAAAATTTTAAATAGAACGTCGATCTCCATCTTTGCGTCTTAGTGGCATTATCGCCTTGCTTGGGATAAAATGATATAAAAGATAATAAAATGATATCAATATATATATATATATATATATATATATATATATATATATATATATATATATATATATATATATATATGTGTGTGTGTGTGTGTGTGTATGTATATATATATAGACATAGACATGCTTATATGAATAGCGAGAATCACAGTGTAATACATATTGATAATAAAACAAATATATCTAAACGAGGGGAGGAAAAACTGATAAGTTTTATTTATTTATTTTATTTCTCAGGCTAGTATAATTGTAAGCAAAGAAACAGTTTTTTTTTAGTTTTTTTTTGGGGGGGGGTTCAGATTTATGCATTCATGGCTGACCTCAGGGTAGAGGCAGTTCAGACAGAGTTTTAAGGTAATGTATTATTCTAATACCCTACTTCTAAATACAGTTAAATTGCCTGTGTATACGTATGAGTTGGTTTGCTTATGCGTACATTAAGTGGCACAAATCATGGAAGTTAATCACACTAACAAAGATATACGCATATACATTACATACGCGAATGTAAAGTCACTGGCAGTCAGTGAGACGGACAAAAAACTCACCTCTTCTTGTATAATATAGATATTGTTTTGACCGCGAGTAAATGAAACCGCGATAAACGAAAAATGATAAGGGAACACCGTATATATTTTAGGGACTACGCACATGAGAATACATATCTATAATAAAAGGGCATAACGATAGGTTGAAAACAATTAAGATACTCCATTTTCAGAAGAGACATAATTGGTAATGGAATTTTATTACATTTTTTATGACTGCGATAGATTTGTTTATGGATTTGCGTTAGATTTCATCCATTATTTCAATTGACGTTCATCCAACGAGTTCAATAGGCCCGCAAAATGTATTATCACCGTAGGAATTTTTAATGGAGTCATTTACATGTTTGTATTCCATTAAACTGTCAGGCTGGATTTCCTCAATGAACGAATAAAACGCCAATTCCGCTACTGACAAGTGGATGATTGGTAATATGATATTATTACTACGAAGAGAATTACCTCGATTTTGACTGTGCGAACATTTCCAAACCTGCAATGACTCGCAATAAAAGACAATTAATGCGCGTTTATTGTTTGCTGTTGGCTAGGACGGATGGACGAGATATGATGGTAGAAATTTCTATATATAGGTCACACTACTTAAACACATAAATGTATATACATGCGCATGCACTCACCACGCACCCCCTCCCCATTTACACACACACACACACACACACATATATATATATATATATATATATATATATATATATATATATATATATATATATATATATATATATATATATATATATATATAAAGAAAGAACTGTAAGATATAAAATCCGGTGTTCTTATAGATATTTTTATTTTTACACAATAGTGCTGGTAATATACATACTTATACTCGATAAGAAAAAATAATATGGCATACTGTAAGTAATTCTAATACATTTACTTGGTTTTTAAAAAGA
>OZ038484.1:11487576-11490076 GCA_964036315.1 Acanthosepion esculentum | reverse complement strand
TTTCATCTATAGAGTATCCTGACAACTTAAAAGTCTACATAGGTTGTACAAGACACGAGTTCAAAAAACGCTTTAACCAACATCAAAGTTCTTTTAGGATGAATTAATGCCGAAATCAGACGTCCTTCTCGAAAGATTTCTGGGACTTAAAAGAAACCAATGAAACACTTACTGTAAAATGGAAAATAATTTTAAAAAAGCTAGAATATGTAGGTCATTAAATGACCCATGTTCTTTGTGCATATATGATAAACTATATATTTCTATTACTGAATCAAAGAAAAGAAATAGCTATTTTTTGCCGACATTTACAAAAAATTTCATTAAATAATGATAACAATAATTAAAACAAAGTGAACTGTAATATACATACTTATATTTGAGATTTAGTAATAATAGTAATATACATATTTATATCTGATATTTAATAATCATTTTCAAATAATTTAAGTAATTCTATTACATTTATTTGTTGTGAAATGAAATATAATCTAATTAAAAGTAAAAATAATAATATTATAAAATTGTAGTTCAATAAAACCCATTCTAATCCAAACACACCTTTTAGAAAAACATCTTTATGTATACATGTACAAATATAACGGATAAAAATGCCGACAAAAATTGTTTAAAAAAACAAGTCTACATACGTCGAACGGATGTCATAATATCAGTGGAAAATGCACCCCTACTCTACCTTAACATCTTTTCGAAAGTAACTCATATTTGATACAATAGTTGTTAATAAAAATGAACACGCTATCGCCCCTGTCTAAGTTGTATTTTTATGTATCCTTGGAAACAAATATTATGAATGTATATGCTTTTAAAACTCAATAAATTTCAAAATAAATTATTTCAAAATTCGCTTGAAAATTAAACAGAACTAGTGATTATAATTTAATTAAATAATTAAATTTGAAGTTGATAGTTTCTGTTTTTGAAACTTGGGAATTCCTGTGTAGTGAAGGAACCGTATTTTTAAATAAGTTAATTTATAATACATATATATATATATATATATATATATATATATATATATATATATATATATATATATATATATAAATATATATATATATATATATATATATATATATATATATATACAGAAATATAGTGTGCTATATTTATGGGGTAAAGTGCTCAATATCAGAGATAGAGCGTGTGTAAATATAAAAGTGGACATGGAAGTCAGCACTTAGAGGCGACAGTCTGTTTCAGGCCTGACGATTGCACTAGCATGAATTGCACTAGCATGAAACAGACTGTCGCCTCTAAGTGCTGACTTCCATGTCCACTTTTATATATATATATATATATATATATATATATATATATATATATATATATAGGGTCACTCACACACACCCACATACACGCATAAAACACGCACACAATCGGGTTTTTCTTACATCAATCAAAGCAAAAGTTTTTATGACTCTCATGTTAGTTAGAGATTATGTCTGTCCCAGGATCTTCTTCCGTGAACAGATCCCAATTCTGAGGTTTCCAAGATAAATGCCAGGCAATCATTGACAGATTATTTTGCATACGAGAGACAATTGGTCGCCATCAATAAGAAATCTCCGAAGAAAGACGGCATGATGAAAACCTGATGCCCCCCGGGCGAATTCAAAAGGGGGAAAACAATTACGGAGGTTAATGATGAGTCCGCGCTACGCGGAGTCGATTAGTTGATGTGGGATGCATAAAACCATCAAGTACATTGAACTGGACGGACTTGACTATTTGAAAGGATCATCAGTCAATATATATAGACATATATATATATAGATATATATATGAGTGCTCACGTGAGTGTATTTATATAATCGTAATAATTCAAATGCGTTGAACTGAAATTGACTCTTCGAATGGCTACTGACTGAATATGTATTTGTGTGCATGTAGGTGTGCATAATTATAAGCACGAGGTGTAGTGTGTGTGTGTGCGTATATATATATATATATATATATATATATATATATATATATATATATATGTATATGTATGTGTATATATATATATATATATATATATGTATATGTATATATATATATATATTTCGTTGTCTGTTATGTTTAACATACTTGAATAATGAGCTGCTGCCCCAATACACTATATATATATATATATATATATATATATATATATATATATATATATATATAATCACGTATAACCTCATAAAATCCAACAGATGCACTGAATTGGAGCTGACATGGCTATCAGTCAATCTATGATTTTATATATATATATATATATATATATATATATATATATATATATATATATATATATATATATATATATATATATATGTATGTATATACATATATATATAACTAAGGAGAATAAAAATAAATGCTAAAGATTAAAATCTAAAAACAACAGATCACTCAATACCAAATTCAACGGAGACTAACTATAATGTAATAATATTATCAATGCCAAAATCCTCTGCTTAGATTTTATTTAATAAAAATCCTTGGTTGA
>OZ038484.1:11435076-11485076 GCA_964036315.1 Acanthosepion esculentum | reverse complement strand
CTTTCGGCTATACATTTAGCCATTTTCACGGACTATATTTCAAATGTTAGAATTAGAAATAGTTTGTTATATGTATTAGATTATTAGATCGCACGAGAAATTATATAAAAAACTAAATAAAAGCACCTTGTCAGTCGTTTTTAATGATATGTTATATATATATATATATATATATATATATATATATATATATATATATATATATATATATGTATGTATAACTTCTCTCTGTTAAATTTTAATCCCCACCTTCATCTTTAGGCCTTCCCTTTTCTTCTCTCTTCTATTACACCCCTCTCTAGAGCTTTCATACATCTCACTTTCAAACTTATGTGTGTGTGTGTGTGTGTGTGTGTGGAGAGACAGATGAAGGTTAGTGAGAAAGACCGCACCGGTGCATTTCATCATCTTCGTATCTTATCAGAGCCTGCACTACGTTTATGAGTGCAACTATCTTAGAAATATTTCAGAACACTATCAGATATCTAACCCCCGCTAACATTGATTTGCTTTCAGAATGCATCTTTTAATAGTACAGTGCCTATTCGGATTTCGGTGTTACATTATCCATCCTCTGTTTAAAAACTTACCACATATTTAAATGTCTATATCTGTTTGATGTTAACCTCCATTTCATAGCTCACATCTTCAGTTTGTTTCTTGCAGATGACCATAGCTTTTGTCTTACTGCAGATTAGTCCTTTTTTCTCTTTCACTTTCTTCTACATCGTTCTCTCAGAGCTCCTGTAGTTTTCTTTCATTGTCAGCCATCAAAACAGTGTTATCAGTTTGTCTTATTCTGTTAAGATTATGCTTATCGATAATAATTCCTGGTAGAGCCACCAGACCCCATAGGATTGTCTCGCTATAAAGGTTTATTATATGTGGAGTGAAGACATATCCTTTTTTTATTTTTGTGTAGGTACGCAATTCAATTACTATGCGTATGCAAGCGGCTTGCTCCCATTATATGTTCTGGATTATTCTAACAACCTTTCCAAGTAGATCACGTTTTCCTAACCTTTCAATAGTTTCTTGTGCCGTACTTTGTCAAATACTTATGCGTTATCTTTAAAACATAAGTTTACATTCTTATTCACTTTTATTTCTCTCTCCAATATCTTTCTAATTCTAAATATTGCATTTCTTCTACAAGATTCTAGACAAAATGTCTGTGTTCTTTGACTACTTCTGATCGTCTTCTACTTTGCGCTATATTCATCGCAATCTGCATCTTTAGGTTAGTTATGTTTCTCATTCAAATGATTGTTCGATGAAGCACGCATTCATTTTCACCTACTTGTTGCATTTGAATATTTGCGCTCAAAAGAGTGATGGAGTAGCAATAGGCTTGCAACTTTTCGACCGTGGAGAAAGAGCCTGTAGAGTGGAAAATACGGCTTCAGGTACATGAAGGCATGTAGAAAAAATGATGATAAGAGCGGGGTCAAAAAGTGCAGTGCTGTGCTCGCCGGCAGGCCAGATATTTTTTCTTCTTCTTCGGTTGCCTCAAGGAAATGGATTGCGTGGCTCTCTTTCTCAAGCCGTTACACTGGGCAGTTGTGAAACAGACACCAGCTCGACTTCTTCTTTGTCCGTCTGTCAGTCCGTACGCCCAGCTCTATTGCACACCGACTTCTGTTTCGTTCGTATTGCTGGCACCCCGCTTTTTATGCTATTGCAGTACGGCCAAAGTTTGCATGTGTGCAAATATCGTCTCGTTTTGGACGAGATAGGCGCGCATAAATTGTGTCTTGTGAAAGTATGTGAGAGAAATAACATTATTAACTCAAGATAACAACAAAATCGCAGGAATTGATAGGACAGAATATAACGATTAATATTGAATTTAAATGTTTGAAGATCGTAATTTTTGCAAAAGATCTCCACAAATGTTTTAGAGGATTTAGAATTGACAAGCCATATCCTTCTCCAGTTACCAACAGACTTTCCGTTACGACAATAATACATAATTGTGTCAGAAGCATAAATACTGTGTTGAGAACTGACATAAAAGAATTGATAAAAATTAGGAACAAAATAAGTCAAAGGATTGAACTTTGCACAACACCTGCAATAATGCAAACCTACTTAAAAGAGTGACCATTCAAGATCATGCTTATTTTGCGATTTGATATGGAAGACTGAATCAGATAAAAAATCGTCCAAAAATATTATAATTTTTAAACTTGTGAAACAGGCCAGCATGCCAAACCCTGCCAAACGCCTTTGATATATCCACATCAGCTGCTTGGCTGTCAGCATTCTTATTTAAAGCTTGAAATATTATTTCAGTAATAACCGTTAACACATCAGCAATTGATATAGAAATGTGACAGCCATATTGCTTTATCGGAAAGAAGACACTGAGAATTGTGAATTAACCAATTCTGAATTGATTAAAGAGCCTAGACCTTTGCTAAAACGAGCTAGAAGTCTAATAGGCCGATAGTTTGAAAAATCACACTGTTTTTCGGAGTCCTTAAATTGAAACAACGGAAGAGGATTTCAAACATGCAAGAAAACACGAGACAGAAAGGCATTTATTGGAGAGTATAGAGAGAAGAAGAGCTAGTTCATGTGCGCATTTCTTAAGGACAATTGCAGTCAAGTCAACATGTTTTGTGAAGATCAAGTTTAGAAACGGTATCAAAAGCCATGAACGGAGTTACATATATATATATATATATATATATATATATATATATATATATATATATATATATATATATATATATATATATATATATATATATATATATATACGATATATTGATGTTTCCATTCACAAGACCCACAATAAAAAATATAAAGTAACACAATGTGGTAATGTCTTTTCTTTGGTCCGTTCATTGTCGTATGAGCAAATAGCGAGAACGCAAAATTTCTTGGTATAAAAAGAGTTTATTCATACAAAATACTTAGGGGATAATGTTTCTTATGGTAGCGTAAACATTGGCCTACAAGAAGCTATGATACATGAGTTTCTCTCACATGCTATACCCTCTATCTCACTAACAAGTAGTCGGAAAAATATCCCTACTGGGAAACGATAAAATAGTTAACAGAGATCATATGCATTTTCTTATGTATTACTTCAAAGAAACATTTCTCCCTGTTAACAGATAGCTGATTTTGATCATGCAGATATCATCCGATATATATATATATATATCACCCACAACAGAAAATCATTACTAAGTGAAAAATCCTTTCAGATCAGTCAAGAGTTGCATTGGGAGAAAAGTTACTAGCAAAACAATATAATTTATCAGTAGGAGATAATAACACCTTAAACTGAGTGAAGAGTGTCGGGATCGACGACTTAGTTAAAGCTTATTTAAAACATTCTTACACAACTGCTCACGAGAACCAAACTTGTTAGATTCTATAGGGTGCCATATTTTGTCAGCAAAGACTTTAAGGACATATTTACAATTATTAGAAGCACACACAAAGATGCATCTGTTGAGATCGGAACTATCAGGCTGGTACAACCGGAAAAGGTGATTACTGTGGGTTGTACTGCCAGGCTGAACCATGACGAAGGTATGGAAGCATCGATACTACTTTGACTCAAGAAGAATCATAAGTGTCACATTTTCTCAACAATAATGTTATGCATATCATTCTAAGGTGCGTCGCAGAGAAAATGACGAATTAAATGTCAATGAGTACACCCGTAACAGAAATAAGTCTTTTGAACTTGATGCCCCTGTTTAATAGACGACTCAATAGAAATATCAGAAGATACTACAGTGTTGATAAATCCACGATTTGTATCTTTATTATCTGGCCTCCTGCTGGTAAAAATCCTTATGAAGATATTATCTCGGCCTGGCATTCCACGAAAACATTGAGTTTGAACAAAAGAATGTACGTCTATGAATCTATATCGCAGGTCGCAGTAGGAGTCTTCCGGAGATACAAGTATTTTATTTTTTATTTTTTGCAAGAAAGTTGTTACAATTTGTCATTTATGGTAATAATTGCACAGCACTTCCAGCATAAGTTTAAAAAAATCTCGCATAAGGCCTGAACACGATTTGTTTGCAAGAAACCTATCTGCAAACTGGTACCCGCGCTTAGTAACATTGTGTATTAGTTGTGCGTAAGTAGATGCTCGTACTCGCAAACTGGGAGAAATGGAAATTCTGAGTTAAAATTTAGTGGAATCCTTATTTTGCTAACTGGATTTTGTAAATAAGATTGAAAACCGTACGATCAAGAATATCTGCCTATATCTCTGAGATGAAGTATTATGATTACTTATTTATTTGTATTATTCAGACTGTTATACACACTGCCATATTCACAACGCTTTGGTTGTTGTACGATCCGGTCATCTTCAGGTGATCTCGAAACGAACCCTTTATTTCATCCACATCTAGTGACACGTGCCATGCATTCTTCCAGATGTCTTAGTTATTTCCCTTTAACTCAACTCCCCAAGTATTGTTTCACTGCTGTGGCTTGCTATTGAACTCACAACTTTTTGGGGTCTAGTCACTGGATCTTTGTCTATTAGGCCATGTGTCCTTGAGGACACCTGTGATGAATTTTTAGGACCTAATATCAACACATATGCTAGGCCACAAAAATATCCTGAGCCGACTAAGCATAGAAAGGAATACAATATCGGAGCCAGTAATAAGGAATGCTAGAGAAAAGTAAAGAATAACAAAAAAAAAATTGCAATATAAGCTCTGGTAAAAAATGTATAATAATAACAGAAAAATAGCAATATGAGCACTGGTAAAAATAGCTGTTGAAATATTAGATATTTAGTCCCAAAAATCCATACGCAGATACCTTCAAAGGCAGTGGATAAAGATATCGGCTAGACACAAACAGTTCTGAGTTCAATACCAGCTCGCAGCAGTGGTAAACTATAACTTGTTGAGTTAAAGGCAAATAACTAAGACATCCAGAAGAGGCATGACATGTGGAACTAGAAAATCTACCCCGGTGGACAAAATAAAGTGTTCGGTTCGAAATTTCGAAAACGCGAAAACGGTCGGAGAGTATAACATCCGAAAATTTGCGAATAAGGCCATGAAAATAAGGATAACAATGTATGATCAAGACTGTATGGATTTTGAGTTAAAGGAAATTGAATATAGATTTACCGGAAGTTTGTTGGAAGCACAAACAGGAAGTAAGTTTGTAGAAACTTTCAAACCTTTAAGATTCTTGCCTCTTTCTGATTTATTTAGTAGCAGCGCAATTTCTGAAAGTCCTCCTCCTCTCTTTTGATGCCGACAAGCAGTAAAATATATTCGGTTCTTGTATGTAGATTATCAATTCAAACATCTCAAATAAAAATGTTTGTAAATATTTCAGAATATCAATTGAGGAACAATGCCAACTCCAGAATAAGAATTTTGTAATCAAGTCTTATTAATATATTTTATAACTAATTGTTTTGAATACAAGACATGTTTTTTTTTCTTCTTTCGTATTCTTAAACTGTAATATCGTATTGTCCTGTCAAACATCTGTGAATTGTGTCTAGGTCGTTTCAGCTTTTGTCATTAATTAACCTCATTCAAATAAGACTGTGCAATACAATTAATTCAGGACTCTTAAAAATGATTATTCATCCTGACCCGAAAGACACTAGAACCATTTTGTTTCTATAAAGCATTGAAACACTATTTCTAGTTTCTATGAAGTATTGGATGACTAATTCTTGTTTCTATGAAGTATTGGATCAATATTTCTTGTTTCTATGAAGAATTGGATCACTATTTCTTTATCCTATGAAGTATTGGATAGCTATTTCTTGTTTCTATGAAGTATTGAATCGCTATTTCTTGTTTCTATGACGAATTGGATCGCTATTTCTTTATCCTATGACGTATTGGAAAGCTATTTCTTGTTTCTATGAAGTATTGAATCGCTATTTCTTGTTTCTATGAAGAATTGGATCGCTATTTCTTTATCCTATGAAGTATTGGATCGCTATTTCTTGTTTCTATGAAGTATTGGATCAATATTTCATGTTTCTATTAAGTATTGGATCACTATTTCTTCATCCTATGAAGTATTGGATCGCTATTTCTTGTTTCTATGAAGTATTGGATCGCTATTTCTTGTTTCTATGAAGCACTGGATTAATATTTCATGTTTCTATGAAGTATTGGATCAATATTTCATGTTTCTATGAAGTATTGGATCACTATTTCTTTATCCTATGAAGTATTGGATCGCTATTTGTTGCTTTTATGAAGTATTGGATCGCTATTTCATGTTTCTATGAAGTATTGGACCACTATTTCTTGTCTCTCTGAAGTATTGGATCGCTATTTCTAGTTACTATAAAGCATTGGATCACTAATTATTGTTTCTGGATCTCTATTTCTTGTCTCTCTGATGTATTGGATCGGTATTTCATGTTTCTATGAAGCATTGGATCAATATTTCATGTTTCTATGAAGTATTGGACCACTATTTCTTGTTACTATGGAATATTGGATCACTATTTCTTGTTTCTGTAAAGAATTGGATAACTATTTATTCTTTCTATGAAGTTTATGGTCGCTATTTCTTCTTTCTATCAAGGATTGGATCACTATTTCTTGTTTCTATTAAGTATTAGCTCTATATTTCTGTCTCTATGAAGAATTGGGTCATTATTTCTTGTTTCTATAACGTATTTGATCGCTATTTCTTGTTTCTCTGAATTATTCGGTGAGTATTTTATGTATATGAAGTATTGGATCTCTATTTCTTATTTTTATGAAGTATTGGATCACCATTTCATTTTTCTATAAAGCATTGGATCACTATTTCTTCTTTCTATGAAATATTGAATCGCTATTACTTATTAAGAATCGGATCGCTATTTCTTGTTTCCATGAAGTATTGGATCACTATTTCTTGTTCATATGAAGTATTGGATCAATATTTCATGTTTCTATGAAGTATTGGGTCACTATTTCTTCTTTCTATGAAGCCCTGGATCGCTATTTCTTTCTACCTTTATCAAGGAATATTACTGTTAACTCTTGGCTCTATAAGAAATAATAAATAGAATAAAATAGGCATTTTTTTACATGCAGCATTTTAATCAGACTCGAACATGATTCCTCATATAACTAAAAATACTAAAAAAATAAAATATTACAAACATGTGCTTAGTATCAACACTTTGCCCAGAAGAGTAATTTGCAAAAGACTAAAGTTGTAAAACAATTTACTTTTTCTTTTGGAGAATATGTCGCAGTCTGTATTAAAAAAATAAGAAAGCATCAACCAACATTAGTCACATTACATCATTTCTCTATGATCTCTCCAAGAAAAATATAAAAGCCTAACACAAGCTTTCAGCACTTCTTCTAGCAACCGTTAGACAGTGGGCGAAAATACACGTGTTCTCTGCCAGTCCAACTAAAAATACCATTAAGAGTTCGGGAAACTTCTCACATCAATGTATCGCAAAAACAAAAAAAAGCAAGAATAATGCGTCTAGAAACGCAGCTGTTAAGTTGCTTTTCATCAGTAAAGACATTTTTACTAAAATATATTTCACTGTCGCACTAACTATGGTTATTTTAAACTCCGTTCTTTTAACAACATGAACGCTAGAGTTTTTTTATGCATCTGGCGTTTCTTCTTTCTTTGAACAAGTCCATCAAATGCAATCGGAATATAATGAAGCCTGTTTTTTGGTTCCCCATAAAGAATTAAAAGATGTTAACTCAGGTTTCAGGAAATTTTTCGGCGTTGAACATCATCAACACAAATCCAATATAATCTCTGAGTAACTCACTTGGTTATCAAGATTTCTCTGTTGGTTGAAAACGAATCTCTTCAAATGTAATGCATGCTTTAAACCGAATGCAATTAATGCTCGATATGGAGGTTTTGCAACATATTGCTATTTGTCTAAGCCAGTACTTTATCGGAAATAAGCTGTTAATTGTATGTCATTATCTTTTCTATGTAGCATGCTATCTACGAAGGGTAAAGTGTCGTAGTTTCAGATGCAAAAGTAAAATCTGTAGTGGATGCAACTTTTCTTACCTTTGTGTACAAGGTCGGGCGAAATTGTGTTACGTAGATACAGTAATAGATTTTTATTTATATATCTAAAATATGAAGAATTTTATGCTAAAAAATTTTGAAATTATAAAATAGACAGGGAGAAAACAATGAGTAAATTATATATATATATATAATGGTTGCCTGACTATTGCACTAGCATGAAACAGACTGTCGCCTCTAAGTGTTGATTTCTATGTTCACTTTTATATTTACACACGCTCTATCTCTGATATTGAGAACTTTATCCCATAAATACAGCACATTTTAAGACTATATTTCTTCATATATATATATATATATATATATATATATATATATATATATATATATATATATATATATATATATATATATGTGTGTGTGTGTGTGTGTGTGTGTATATATATATATATTTTTTAAGCGTATCACCCCAAGCAAGGCTGGTGGCCACTATCACGCATGTGGTTACAGAAGGGTTGGAGGAAGAGCAGATAGGAGTGGTAAAGGAAGGGATGTGGAGAAAGAGAAGGACGGAGGGTCGATCAAGGCAAGGGGGTTACAGGAGATTTAGAGCGAGAGCAGATAGGAATGAAAGGTGAAAGGAAGTGGAGAAGGGAAGTGGATAGATCAAGGCAACTGGAGATGACGATTGACGCTACACTTAAACCGTTGGAGATTGTATTTGTCAGGGAAACAGTAATAGGGAAGGGAGTTCCATAGGTGAGATGTGCGAGACATGAAGCTATTGGAGTAGAAGAGACGTCTACATCTAACAGTATCAACGGTGAAGGGGTGGGAACGGGATGCCAGCCTCATAGGACGCTTAAATTCATGAGGCTTAGGGACAAGCGAAAGCAACTCCTCGGAGCAATTACCGTGGAAGTACTTGTAGAAAAGGCAGAGCGATGCAACATCGCGTCTGTGAGAGAGCGACTGCAGACGAGATGACAGATCAGGGCCAATCACATTGCATATCCGTCTCTGGATCTTATCAGGAACCCTGAGGCAACACGCAGGGGCCCCAGACCATAAATGGCAGCAATACTCCATGCAGGGGCGAATGGTAGATTTATAGACTTGGTGGATCCATTCCGGGGAGAAGAATTTCCTGGCTCGGCACAGGGAACCAACTTTTCTTGCGGTGGATGATGCAACTGACTCGATGTATTTGTTCCATCTCAGATCAGCGGACAGCGTGAGACCGAGCAGCCGCAGAGAGGAGCTCTCGAGAAGTTGGTCCTCAGACATTCTAATGGGATGCAGGGATGGATCCTTGTGGTGGTTAATGGAGAGCAGTTTTGTTTTAGAGGCATTAAAGTTGACCATCCATTTCTCCCCCCAGTCCACAACCGATTGGAGGTCCTTTTCAATTTGAGCTACCAGGTTAATTTTGTCCGCCTCACTAGATTTGTGCTTGAGGCAGGAGTAAATAGTAGTGTCGTCAGCGTAGATACCGACTTGGGAGTCTATGGCGTCAGGAAGGTCGTTTATAAATATGAGGAACAGAGTAGGGCCAAGGATGGATCCTTGAGGAACACCAGCGTTAGTGGGATAGGAGTTGGAGATGAATACACTGAGAACAGAAACGACTGAATTAGGTCAAACAATCGACCTGTGATGCCATAACCCAGGAGCTTGCGAAGGAGGCCGGCATGCCAAACCCTATCAAATGCTTTGGAGATGTCAAGGGCCACGGCACGGGCTTCGCCGTTATTATGGATAGCTTGGTAGACAAATTCAGTGATGGCCGTAAGCACATCCGCATATATATAAATATACACACAGAAAGAAAGAGAGATAATACGATCAAATCCGTATGTGGGAGGGATGACACACAAACTTATCTGCTGTAATAAACTTATAATTAAATTTAAAATTGTAAGCTAGTGAGGAGTAGATGCGATAAGCATCAATAAGCTACAGAGGAACTCAAAATTGACCGCTACATTTAATACATTTAATATTGAATTAATATTTAAAATTGCCTTTGAAAAGTTCAACGATAATTCTTCTGCTGCCACTTGAAGGTGATTTGATGTACCGTACAAACAATTATTATTGATATTCCATACAAAAAACATTTTTATTTTATGGGTGACAGGACAGGGCATAATTTATAAGATGAAATTATTACAATTTAAAGATGGGAAAGTAGAAATTAGAATTAATTATACACTAACATTTGAAGACTTAAAATAATTAATTAAGTGAAACGTATATTATGGAATCTATATGAATAAATGCGAAATTTGAGCACCTTTATAAAACGAATTCTTGGGTTGAAATGCCCCAACTCTATTTATGCGTTAAAAGCTCAATATTTGTGTTATATATTATCTACTTCTAGGTGTTATCATTCTTCAGGTTTAACTAATTTGCATATTAATTTTTTTAAAAAGTTTATTTCATTAATTAATTGTCCTTCATTAGTGTTCTTGTATTCAAAGAGTGTTTTGATTTTCATGGCAAGATATTTCTGTTTAGGAATATCGTCTTATATAGTGCAGAAAAGTGTTTGAAATTTGCATTTTACTTAGCCTTCAACAATTTGACATCTATTTGTAAAACTATAACAAGCCAATTTATGAATGAAATGTTCGTTTAAAATTTTTGTTTCAAAGAATTTATGAAGTGAATATCTTATTTTGCGAAGTGACAGCGAGCGGGCGAAGCCTGGTATTAAAATATAAAATAATCTCGTAAAATAATCATATTCATAATGTGAGAAACACGGTGTTCGCACCAACTGATACATGTTTTTTTTTTTTGTGTAAGACTGATGAATTTCCCTTGTCTTCTTTCTATGAAAAGTATGAAAACAAAATGGTTGACTTGAGGTCAAATCCCAGTTCATTTTGTACTTGGCAATCTATCATTCGGAAATATATGAATCTCTACATTTACGGGAAGACTCTATCATCATCAATAAACTTTAATCCATAGCAGGGTACAATGATTAACATAAAATGGTTATCTGAGATTGAATTTGGAAATACACAAAACATTCGATTAATAAACAAAATAAAATAATAATTTTAGACGCGTTAATTTTATTATTTATATATCATTATAGTTGATACATCGTATTTAAAATAAACGACCCATTTTTATTCATTAAACAGTGTGTATTATGTCTTCCGACCTACGCATTCAAGAAATCTTAGTAAAGAAAGTGTTTTCTCCGAAAGGGATGAAACCTTGCCACGCCTATATCAAATATGAAGTATCCATTATAATAACGTCTAAGATACACTATTTACATTATTCGGCCTATTGTACTCATCTTTGTTGGCATATTTATCACAACGGTTCGGCCTTCTGCAGGTGTTTGCAATGTTGAATTGAACTCTTTATTTCACTCACTCGGGTAGACTGTTCTAGTTCCACGTGTCATGTCTAATGGATGTCAGTTATCTGTTAATTCCCCTCTCCAATTTCTCCACCGCCTGGTTAAGACTGTGGAGAACTTGGCTGCTTTAATGTGTCCTCAAAGACACATGGCACAGTGGATAAAGGCGTTAGTTAGATCCAGTGACAGGACCCAAAGTGTGTGAGTCCAATATCTACTTAAGGCGGTGGAGGACTTGTAGAGGGGAATTAACAGAAGATAACTGATAACTGACATCCTTTAGACATGGCACGTGGAACTAGAACAGTTTACCCCAGTGAGCGAAATGAAATGTTCAGTTCGACATTCCAACCAACTGAAGAAGGCCGAAGCGTACAATGGTCGAAACGTTGTGATAAATATGGTAAAAAATAAGGACAATAGTTCGAATAATGTAAATAGTGTACATAATACCTGATATCCGAAATATAGACCTATACTGAACGCGTAAAAGTAACTAAAAATGTTGTATTAAAAATAAACAAATTAAATCTTTAGAAAATATACTGTATATTCAGGTAATGTAACAGCGGCTCAAATCGAGAATTTGATCAGCCAAGTTCGAAATCTAGTAGATGTAGTCAGTTTGATATCCATAACTTTTGAAATATATGAATAATTGGCAGAGTCTAGACGTTTCTGCCAAATCTGAATTCAAACCATTTTGTAGCCCTATCGACTCGTAAACAATACAGCCATGAAAATGATTTTCTTTTTGAAAATTAACTGCATCGCTGATTTGTGGCCTCTATGATCGCGACTGAGTTCATCATACACTTTACTGTTACATATATTTTCAAACTTTACTGGGAATATTCATACCAAGAACTATGTATATATTGATGTATATCATTGCTGTCAACGAAGCTTTTCCAATTATACTTGATTGTCATTTCTAACATCGTGAGTTCGATCCACACTGAGTGCTCTACTTTCGAGGCTTTATGTCGTATTACGCAAACCTTTGTAATAATCGATCCCTGGGGGTTTCTCCATGATAAATAATACCCAAGATACGAGTTACGAATTGCATATATGTCGAAATAATATTTAACTATATGGGAAGTGCTTTAACAGAAAACAGGAAAAGTAACATTGAAATTTGAAGGGGTATTCGTATTTATGTCTGCATAAGGCTAAACAAATTATTAAGAAAAGAAAACAAATATGAGAAACACATAAAACAGGGCTAAAAGGATATGTAATATCAATCCTCTTATATGGCAGTAAATTCTGGAAAATTTCCTCATAGATGAAAAGAAAAGTTAAGATAATTACGCTGTGGTTCTACAGAGGGATGCTGAGCATCAGATGAATGGGAAACGAGAAAGTTTTAAGGAAATTAAAAACAAAAAGACACATACTTAGAATAAGAAATAGACCGTCAAATCTTATTGGACACATAATGACGAAAGATCGCATAAAGATGTTGGCATTCACAGCAAGTATTATAATAAAAAGGAGTACAAGGAAAGATTGTGTAGCTTATCTGACGAGCTTCTGTAAATGGATGGTAGAACATTGACTTGCATAGATAGTAAGGAGACAAATATTAATTAGAGCTACAAAGAATTGCAAGTTGGGAAGAGTCATCGACCTCCTGAAGGAACTTGACACAAAAAGAATAAGAAACAAACCATAATTTCAATCTCGCTGAATACTCAACAAGTGAAGCTTTTGTGATACTAAGCTCATATCGACAACCATCTTTTCTCACAGATTTCTGAAGAGTTCGCGTTAACGTTGTAACCTTGTGCAATTATCAAGGGTTATTGAGCGAGCACAACGTTCAGAGTAAAATCAATGAGCCATAAAATCATTAAGAACATTGCGAAACCAGAAATCTGCTCCCTTTTCTCCCGTTGCGTTATTATTGTGGATATATATGTATGCATGAATGTAGGCTTGAAAAAAAAAAGATGATTGCTCTGATTTTAGAAACTTTTGTTTCAAAGAAACCCAGAGGAAATAACATACGAATCTGTAATACTAAAATGCACGAAATGTTTCCCTGCTCTCATTCCTGTCAACAAAAAAACCCATCGGAAATAGCAGAGCGTCAAAGGAATAGTCTACGACTGCTTTTTAACCATAATTGCATTCCTAAAGTGTCTTTTCCTAGAAAACGCATCCAGCTCAACTTTTCATGTCATGTTTGACTGTTTATTTTTTTATTCGTTTTTTCCTTCTCTTCTGGAAAGGGGGATTTCGAAAAAAGAAAACGCACAACTCATTGAATAAAAAAATATAGTAATTTTCTTTGTTACGTACGTGTAGTGTCACTAGATGTACTTATATGTAGACCTGTTATTTTTGCTTCTTACATTTATTTAGTTTTGAATATTTTTTGACAGGGGCGAAAGAAGACATAAAGGATCTTTATTTTTATCGGTTTTAGTGAGATTTTTGATGAGATAGTGGAGGGCGACCCCAAAAGGAATTTCTTCTTTTTTTTTTCGTTTCCTTTAACATTTATTTATGTAATTGAACATGATAGGATTACAGAATCTCATAGAAAACAAACAAGAAAAAACACACACTTGAGGTTTTTCTTCTGTTGTTATCAATGGTTCATACCGTTTTATCCGTTCAAATACCATGTTTTCATATTGTTCAGATTTTAATATATTATTTCAATGCTAGTTTAAGTCATTTTTTCTTACTGTCAAGAATAATTTTCTTTGCAAATACAAGAAATATAAGCCTTATACATGTCAGATTTTGTTATACACACAATATTTTCACAAAATAATATTTTCTTTCGGCGATTATCTCATTTTCACGGTGGAGTAATGGATAGCGGCTCAGACTGAAGAATCGGATAGCCAAGTTCGAATTCCAGTCGAATCCATTCATTTACTTGCTAATAACCTTGGGAAAGGTATGAATCCTCTTCTCCCCGCAGCTATGGGTAAATAGCAGGACAGACCGAGTTCTATGGCATTTGATGGTAACTGGTTTAACACAGAAAGAAATGGCAACCTACAGTGGGAAAAAAAATCTGCCTCGTCAGTCTTGTATCGAAAGATACATGATCGCCTAAGTGTGTATCACGCATAGCACATAACTAAAAAATGCATAGTGGAAATACATAATTTTTTAATCGATATACCCCCGCCCCAAGCAAGGTAGAAAAGCCACTAAGACACAAGGGGTTGCTGGGTGTGAAGGAATTACAAACAGAAACATTGATAATGAGCGAGAAGAAAAATAATAATCGTGTGGACAGTAGAGAGTGATTGGAATTCTATTTACATTTTTGATGATTAAAGTTGATTGGAAAGCATGGTGACGGAAGTGAGTTCCACAAGCAAGAAGTGCGCGAAAGGAAACTGTTAGTACAGAACTAAAGGTTACATCTAGCCAATTCAACTGTAAATTGATGATATCTCGACGCCAGTCTGGTACTGCGCTTAAGTGAAAAAAAAAAGTTTAGGTATCATAGCGAAGAGTTTATTCGAACAATTAGCATGAAATTATTTATAGAAAAGGCAAGAGAGAGGCAACATTACGGCATTGGGGAACCGATTGAAGCCCAGATGCCAGATCAGGACAAATAATATTGCTGATTCTTATTTGATTTTTTTAATGAAAAGGAGCTTTCGAATTTTGATTGAAGTTACATGTTTTCATTTCATGATAATAGATTTGGAAACATCAGGAAATCACTGTTTCCATATTTATTTACTTTGGGGTTGTCTAGAAATAACTTTCCACAATAGAGATGCCAGTTATATCAAACATACGACTTTGTTGCTAGTACTAATTAACTATGTCATATTATCCCTGTAGAGGATATAATCATCGCTAATTTGTACATCTCAAATGTCAAAAAGTTCAAAAGTTCATCAGATTGGGGAAAAATTCTTTATCGAGAATTAAATGCGAAATTCGTTTATATTTTTTCGCTGGAACAAAATATTTAGTATTGTATATAATCAAGAATACGATATATAAAATATAAAAATATCTAGATTCGGAACTGATTATTATGAGGAAGGCGCAACATTATTCTGGTATCTAAGGTTCAATGAGTTTGATATATTTATTTCTGACGACGGAACAATGTCTGGAATAAGGGTAATCACATCTATGTATCTAACTATCCACACACACACACACACACACATATATATATATATATATATATATATATATATATCGTTATATATACATAGATAGATAGATTGATTTTTTTACTCAGATGCAAATGCTTATTTATGCTTAAACGCAATTGTCACCACTGATATATATATATATATATATATATATATATATATATATATATATATATATATATATATAAATAAATATATATATATATATATATATATATATATTGTGTATTTCGGCAGCAATCCCTCTTTTATATATGTTTCATTAAAGACAACAGACAAGGTACTACCATTAAAATTTTTAGTTAAATTTCTTGTGTTCGAACAAGTGTTTCCTTTTCTGGACACACAGTGTGTAGAAACTGTTCAAATGTTCTGTAATTCCGAGCGATTTCGTCTATACATTTAGCCATTTATTTTTACTTTCTAACACGATATATAGGTTATGTGTATGTATCTAGAGTTATAGGGACGTTTTATTTTCCGAACACAGCACATTTTTGGCTTTTTCTATTTATTATTCAGGCTTTTTTTTACACGTGGATGCTTCAATTTTCTACTGGCATATTTCGGGTGGAGTCTGGTTGTGTGTGTGTGTGTGTGTTTGAATGGGTTCTGATGGAGCTGTGGTCGGATACTTCACAACGAAAGTCGTCTGTATAGGCATATGTGACCGATGCAATTATGTATGAGCTGGGTTTGATCAGGAATATTATATATATATATATATATATATATATATATATATATATATATATATATATATATATATATACACACATAAATATATATATACATATATATATATGTATATATATATATATATATTTATGTATATATATATATATATATATTAATTATAAATATAAGTAATATCTATCTATCAATCTATCTATTTCTCTCTATCTATCTATCTATCTCTCACTCACTCTCTCTCTCTCTCTCTCTCTATATATATATATATATATATATTTGTATGCGCGTGTGTGTGTATGTATGTACGTATTTAGAGTGCGATATTTAAATTGTCGTCTAAATTACGCAAAAAAGAAAATAGCACTGACCTCTCATTTCCAGAGAAATATATTTACCAAAATTACACAAAGAAATAATGAAATACTAAAGAGTATATTTTTTCAATACATCGCCATTGGCTTCAACGACGATCTCCAGTCGACTATTGAATATCCTTCAACTCTGGACGGTCTCATTGTTTATGTTTTTTGAATACTGCCATAATCCTTGCCTTTGTTCATTTGTGGTGGTACAAGGAGTTTTGTTTTTTCTCCCGCCCAACTTTGCCCCACAGATAATAATCAAGGAGGTTGCAGTCTGTGGAGTGAGGAGGCCAGATGTAAGAGGGGATGTGGATGAGAGTCATAATTTGGTTCTCCCGCTTGTTTGGCATGGGCCAGTGTCCTGTGACCAGATATAGGGTCTTCCACCAGCCACCTTCTTCATTCAGTGCCAAGGCACTTGATGTAGGCCTCCGTGTTCAGTCTGAGGCCCTCACCAACAAATTCGGGTGTTTTTTTCTTATCAGCACAATCATAGTGAGGTTTGCGATCTGCCTTACATTCGTAATGATTATTAGACTCATCAACTCTGCCCTGTCCACACTGTGAAATGTTCGTCTGGGTGCTTCTGGGGCGAATGCCAAACATTACAGCATGCCGTTTTCAAGTTTCTGGCGGAGTGAATTGCATAATTGCGCTCTTTTTCTCACAGATCATATCCAACTGACCCCACTATACACTACAGTCGACAAAATAAAATAAAAAACTATGGGCCTGCGCGAAAATAAAAATATAAAATGGCGACAATTTACACATCGCACCCTGTATATATATCACATTAAATTCATATATCTATATATGTCTGTGTTTAGATATTTGTATCTGTAAATAATTCTTTCTTTCATTCTGTCCCTATCTTTACTATATTCACCCACTCAGTTTCTCTCTTTCTTTATCTCAATCTTTCTTTATATATATATATATATATATATATATATATATATATATATATATATATATGGAGGGGAATAAAGACAAAAAGAAAACATGTTTTTTATGACTAATACATTTGATAAATTGTAATGTTTAGGATCTTTTTTGCCCTCATATGAACACAAAGATTTTCTCCTACACATCAATTTATCAAATGCATTAGTCATACTTATAAATAAATTCAACCACATGTTTTCTAAATAAACCATACTTAGTGTAAGTGTAAGTAACTTGCTTATACAGGAAATTATTGACAGTGCAGATATCGAATATTATCAAAATATAAATCTGCACCCAGGAATTTTTGAAATATCTCCGTTCATAAAAGAAATACTGGACGACCCCTCCCAAAACGCAGAACCTACAATTTTTCTTTTATAAAACTCTTAATATTAAATTTCTTCTTTTCTATTTCACGTTATATATGTTGACTTTGTGCATAAAATATTGGAACAATATTCTTCAATAAGGTTTGGTCAAACAGGAAACGACATTTTGCGTGGAGGCTTATTTCACCAAATAATCGTACACTGTAGTGCAAGCAAACTTTTGGGGTAATTTTCAGGGTAGTCATGCTCCATCACAAAGCAGAATTTTTGACTGGGTTCAGAAATTCGGAGGGTATGGAACTGTGCAAAATCTGAACTGCAAAGGTCTGAGGGTCACTTATTCTGGTCGGAGGGTGAGTGCTACAACAGAAAGGAACATTAATGCTGTACGGGACTCAGTGGGGCGGAGCCCAAAGAAACCACCTCTACGACAAAGTCAACAGCTGGGAATCTTTCGAGAGTCTTTGAGGCATGCCCTTCAATCATATCTTCATTTCTGTCCTTACAACATTCAAATAAAGCAAAAACTTACGGAGACGGACATGGAAAAATGCGTAACCATGTGTGAACGGTTTTGTGACACAATCGAAGACAATCCAGACTTCTTGGATCATATTTGGTTCTCTGGCGAAGACCAATCTCTGCTTTAGGACTTGTAAACGGCAAAAACATTGATCAGGATCTCAAAATAATGGAAGAAATACACAAAGGCAGATGGAATGTTAACATAATGGCTGATTTCTGCTGGAGCATCAAACGAGATCAACCTTTTCAAAGTGAACGCAGAGTTTCCAAGAAGAGAAGATTTATACATATGGAGGGACAAAAATGAATGTATTGTTCATTCCTTTTATCTTCTTTCTCTGTTTTGATTAAAAAAATGATGACACAGGTTTACCTTAATTTAATTTTTTGTGAGATTTTTCTGAAAACTTTTTCTAAAATGAAAATGATGAAAATACAAAAGGTTATTGAGATATTATTTTATGATACGTTTTTCTAACCTGAAAACGTTTCAGGTTGGTTCTACTTGGCCCTGGCATATCACCGTTAAATGGGTATTTTGGTCTATTTTAAGAAAAATAGAATTTATCTCTACTGAGAAAACGTGATGTAATGGCACTCGATTTTCATAATCAGCGTGACAATTAGCCCAGAAACGTGTGCCCATTGCACAACAACATTTGGGTCGAAAAAATATCGACCGGTGTAATCAAGGTGGAAATATCACAATATATATGTAGTCTTGTCACTTAAAAAAGTACTCGGTTTCATTCAATGGAAAAAATACACATATTTCTATAAAGTTATTCAACAATATTTGAAAATATGTATTTTTATAAATGTGTATACGCTTTAAAAAATGGTGGGGGAGATGCTGAGTAGAATTCATGCTCAGATCTGTGAAAATATTCTGGAATTTAGGTCAGATATTGCAAAGCAAAATTTAAAACAATTATAGAAATTAGGATCCATATCCACTGGGATTAACGAATTGAAATTGCAGGCAAGGAGATAGGAATGAATGCTGATAATGGCGTCTTTATTAAATGAACATTCTCGTCTTTTTTAAGGTGACTATGTGTAGAAACTGATTGAAAATATATTGAAGCCTCTGATTCGATTTGTTATGTGGGTTTCTCATTATAATTTGTTCTCCATTACTAGGCGGACACTTAAATTAAATGTTGATATATTTATCGCAGAAGAGTGCCCAATATCGGAGACAGAGCCGTTCTTGGTGATAGAGAGCTTAGATAGAAAAAACGAACACTGCAATTGAAAGATAGCTTTATACCTCAAGTGATCTTCAAAACATATACTAGAGATCGATATTGCTTGTGTCGAGAAACCGACAGTTATCATAGAATCTTGATTTCTATTTTCACATAGTCGATATTTATAACATCAATTATATATATATATATATATATATATATATATATATATATATATATATATATATATATGTGTGTGTGTGTGTGTGTGTGTGTGTGCTTGTGTGTGTGTGTATGTATATATATATATGCATGTATGTATCAGAATCTGTCTATATCTATATCTATATGTATATATATATATATATATATATATATATATATATATTGTGTGTATTTAGGCAGCATTTTTTCATTAATGCATGTTTCATATATAGACAACACTTATCTATATTATTTAATGAAACATGCATTAATGAATATATATATATATATATATATATATATATATATATATATATATATATATATATATATATATATATATATATATATATTAGGTCATCCCATAAGTTCTGTCCGAATTTTAACTTTTTGTTAAAATGAACGAACTTTAAAGAGTATTTTATAATGTCTAATGGAGCTGAACATTATTTTTATGTTTAGATACATTTAAACTGATCAAATTTTATTTCAGAGAACAATAAAATTAAATTTTGTTTGATTAAAACCCTGCTAACATGGAAGTACCCAAGAACCATTTGAGGCACATAATGCTTTATGAGTTCAAGAAAGGAAACTCAGCATTCGAAGCGGCTAGAAACATTCACTCAGTTTATGGAGAGGAATGTGTGAAGATGTTTTCAAAATTCAGAGGTGGAGATTTCACCCTTGAAGATGAGGATCGAACCGGACGTCCAGTTGAGTTGATGTAAATCTTCTTGAAGCAGCCCTTGAATAAAATCCTGCTTTATCAGTTGAGGAATTGACAGTGGTTCTCAGTTCAAACCATACAACTGTTCATCGTCATCTTCAACTACTTGGAAAAGTTCCTAAACTTGGAATATGGGTGCCTCGTGAATTGTCTGAAAACAACCTCAAATCCCGAGTTGACATCTGCTCTTCTCTCCATTCTCTCCAACTTTTTTCACCTTTTTTGGATAGACTTGTGACTGGCGACGAAAAATGGATCTCTTATCGAAATGTTAAGCGTCGTAGACAGTGGCTTGGTAAAGGGGAAGGACTCCAGCCACAGCCGAGAAGGGAACTTCATGGGCAAAAGGTTCTTCTTTCAATCTGGTGGGATTGCCAAGGAATAATCCACTTTGAATTCTTACAACCTAATGCAAGAATTAATGCTCAAATATACTGTCAGCAATTAAAGCGTTTGAACCAAGCTTTGAGGAAAAAAAGACCTGCTCTAGTGAATCGAAAACGGGTGACGTTTCATCAGGACAATGCGTGACCACACACAGCAAGAAACACGTCACAAAAGATCGAAGAACTTAGTTGGGAGAAAATTCCTCATCCACCTTATTCTCCCGACTTTGCTCCTTCAAACTACCATTTGTTTCGTAGCTTACAGAATAATTTGAAAGAAAAAGCTTTTGTAACACAGGAAGAGTTTAAAACTGACATTTTTGAGTTCTTTGAATCAAAGCCCAAATAATTTTACAGTAATGGAATTAGTAAGCTTCTTAATACATGGAAGGAAGTCATAGATAATCAGGGAAAATATATTGTTGATTGAATCTGTAATTAAATGTAACATTTGGTCACTTGTTTCAAATTTCAAAATTCGGACAGAACTTATGGGATGACCTTTTTATATATATATATATATATATATATATATATATATATATATATATATATATATATATATATGTATATGTATATATATATATATATATATATATATATATTTCTTTATGCATACACACACACATATATATATATATATATATATAATATTGTGTATTTATCAAAGAATATATATTTGTGTGTGTATCTTTGAATGTTCATTTGAAACAACTTTGTTCGGTCGTTCATGTTTGACTGCTGTCACCGTCAAAGTACACTCCTTGTGAGATTATGCATTTCTTGAGACGATTGCGACATTGCTGGAAGAATTCTTGGAAGTTTGTTCTGGAATGCCTCCCTGTGGTACAATCCTGTGTGGCTGAATCTCTGCACTACTTTGTCTCTTCGGAGGATTTTTTTTCAACTTTTTTTAAGCACCGGAGGATCACTTTTTATAAATAATTTAGATGAGCCATGCTTGCAATGAATTCGTTAGCTTGATTCCTTCGTTGATGAATCATAGGCTGGCATTTTGTCAATTTCCTGGTCCGATTTCCGTTATTTTAATCCATATCTATTAAAAGTGTTTTTTGTGCAATGTTGTTATAGGACATGCTTGGATCCATCTCCCTACAGCTATGGATTAAATAACTGGACTCTTGAGATGCAGCCAATTTAGAATAAATAAATATGTGAATTCAAATCAAATTAGAGCAGGATATCCTGCATAAAAATTTTCGCATTTGCTACCCTTACGAATGCTGCTGTAATAATAATGGTCTTACACTCTTCGGTTCTTCCGAAGTTGACGGTTTCTTCTTGTTCTAAGAGACACTGTAGCATGTTTTGGAACGTCGAGTAAGACACATGTGCCAAATGAACATTTTGGATTTCCACTAGTATCTTAGGTTTACTGCAAGCAAAATTTCTCATTATCAGTAATGTCTATCAAACATTATACAAGGTAACCAAAAGATTTCTGTCCGTTTTTTGATTAGACATTGAATGGAGTTGAAATATATACGAAAAGCGTGTAGCAATTGTTTTCAAATTCGGACAGCCGGAAGTAGGAACATCAGACGTTATAAAAACATGCACACCGTGCCCGGCCATCAGTTATAAGCCGGACAGCTGTGAGAAGGAGGGAAGTGTCTAGAGATCTTGTTCGGGGCTGTTTGCTTTACGACTTCAAAGTGGGCTTATCTGAAGCTGCATCAAGTCGCCGCATATGTCAAGCGTTTGGGGATAGTGCTGTGGATGAACGTACTGCAAGGCGTTGGTTTCGAAAATTCAAGTCGGGAGATTTGTCTCTCCATGATGAGCCTCGCAGTGGACGACCACAGGTCTTGAACGACGGAATCCTGAAGGCGGCCATTGAAGAGGACAGTAGTCTAACGTGTGGTGAACTTGCAAGACAGTTCAACGTTTCCGATGAAACAGTTAGCCTTCACCTGCAATGCCTAGGTAAGACGTACAAACTGAGCAAGTGGGTTCCGCAAACGCTGTTGGAGGTGCACAAGGGACAACGAGTGGCAGTCTGCGTATCCCTACTTTCTCGCCACTGTACTGCATTCTTATTCAATCGAGTGCTTACCAGTTATGAAAAGTGGGTACTGTACGAAACTTCCAAGCGTTCCAGACATTGGTCGTCTCCTCAGGATGCTGTCCCTCACACCGCAAGACAGCCTATGCACCCACGCAAGATTATGCTTTGTGTCTGGTGGACAGGTCGTCAAGTGGTTCATTATGAACTGCTACCAACGGGCCAAACGGTCACTGGAGACCTATACTCGCAGCAATTGAAACGTGAGCAACAGGCATTGTGCCAGAAGGATCCAGCACTGGTGAATCGCAAAGGTGTGCTTTTCCTCCATGACAACGCCAGGCCGCATGCCGCGCGAGTGGTCAGGGATACCATACAGCAACTTGGGTGGGAGACTTTGTGCTATCCACCTTATTCACCTGACCTTGCGCCATCTGATTACCACCTCTTCCACTCCCTGGATAATCATCTTCGTGGGAAATCCTTCACCAATGAAGCAGACTTGCGCAAAGCCCTCACGGACTTCTTTGCGTCAACCCCCCTCGAGTTCTACCGCAAGGGCATTGAACAGCTGGAGACACGTTGACAGAAGGTGCTGGATGCCGATGGCGATTACTTCGAAGACTAAATAGAAGTTAGACATACTGTGAAGCGTTTTCTTTTTTCCTTTAAAAACGGACAGAACTTTTTTGTTTAAATTGTACGATGAAATATTTCCCCTTCCAAATTCTATTTAAAAATACCCTTCTACCATTACTGGCTTTCGAACCGTATATTGGCGGAATATTCATATAAAATAACTTGTGCTATACTATTTCTCATTTTATATAGATTTATTCTGTTATTAGTTGCACAAATAACATTCTAATTTAAACCACTAATGTTCGCATTCTGTCCCCATTTGTATATGTCCTATGTGTTTTTGTCTGTTCAATACTAACATCATAATAGCCCCTGTGAAATTCATGCTATTAAGAAAACAATGGTTACCATCTGAAAAATCATAATTTCAACTAATTTTTCAAAAGCGAAAACGAGGAATGAAATAAAAAATGTTATTCAGTAAAACAATTCCTTGTTTTGTTTATTGCTTAGCAATCAGTATATACAGGAATCTAATTGTTTCCCTTTATATTGGCGCATCACTTCAATGAAGCCGGCTTTTAATGATACATTGGAATGCAGTTGCTTAGTCTCCATTTTGCTAACACCCCAAATATGGCGTTCAGTGGATTAAAGGCATACAGATCTGTTTGGTGATATTCTCATTGTAATACCTACTGGTTACGTGCGAAACTTGATAAGGAATAAATGCTCGTGGATCACATATAAATATCCCTTCGAACGACGCCGCATAACAAAGGTCAGTACTTCGATGAGTTTATTGATATTGATTATTTAGGAAAAGGTCGCTTGACAGGAGATGGCTATTTGTTCATGACACCAATTTCCATCACAGATTATGGGAAACTGGTGTTTATTACCGTGGGTACGTCCTTGTGGACTGCATTGTTTATTTTGTTCACCTGGTCACTTTCACAAAGGCATTTGTATCAATGTCGCACTAGTTACAATTGGATTCCAGGAAGAAACCATGTTAACGACAATCTAGATATTCGCCAAGTGCGACATACCATAATATTACGTAGAATTTGCTTCATGACATTGTCTAAAATGAATGGCGATATCTTTCTAGATTTCTCTATTTCACTCACTATATATATATATATATATATATATATATATATATATATATATATATATATATATAGGAAAGAAGACGTTAGGTAAATAATCCGGTGTTCGTTACCATTTTTATTTTTTAAAAAACAGTGCTCCATACAAACGTAGAGCTTAAATTATAATTATATATATATATATATATATATATATATATATATATATATATATATATATATATATAACGCGCACGCGCACACAAACACACACACACACAATCATATATATATATAGTGAATGACATAGACAACTATAGAAAGATATTGCCATTTGAGAACTATGTCATGAAGCAGATTCTACGTAATATTATGGTATGTCGCACTTGGCGAATATTTAGATTCTCGTTAACATGGTATATATATATATATATATATATATATATATATATATATATATATATATATATATATATATATATATATATATAATCGGCATCATCCAAAGAAAGGCAGTAAAGCCACCAACACACAAGGGTGTGGATGAATTAGGAACAGAAAGATTAATGCTGAACAGGAAGCGGAAAGAGTAATTAGGAAGACAGTCGACAGTGATTAACATTGCATTTAAATTCTTACATTTTAATGTTGGCTGGAATGCATGAAGCCGGATGGGAGTTCCACTAGCGAGATTTGCGTGAATAGAAACTATTTCCATAGAATTTACGGCGACATCAAACCAGCTCAACTGTAAATTGCTGAGATCTCAACGCCAGTCTAGTGCAGCGCTTACATTCAAATACTCTTGGTTCCATAGCGCACAGCTCATCTGAACAAATACCATGTACGTATTTACAGAAAAGAAACGGAGAGACAACCTATCGGCGGTGGGAAAGTGACTGACGCCGAGTCGCCAGATTAGGACCAATAACATTGCAGATTTTTCTTTGGATTTTATTAAAGAGCTCAAGGTAAATAGCAGGAGCATAAACCATATGTGGCATCAATATTCCCAGCATGTACGAATGGTATACATATAAATATGTAAGATAAATTATTGAGAGAAAATTGTCAGGCATGACACAGGGAACCAACTTTCTTAATATATATATATATATATATATATATATATATATATATATATATATATATATATATATAATTATTTATTTAAATATTATAAAATAAATATGTTATAAAATCACTACGAAAATAGCCATTTTGTTTCAACACTTCTGGTGTCTTATCAAGTGATGATGTTGAATGTAGAATAAATGGTTTTAAAAGTTTCAAATTAATTAACGATCCTTCGCTAGGGGTAAAAGCTGTTACATAAGCTAGAGTGACCAATCAAAATTCAAGTATATGAGAATTCAAAAAAATTCACAACGAAGCAAGCTTATCATAGATATTAAAAGATTTATAAAATTTGAAATTAAAATTAAAATAAAAAATTACGATTTAGAAATTTAAATCTAATCTCTATTAAGTTTAACATTATAGAATTACTGAGGAGAAAATAAAAAATACATTTAATTTATTTTTTCATTGAAATTACGTTAAAAAGGATGTTGATAGCTCCAGACAAAAATGTATACATTTTACAGTTTACTTCAACTGTGATGACCACCTCTCACGTAAAACAATCCAAGCACACTCAGGTTATAATACATAAGCGCCCAGACATATTTAGATATATATACACACAAAAAAACGGTGACGAGACACGACCCTTGATAAAAAAAAAACGAAAAAAAAAAACGAACGCAAACTCACACACAACCATACGTGCATGCACTTTCCTTACACATAGACATCGATAAACACATGCACATACATCCACATGCACATTGAACTAAACAATCAGACGCAATAACCAAAACACACACACACACATATATATGTGTGTGTGTGTGTGTGTGTGTGTGTGTGTGTGTGTGTGTGTGTGTGTGTGTGTGTGTGTGTGTGTGTGTGTGTGTGTGTGTGTGTGTAAAAATATGAAATCGTAAACAAGAAACAACACGAATAAATAATGAAATTTATCATATGCATATAAAAAAGAAACAATTACGTTTTAAATACTAAAAGTGTAAAACAGGAAAAATAAAAGAAGCTAATAACTAAATAACTAAAAAAGAATTGTGATGCGAAAATGGGAGAGAAACTTAAACCAAATATAAAATTTGGAAAATATGACGAAATAAGAATCTGAAGTTAGATTTGATTACCGGAAACTTGGAATGAATAACATTTCAATCTGGAAGACAGAGATCTAACAACAAAGTAAAACTAACAGCATTTTTCTACGAATTATGTTCTCATTAGAAATACCGGAGAAATTATCTTCTTATCAATTATAAAAGTTTTCCTTGATTTGTCATAAAATATACAATATATTTTCCTTTTCTTTTTTTAAACTTAACTTGTATATATACTCGGTAGGGAACGTCTATGTATTGAGTTCATTATGACGAACCACTGCAGTTCGTGTTCATTTTTGTTCATCTCTCGACATTTCCTTTTGAAGAGAGCACATATATCAGGCTTTATATCTCCATTCTTTAAGTTTTTTATGGAATTATAGCCTAGTGGGACGCCGTACAGGTAGTGAACTTGACTCAATTTTTCAATCAAGTTTAAACATGTTGTTTTTGCAATGTTGTTAGATCCATCTTCCTACAACTATTGATTAAATAACTGGGTTCTTGAAAGGCAGCCTATTTAGTAAAAATAAATCTCTGCATTCAAACCAAACCAGAGCAGGATAGCCTGCTTTAAACCTTTTGCATTTACTACTCTCACGAGTGCTGCTTTAATAATAATAGTCGTGAGAGTAATCCCCATCGACATACACGATTGAAATTGTTGTCTATCTATTTAAGCTTGTTTAAAGTGATTTTGTTTCAAAGTTTGGGAATAGTGTTCTTTAATGAATTCTAATATTATTTTTTTATATTTGAATACAGTAATCGATTAAATTGTAGAATAGAAAGATGAAAATCAACAAAGGTTCAGGATTTTTCAATAAGCAAATCTGAAGAGACGTATTTCGATCCGATTAATAGGAGACATTCATTAATTGTGTAAGATTAAATATTATATGAATCTTATGAAGAACACCGAGGATTATGGTAATACTAGCCTTTTCCTTATAAGGAAACATTTGGTATTCACTGAGCAAGCACTGTTACTTTCTGTTGAAGTTTATAAATCTATTTATTAAAACAATTTTTCAGCAAACTAGTTTTCTCAAGTCCAGTAAATTTATCACCAAGTCCAGTATTGATGAAAGTTTCCTTCCTAACGTTTTGTATGAAGTAATGTGGAATCGTCAGCATCTTGGTTATGCCATTATTTTCTATGCGCTATCCATTTTAGTTGTTGCCGCTGTTGAAAGACTTCGAGTTATGGGATTTCAGCTAGTTGGTCATCTTTATTGTCATATTCACGACCTTTCGACCGTTGTACGCTCCTGCCTTCTTCAGGTGATATACCATGGGATTTCGAAACGGACCCTCTATTTATTCCCCAAGGACACATGGCCCAGTGGATAAAAGAGCTGGTTGAATTAATCCAGTGATTTGAGCCAAAGAATTGTGAGTTCACTACCTGGCCACAGCAGAGGTAACCAAAAAACTTGGAGAGATGATTAATAAAGGGAATTAGCTGAAACTGAAATATCCAGAAAAGGTATGGCACATGACATTAGAACAATCTAGCCCCGTGGACTAAATGAATGGTTCGGTTCTAAATTCTAAAATATATCATCTGGAGAAAGTCAAAGAGTACAATGACCGATACAAGTGTATATGATAATAAAGATTAGGACAAGAGTGTGAATAATTTCATAATTACTAATAGTAATGGCACAATACTGGGATTCCAACAGTGTTTTCTGACTGGTAGGAAATATATATATATATATATATATATATATATATATATATATATATATATATATATATATATATATATATATATATAGTTAGTTAGTTAGTTAAATCATACATTTTAGACGCATCAAGGGTGGACTTCAGTGATGCACTTTTCCCATCGCCGATTTCGGGTTTCGCATCATATCGGCTCCAACAGCAACCCCGACCTGATTCTAGGTGAAACAGGCCGCCTCCTTGAAAGCGTCGTGCTACACACCGCGACATTGCAAAAAACAGTAACTAACAAGGCTGGACTTCGACCGTTCTTATTGACATATGTCAGTCAGCGTCAGCCAATGAAAAGAGGGCTTTTCACACTCCTCTTCTATATAATGGTGTCTTATTACTACATCCGGTTTTTATTTCCGGAATCCATACCGAGGTAAGCTGGTATCTTTATTGCATTGCTTAAGTCCGTGTTTTACCTTTTAAATACTAATCCCATATCCATACCAAATCTCTAACTAAACCCACACTCATATCCAACTCAAAACTAATCTATACAAGTACTTTCTCAAAATAAATTCGGTAATTTAACCATCCGGTAAAAAAAAACAAAAAAAAAACAAAAAAAAACAAACGTATACACGTTTTGTAATTTACCGACTAAAATAATTCCATGGCCTACTAACAATATATATATATATATATATATATATATATATATATATATATATATATATATATATATTAATACTCCATATTTACTTCCTGTTTTTAAGTGTTTCATAATACTTATCGTTAAATAAAAGGATGGAATTATCATTCTTCATTTGCCTATTGAAGCGTGAATAATGGATCTGTACATAAGTATGTATAAATACTGGGCTATGTTTATTAGGATTACAGTTTGGGGTTAGGGTATCAGGTTTGCGTTACGGTTATTCATTAGACATACATATTTTTTCTAACAGATATACCTATTGTCCAATTGCAACCATGAATATACATGAATTTGTGAATGCTTATAAATAAAGATATTTACCAAGACTGACTTAAACTAAAACAAAAGCAATGGAAATAGGTCAGCAAACAATATTAACTCAAGGTGAATCTGACAAGTATTGATCTCTAGGAATGTGTGTGTCTGAGTTTCGTGTTTAAAAGTTTCAGATATAACAAAAATATATATCTATAATAGGCAATATAAATACATGATTTATTCATATATATATATATATATATATATATATATATATATATATATATATATATATATATATATATATTGAGGAATCGGAGAGTCTAGTTCGAATTCCAGTCGAATACATTACATTCACTTACCTGCTAATAATCTTGTGAAAGGTGTGAATCCTCTTTTTATCCCTCCAACTATGGGTAAATAGCAAATAGGTTCTTGGATGGCAACTGGTCTAGGAGAAGGACAACTCTGAATTCAAAACCTACGGTATTCGTCCCTTCAAAAAGTGTGGATGGTCCTGCACGAAACATCACCACTATAATCAAATCTCATGTGCCGGTGTCGGGCGCTCAGTTTCTAGGAACTGATCTGCCTGCCCCTCATACGTCGAATTCGACGGGAGAGTCGATCATATATATATATATATATATATATATATATATATATATATATATATATATATATATATATATATATATATATATATATATATATATATATATATATGCCCTCTTATAGACTTACATACATAATTAATAGGTACTGCTTACAATCATTCCTGTTTCTTGTGGTAGCAAGCCAATCTCTATTGAAGAAAGAAGACGTTTGCTCAGGCAACACCCTCAAAGCGTCTATCCAATTTTACACACAAGACTTCAATAAACACCCAGTAGGTTTCCAAGGCCGATAATATCTAAAAGTCAAATCGACAATGCTCAGATTCGACCTCGGTTTCCTGAGAGCGAATATAAACACAAATTTTAGTTTATTTTTGCGCAGAAATAATCCATAAACATATATATACATATTTATAACTAGGTAGATGAGTAATTAGGCGCGACTCGCTGAACCAGATTACATTTAATTTCACTAGCTAAGTCGGGGATTGAACTCAAGCCTTACATCCTCCTTGCAATTATTCCAAAGATGAAAGGGTGGGATTTTATAGCTTTAAACTTAATGTCTTGTTCTTCCAAATTAGAATTTACAATAGGACATTTACGTCTCATTTAAGGTTCCATACGGTGACTATTAGATTAAATCAGAGTAAAATAATGTTAGTTATACATCACGGAATTTCAGGTTGAATTACTTGTGACGAGGAATTATCATTATTTTATACACGGATACATACGTACATATATATATATATATATATATATATATATATATATATATATATATATATATATATATATATATATATATATATATATATATGTATATATATATATATATATATATATATATATATATATATATAAATATATATATATATATATATATATATATATGTATATATATATATATATATATATATATATATATATATATATATAAATATATATATATATAAATATATATATATATATATATATATATATATATATATATATATATATATATATATATATGTATGTTATATATATATATATATATATATATATATATATATATATATATATATATATATATATATACCCAAATATAGAATTGGTGTAGACGGAATAAATTTTTCTTAAAAGAGTGCTGAATACATATGTATTTTTCAACGAATTCTGACATCCGTTAAATGCATGTCGTCTGGGTTTTTTAAAATTTTATTGATAACGGCAAAAAATTCTAACGGCATTTTTCCTATTTGTATACTTAAAAATTTTTTTGGGGATGTTTACGTTAGAATACGTATTATCTAACTACAATTGTAAAATATTTTCACTTTTAATTTTTAATAGACTATATTTCTTTTTAAAATAATAAATGTATTAGAATTACTTACAGTATGTAAAATTATTTTTTCATATCAAGTATAAGTATGTATATTACCAGGTCACATTTTTTTTTAAATTTTATATTTAAATATTATTTAAGTAAAATTTCTGACAATGACGGCAAAAAATAGCTAATTTATTTCTCTGATTGAGTAAAATTGTATTTTTTATAAACTTAGTAATATATAGTTTCTCATGTATGTACAAAGGACATAGGTCATTTAATGACCTACATATTCTAGCTTTTCATATTAATTTCATTTTACTGTAGGTGTTTTATTGGATTCTTTTAGGTGCCAGAAGTACTTTGGGAGATATGTTTATTTTTTATATTTATTTATCCTAAATAAACTTTGATGTTGGTTGAACCTTTTTTTGAACTCATGGCTTGTGCAACCTATATATATATAGTATGTTTTCAGGATTTTCAATAGAAGATATATTGCATTGGTATACTAATGATTCTGTACGATATTTATTTTGTAGAGGACAGTGATGAGGATTTCTAGAGTTACATAATTTTTGTTTATCCTCATCAGTTTTTATTTTTATTTTTCCATTGTCTAAATTTTTTGGGTTGTGGTATAAGTGTTTATTTAAGATATTAACATTATGTTTCTTAATGATTTTTTCTAAGTTTTCAATACAGCTGTAACTTAATTTTAGAGTATTTTTATTGAAAATAGTACTTAGCTTACTTTTACTGGGAAAATGCTTGACAATTAATGCGAGGAATTTTTGTCTTAATTTGTTCTTTACCATTTGGTTGTATGGGGATGTATACCAAATTATTTTTCTCCTTCTGTTTTTTCTATGCTTTCCATTTTAATTTTTAATATAAGTTAGTTTTGTTTTTTTGTAGCCACTATCTTTTAGAGCTTTATTATAGAAATTAATATGTTCATCGAAAATCTTTCATTTGCTGAAATTGTACTTATTCTTTTTCGGATAGATAAAGATATATGCTTATTTATAGATGGGGGTGATTTGATTTAGGGTGTATACATAAAGGATTGGTATTGGGATTTTATAAGGTGTGTATGTATTTTTTTTTAAATCTAATTTTATATCAAGGAAATTAACATTTTTAATTTATTGCTAACCGTAATTTTTAAGCTCATGCTTTTAAATTCTTTATATAATACCTTTGTAATTTTATCTATTTTGAAGTTAGTAGGGTTTCTAATAACCATAAAACCATCGTCTCTTTATAAACCTATGCCAGTTATATTAATATATATATATATATATATATATATATATATATATATATATATATATATATATATATATGTATGTACATATATATATATAAATACATATATATATATATATATATATATATATATGTATGTACATATATATATATAAATACATATATATATATATATGTATGTACATATATATATATATATATATATATGTATGTATGTACATATATATATATAAATACATATATATATATATATATACATATATATATATATATATATAATCGGCCTGACGATTGCGTCTATCATGAAACAGCCTGTCGCCTCTGTGTGTTGATTTCAACGTTCACTTATATATTTATATTTACATACGCTCTATCTCTGATATTGAGCACTTTATCCAATAAATATACCTCAAATTAAAACTATATATATATATATATATATATATATATATATATATATATATATATATATATATATATATATATGTCGTTGAAAAAAACGTCATTTACAATCTACTAGCGTTCTATTCCCGAGCCACTTATCCTGATATGCAACTAGTAGCCGGAGATAAGCTCTTAATAAAATTACTGTCGTAATTTTCTCAAGTAGAAAATTATAATTATTATAAAAAGAATATAATAATTAGTATAAAGGAGGAAAGTCAAAAGTCAAAAAAGCTCAGCTGTAAAAAATAAGTAAAAATGTGGAGTGAGTCCAGTGAAACATGGTAGCAGCAGACGCAGCAGCGACCTCCATCAGTGGGCAGGTTAGGCTTAAGTCTCCGATATTTCGCAGGGAAATTAGCATAATGGATGAAAGCATTAGTTCGTGAATTTAGGGATATAGTAATTGTCAGTTAAGTATTTGGGCCGAACGGTGTGTACTTGTACTTTCCCCGTTGATTAAATGAAGCGTTCAGTTCCGAATTCCTTGTAGGGTATCCGGATCGACATAGAGTTAATGAAGACCGGTGGGTACATCGGCTGAAATATTGTGATACCAACAATAAAAACGAGCACAATATTCAACCTATTAATAGCGTAAATAATGATAACTCCTTAAACAGAAAATCCAGACAGAAATTCTTTTGTTTTTCTTGATGATTATTTGTCATAGTTTTGTAATGTTTTTTTTTATTATTTTATTGCCTATTTTTTATAGGTAATATGAGATTTAATTAAGCTGCTATCGGATAAATGTCATGTTAATCGGTCCGATAATGTATTGACTGTGTAACCAATGTATCATTTATTTGTATGTCTAATATTATTCAAGTGGACGCCATTTGTTTGTTGAAGATTAGTTTTTTTTTCGTTTTACATTGGGGCTAAATGAAAATGATAGCAATTCTTCAGTGATCATTGGATGTTTTAACAAAAACAAATTCTACATATTCTACAGTAGAAATAACGTAATTTCTGTATTTTTATTGCTGTTTTCTTTCTTGTTTTTCTTCGTCTCATTATTATTATTAATAATGTTATAATAATAATAATAACAAAACAATGCTTCCTTATTGATATGGCAGTCCCTGCAGACTGCATTGTATCTTTGAAGATATTCGAAAAGCTGTCAAAATACAAGGACCTTGAAATAGAAATCTGAAAATGTGGCACATGGGAACATCAAAAATCCCTGTTGAAGTTGGAGCCTTAGGATTGGTTGGAAAAGATTCCAGTAGACTAATTGAAGGGATCCCTGGAAGTCTATGCCTCAAAGAGATAAAAAGAAATTATTCTGACAAGTACAGCCCACACTTTACGAAGGGCTTTATTTATGTAATTTTTTTTTGTTTTTTTGTTTGCAGTGGAAAGTCTCATGATACCATTTCTAACCTTAGGTCCCTGGGCGGGACCCCCAAAGAAATGTGTAAACGCCAGATATCAAAGAAAATAATAATAATAATAATAATAATAATAATAATAATAATAATAATACAGTTTTCCTGATTTGCTGGTTGATAGAATCCTTTACGAAGTCTTTTACCTGAGACATAAGAAATATTTTATTGTGCATTTTACATTGAAAGAGATTATCCAAGTATGTGAGCGATTCTCATGAGCATTATCTTTTGCATCAAAGGTAGCGAGGTGTATCCTGGGTTTTCTTAATATAATTATCCGTATTTTAAAAACTTATTATTATTAAGATTATTATTATTATTATTGTCTTTAATTTTCGTATTAGCAGATGAACCTTTCATAGTTGATATAAACATCTTAGAATTAGAGCCATCGTAATTCTATTCTAACCTTCGAGCAAACAGATTTCTATCATATTGCACGTGATATCTTCAACAATAATCTATTTTAGCATTTAAATTTCTTTCAAGGCCAATTCTGAAGAAAAAGAGAAGTGGCATCAATTCACGAACAAAAAAAAAAGATAAGTTATAAAAATTAGTCTAAAAATATTACTGAAACAAAAATAAGTTAAAAGCGAAAATACATCTTTGTTACCTTTCGCTAATTTCCAAAGCAAATTTGACGTTTTGGGAAAATCAATGGAATTAGCTAAAAAACCTAAAGGAATCGTCAATTTACAGTTTGATTGTTTAGTTATTGTTTCTTATTGTTTCATTGGCTTTGTGGAACTGTAGACTCGCTCACAAAGAAGAAGCGAACAGACAAGAAGGCAGCGGCGCGGGGGTGGGGGTAACTCATTTGGGAGTTAACTCTTCTATTTTTGGTTTGGATTCAGATTATTGCATGCATGAAAATATTTATATTCTTATTTTCATGATTCACACAAAAATATATACAGCACCAGCCAATTGCTTCGGGGGTATATTACAGAGATTATGGCATATAAAATATTCACTAATATATATATCAGCTATGTCGTCCACGAACACACACACACACGCACGCACGCACGCACGCACGCACGCACGCACACACACACACACACACACACACACACACACACACACACACGTGTATATATATATATATATATGCACGCACGTGTATGGGTGCATATCTTTCATGTTTCCCTGTCTATATATTTTAATCTATCTAGTAATCATTTTATTTTGCCCTTATCTGGTTTAAGGAATATAGAAATTACAATTTGCAATATTTGACATTTTATATTCCATTAACGCAATATAGGAAATCATCAATGTCAACGAAAAAAAAGCCTCAAGTAAAACGATTTACCATGCGAAGAAGCTTTTGTAATCAACCCTTTAATACGTAAGACATCTGGTTCCGTAAAGTGTTGTGAAAGTCGAATGGGAATGGTGGCGAAAATTACGAAACAGTGGTGGCTGTTCAAGAAGGAGAGATTTTGCCTTTGGCAAGAACACCAGGAATTTGATTTGAATGGAAACGTCTGGTAACGTCTAAGAATACTTATATAAATACGCTATCTCTCTCTCTCTCTCTCTCTCTCTCCCTAGCTCTATCCACCGTTTCTCTACCCTCAGTCTCTCTCTCTTTCTCGATTGCATATAGGAAAAACTTGATCTGTTCAATTTTGATTTGATATTTTCACTGCATAAGGTTCGAGTTTTATGATTATCAGCAAGAATTTGGGATAATTTAATATTTTGTGTATATAATAAATGCGTTTTTTCATTATTAGGAAATAGCATAATGGATGTATACATACCCCCCCCCCACTTTACACGCATGTATATGCGTGCTCACATGTACTGTTTAACTGTATGTATGCACATTTGTGTGACAATATCTGATTTCACACATACACATTCATGTCTGCATGTATGCTTATATAATTGATAATGTACGTGTAAGTCATTATATATATATATATATATATATATATATATATATATATATATATGTGTGTGTGTGTGTTAAGCTTTTCACCCCAAGTAGGGCGGGAGTGCCATTAGCAGGCAAGGGGTTACAGCGAGTGGGAGAAAGAGTCAAGACTTATGATAGAGAAAAGGGTGAAGAGAAGGACGGGGAATAGCTCAAGACATCTGCCGATGTCGATTGATATTGCATTTGAATAGTTGGAGATTATAGCTATCAAGGAAGCAAGTAAGAGGAAGAGATTCACAGAGGGGAAGAGCGAGACATGAAGCTATTGGTGTAGAAGAGAAGGCTACATTTAACCATGTCGAGAGTGACAGTGTGGGACGGAGATGCCAAGTCAGTGGCACGTTTAAATTCATGCAGCGAAGTAGCGAAAGTAGCTCGTCGGAACAGTTACCGTGAAATTATTTGTAGAAAAGCCAGAGGGAGGCGACGGCACGTTTGTTAGAGAGCGACTGTAAACGAGATGTCAGATCTGGGCCAACCGCATTGCATAACCTTCTCTGGATTTTGTCGGTAACCTTAAGACGAAGAGCGGGGGCACCAGACTATATATGGTAGCAGTATTCCATGAAAGGTCGAATGGTTGATTCATAGATTTGTAGGATGGACTCTGGCGTGAAAAACGTTCTGGCGCGACAAAGGGAACCAACTTTTCATGCCGTAGACGAACCGAATAGAGAACGACGTAGACGTATATAACATTAAATGTTTCCCTGTCAATAAATATGTCCATGTAAATAATTAAATTATATGTTAGGTAAATTGATTTAGTTCTTATGCAATTTTTACATTTTGTAAAATACAAACACCTAGGCCAAAATTATGAAAATCAAAAATGTATTGCTTCTTACATACACGCATCCTTCATATATATATATATATATATATATATATATATATATATATATACATATACTAGCAGCATGGCCCGGCGTTGCCCGTCCTTGATTCAAAAATCGTACGTTTTGGTAGTTTCCTCTTACTTTTCAACAAATATGTGTAAACTGATTTTCAGTACAAACGGTAGTTACGCTCACCAAGCGTTTCATGTGGCAAAACATACTGCCTCCGTTGAGATTGACTGGAAAGCCTCAAAGAGGCCTCTACCTCGGTTTCCTCCTCCCGCTTTCTCTTTGCCGCAGAGGCTCCTTTAAAACGCCTGCTAAGGTTGCCTCGCCATGGTATTTTGGCAAGCTTAGCAAAGCTGCCGGGTCGGTCATCGCCACGGCTCTCAGAAGAGTGCAAAGCAGAGGTTGAAGCAGACGCCAGCCGCTCCTCCCCCAAGGATGCGCACTCAATGGAATCCTGCTCCCGTTTCCCCTTAGCCGATGAGGCTTTGTTAGAACGCTTGCTAAGGTTACCTCGACTGGGTCTCTTTGCAGCCTTTTCAGAGCTGCCGGGTTGGTCATCGCCACAGTACGCAGAAGAGTGCAAAGGAGAGATTGAAGTAGACGCTATATGATCTCCTCTGCAGTCGCCTGTTCTGCATGTGTAACGTTAACGGTGTTAAGGTCTTCAGTTGCTGACGTGCGGATGTTCGTCGTGTAGGAGCCATTTGAAGGGTGGTAGAAATGCTGTGTAAGAATTCGAATAGAAGTTGATGCCGAAGCTGAAGCGGTGCAACCTCGTTGTATACGAAAAGTAAAAATGCAGTGGAGTTGTATGGAAAAAGCTTCTCCTAGCTATGGGCCCTGCTTTCTGGCAGCACGAAAACGTCGCTGTAGGAAGAGATTACGCAACCAAAACGTTGAAGCGTTGAAGGTTAAAAAAGTAGTGAAACACTGAGGTGTAACTTGCGACAGCAGTTAACAGTCTAATAGCAAAACTGAACTAGGAAAAGGTAGAAGTAGGTATGGAACGCTAAGATGGACTGAGCTGCGCAGTAGAGGCAGCACGCCGAGATAAAATGGGTAATTTTAACTTGCGGTAGCAGGAAGCTGTCAATTAATCCAAGAACAGATGCGTTAATGGCGATCAAATAAGACGTGAGTGCGGATGCAGCCGCGCTGAAGGTATTTAACGGGAGGGTGACTTGTCATTGATTGGTGTAGCCTAGACAATGGCCATGACTTAGACCAATGAATAAGCTCACACAAAATGAAAGATGCTAGCTCGCATTTACGCACGCGCGCACGATTTGGCAAGCTCAAGGCTTGGTCGTAAACGGGGTCAAGCTGCCTGCTGCATATGCAGCTTGGATCTAACGCACGCGATGTCGGTGATGAGGATGCAAGGAACTGCAATGACGCTTTTGCTTGTTTGGTTTGTGCGACAACGAAAAACCGCTAACCGTTTGCCGGCATTAGCTTTGAAATGGATTAGGAGGAAGCCCTGCTGTTTTAGCGCCAAAACTCAGGTCTGGGATGCGGCCTGGGATAGGGGAAAAGGTTTAAAGAATTGGAAAATGGACTGCTGAAGGCGGAACCATTTTCACTCAGCACGTATGCGGTTTTTTTTTCAGTATAGACGCGAATAAAGGAAGTGCTTATTTTGGTAAGATGCGACGATTAAAGCAAAAGTGTTGACAAAGTCGAATATGTCATTTGTGGCTCAAAATCAGACCTGGTAGCAGGGATTATAAAGCCGAATTTCAATGCCCCTGCACCCATTCCAGAATTTGAGGTCAAATATTTTCTTCCTGCGCATTGCGTGACCGTAAATTAATCTGCATTTAGGAAATACCCAACCAGAGAAAACATTTTTAAGGGTTGACTGATTGTCGATTTGCACTCTGTTTGGGGGGGGCGCTCAGAGTTGAAACTTCACACGGTGATTCCCAATGGCCTCCTCATAAATCCGGTCGGTTTTCGCTAAAAACCGACATGCGGTTCAGGCGCAATCTGGGCGGATCGGGTTTTGGGTTTTATCGATTTTCCGCACTGTTTAGGGCTCCGTGGTCATGAAACTTCTGGACAACACATCTAATGGTAGACTCTAAGAGGGTGTCAAATTTGGTTGAAATGCGATCATTCCTTCTCTAAGCAGATTTATTCGATTATCGATTTTTTAGATTATCGATTTTTTTAGAACCTTAGTCCGAACTCAAAAATCGGGCCCCGTCATGTCCTTACGGCAGCCATTTGCAAACTTATGGTGAAAACCGCATCAACATCGGGTGAGAAATGCGGCCTGGGCGAGGTAACAACGTCCACCACAGACACACAGACAGACAACATGAGAAATATATATATATATATATATATATATATATATATATATATATATATATATTTAAGACATTTTTATGCTTTTTATAGTTTTACAAATAATTGTCGGACTTTATATATATATATATATATATATATATATATATATATATATATATATATATATATATATATATATATATGCACATTTCATTAAAAACGACTGACAAGGTGATTTTATTTAGTTTTTTATATAATTTCTCATGTGATCTGATAATGTTTTTTCTTTTCGGTTGATAAATTATATAAAAACTGTCCGAATATTCTTTTTATCCGAGCGCTTTCGGCTATACATTTAGCCATTTTCAAGGATTATATTTTAACTGTTAGAATTAGAAATAGTTTGTTATATGATTTTTTTATAAAATATTTCATTTTTTTTTTTCAAAACACGGTCAAGATATTATGTCCATGTTAAAAGTTAATATTATTAAGTGTTGGTTTGTTTGTTTTTATTAATAAGGCTTCCATTTTATTAGTCATTTTTTGCATGTGGATAATGCTATTACATTAGTGTTGTCGACAAGTATGTTCCGAATAGTGTACAGTAGGTCTCCATGAATATTTAAATGTTATCTAATTGAGCTATTGTCAGAAAGGTGTAGAGTTAGTCTGTGTGTTAAACATGTTGTAGTGTGGCCTATATAATTATTTACGAAAGTTGATTGTTGAGGAATACAATTCCTTAATGGGCATTTGAATTCGTAAATAATATTTGCTCTGTTTATCATCCGAAAAGAAAATCATTATTAGATCGCATGAGAAATTGTAATTAAAAACTAAATAAAAGCACCTTTTCAGTCGTTTTTAATGAAATGTGTATGAAAGAAGGATTGCTGCCTAAATACATACATACATACATATATATATATATATATATATATATATATATATATATATATATATATATATATATATGAAAGTGAACATTGAAGTCAACACTCAGAGGCGACAGGCTGTTTCATGCTAGACACAATTATTAGACCACTTGACGATTGCATCTATCATGAAACAGCCTGTCGCCTCTGAGTGTTGACTTCAATGTTCACTTTTATATTTATTTTTACATTCGCTCTATCCCTGATATTGAGCACTTTATCCCATAAATATAGCACACCTTAAATCTATATTTCTTCATATATATATATATATATATATGTGTGTGTGTGTGTGTGTGTGTGTGTCGTGTAAATGAATGACAAAATAGAGAGAATAATATGTAATGCCTTTTATCATTACAATGGACTTCTTCGGAATAAAGAGCGCATCTTCAACTTTTTCAGTCAATGTTTCATTATCGCCGATGTTTGATTAGATTTTCGCTGCCTCACTCATTATCTCTAATATTCCATAAAAAAAGTAAAAATCAAAACATTGCTTAGTTTGAAAAAATCCTTTTGATGGTTGAAAAGTGTTACATACGAAAATGTCTATTTTGTATTTCAATTACCCGTATATATATTTGTAAAAACGTACGTAAATGTATGTGTGGGGTAACATCAAATTTATCAGAATACCAGAGTTAATCGGCAAGTCGAGTTCTAATTACGGTTCAGCCTACATTATTTCATTTGGCGTTGACGCCTTTGGGAAATGTGAATGATGTTGCCTTCAAATTGCATTTCGTGCATTTACCTCTCGTACTTGGTTTAATTTAAAAAAACAATTTAATTCTTCATACCCTTTTCTTATTCCTCTGAGTGAGGGAGAAAATCACAAAAGTGAAAGATACAATATGACTTGATTGTTTCATGCAAACAAACCGGAATTAAAAGACTTTGAAAATATTTTTCGGTTAATTAAATATTGGAGGACGCATGGCATCAATATTGATAAACATATCGGTACAAACAGTTTGAGAAATACAAGTCGAGATTTATTAGTTTACTCAGAAATATACGAACAAAATACCCATTGCTGATCAAAATAAATATACTCAATAAATGCATAGGTGTCTCTATCTATCTATCTATCTATCTATCTATCTATCTATCTATCTATCTATCTATCTCTTTCTCTCTGTCTGTCTCAGTTTCTGTGTCTCTCTCTTTATATATATATATATATATATAAATATATATATATATTCTGTATTAATATATATATATAGTCTCTCTGTCTATCTATATATCAATCTATCTGTCTCTGTCTCTCTGCCTGTCTCTGTTTCTGTCTGTCTCTCTCTTTATATATATATATATATATATATATATATATATATATATATTCTGTATTAATATATATATAGTCTCTCTATCTATCTATATATCAATCTATCTGTCTCTCTGCCTGTCTCTGTTTCTCTCTCTATATATATACACACGTAAAAATCCGTGGGTAAGTAATATAGACTAATTTCTTTTCAAAAGTTTTAGCATCGGCAAGGTCCGGGGAATTTATCCCGAGAAGCGAAATGGCCATAAATATTGGGTAAAATTGAGTTTCATGTTTCGTAATATATATATATATATATATATATATATATATATATATATATATATATTGTTTAAATGTAATTTTTAGTCGCTATCCATATTTTAGCAGATGTTCTGTTTATTGAACAGTCTATTTATTTCTATCTACCAGCATGAATATTGGAGAAATTAGAAAAAATTGCGTTGAGTGGCAGGATTCGAACCTGCATTATCTAAGGGAAAATTAGAACTGGTGTGCTTTCGCCGTTCGTCTACAAAAAAACAAATAATAATGGGAACGCACGTTCGAATTCCCTAAAATTGCCTTTGTGTACTTTAGGATACAAAACTGAGCAGAGATATATATCTCGAGAATCGGGAAAGTTTTGTACTCAAAAGCACTATTATGTCTTTACTTGATCACGAGATTCACTGTCTAAGAAAAGCTGTACCCAGTTCAAAATTGTGGAATAACTTAAAACAGAAATACGTCCCACATATACCTCGCAGAAATACCTCACACATACGGGTAAGACATTAGCGATATCAACACACATATGCCATTATGTGTGAAGTATTTCTGGTACAAATATATATATATATATATATATATATATATATATATATATATATATATATATATATATATATATATATATATTCTGGTACAAATATATATATATATATATAATCATTTATAATATAAAAATGTTATAAAATCACTACAAATATAGTCATTTTGTTTCAACACTTCTGGTGTCTTTTCAAGTGATGGTGTTTATTTGGTCTACTATGTATTGAGCACTCTATTAAGAATAGTATTTGTTTGTTATTGCAATTTATTCCGTATACACCAATCCTATACTTATATATATATATATATATATATATATATATATATATATATATATATATATATATATATATATGAAGAGATGTAATACAAATCCGACAGATTTTATCACTTTAAATGTTATTTTATTAGATACACATATTTGATTACATTCTCCGTTTATTTATTAAACTGTATATGTATTTAATATGTATTTATTTTCGAATGAATATACGAAACATTTATTGAAGAAAAAAATGCGACCTCTGGCTGGACTTGAACGTGCGCCCCACTTGCTAAGAAAAACTGTCGTTATAAACGACGTGATGACACCGACTCATCCACGAACAGTTACCGACCAAACGAGATCAGATAGTGCCTTTAAGTGGAACGTTTGCTCAAATATATGTATCTGATATATATACCGGGTGTACCTGCAGAATTGCCCAAATTGTGTAACAGCATACTTGTGTATCTCACAAAATATTTAATGTAAAAAAAACACTAAACTAATTTCTTTTTCCAGGATTTCATATAAGTCATCTTGACACCATTTGTCGTAAGAATCACTGAAAAACCCTGTGAGTTATTCAGCTAGAAAGAGAACAGGTTAAAATCGTTTTCTGTCAAGCCAACTGTTTTCACAACTGAGCAATGGTGAGAGAAAATAGATCATTCAGGCTTTCAGTAATTGCACGGACATCTTCAATTCAATCTCCAAAGTCCATTCAGGAATCATCAAGATTCCTAGGATGTTTGTTTATAGAGCCGCGTATAGCACAAAATTTGTACATACTTTCATCTTGGTTTCAGTATAAGGTCGGGTCTTTCCTCTTTCTGTGGTCAGTAGTGACTCTAAAACTCCTGTACAACTGGCTCCTTCAAGCTCGTCGGAATATTGAGTACAATGTCTATTCCGACATCGTGCTAAATGTGTTACTGGTAGGTGATTACAACCTCTACTACTATATCGCTGCCATCTGCATTTGGCCTATTGTGTCAATAAAATAAAATAGAAAGGCCTTATATTCGGTATGGGTTAAGTTGAGGAATTTTCAAATATCAACATTTATTGTGTTATTTAACGTCTATATTATGTCTAGCTGGATTAATATTCGAGACGATAGGTAAACATTCGTCGTATTCATACATAAATCGGTCGTGTGCATAGGTACATATATGAATTTAAAGGTAAAATTTCGTTGTTTATAACTGGATCTCTACTGAAGGACTGGCATTTTATATTCGAGTCCCTAAAAATTAAAAAAAATCCTTTTGTCTGTTCTAGTTTTTTCGGGGAATTGATAATAAAAATGTTTTAATAGAATGATTTCATAAATTACATCCAAAAGTAAAAGTGAATACTCGTTTAATGAATTCAGACAATTTATTTATAATGAAATAGTTAATACCACCAGTACAAGTACGATTTTAGCGTTTTCTGGGCGATGGTTATAAGGCGTCATTACCTTTCTAGCAACTATCCCATAGAACATCAGTTTGGAATAACATACAAAGCGATTGTTTATTTCCCATTGCTGGAAATATGTCACTTTAGTTACGTGACGTCCGCCAAGTGCAGTCACTTCATACAGTGACGAGAGTTGTCATTCATTCAGTTTGTTTACAACAGCCAACCGAGCGATTGTTCTTTTAGCCTGAGTCAAACGACCCAAGCTGAAGCTGCATCTGCCGCCCTCCAGCAGCTTACAAGCACATGGCACTTTTTCACTTTGGGAATATATCTTTGCAAGATATAGAAAGACACCCCAGTTCGCAGTCCTCACTTTGGGAAACCCCAAAGCACCCCGCCCTCCTTTGTTGAATATGTCCTTGCCTGAGACATGGACGAATCCGGCTTGTTTGAATCTGGAGTCCAAAACATGGCTTCTCCAGAAGTACAGAAGAATTTCCATATTATATTTAGGACTTCTTTTACTTTCTCTTACACTCTGCTCTGCTGCGTAGATATACGTGATATATATATATATATATATATATATATATATATATATATATATATATATATATATATAATCATTTATTTGAATATTACAACATAAATATGTTATAAAATCACTACAAAAATAGCCATTTTGTTTCAACACTTCTGGTGTCTTATCAAGTGATGATGTAGAATATAGAATAAATGGTTTTAAAAGTTTCAAATTTTATAAATCTTTTAATATCTATGATAACCTTGCTTAGTTGTCAAATTTTTCGAATTACCCTATACTTGTATTTTGATTGGTCATTCTAGATTATGTAACAGCGTTTACTCCTAGCTAAGGATCGTTAATTAATTTGAAACTTTTAAAACCATTTATTCTATATTCTACATCATCACTTGATAAGACATCAGATGGGGCACGTGTATATATATGTATTTCGTTTTGTGTGTTTTAATTTTATAAAAGCCTTTCTCGTTTTGCTTGTCACTTCTTTTCCTTTCAGCCATTCCGTTCCGTCCTTGGATGACGGTGTTATATTACGGAAGAGCAAAATTTAGATATAATTGTAGTTGGAGCCAGTCTATCTAGAAGTCATGGAAATTTCCAGATGTATATCGATTCTTACCTGACATTATATGAGACAATGTGAAGAATGTCTCGCCTGCTCATAAAAAGCCGTCATCAACATCGGACGGTGAATGACGGTGCATGCCAAAAAGAGGGAATATTCGATTTCTGAAAATTTCAGAACATTCCTGGTATTTGGGTTTCACGTGGATACCGGTAATTCCAGGTGGAAGCCATTACTCTTTCATGAAGAAGAACAACAACAACAACACATAATATAAAAGTTATATCATAAATAAACTGAGAACGACATTGATTGAACCCCCCACCCATTCACACGTATACATACCTATGAATGTATAATTATTTCCAGAATATTTTACCTAAACAATCAACATCCTTCCAATATAGCCATGGCGCTTTATTAGTATATTCTAGCAAAAGAAATTTACTTGACCCTGCAGGTAAAGTCGAACATACGATAGAATTTACTTATGAAATACAAACAAACAATACTTTACATTTATCTAGTCATCTTGTGCACATCGCAAATCAGTTAATAAAAATGATCTCATAAATTTCTATTCTCACCATAACAACAAAATAATATCCGGAATAATCATTGGGTTCTATTTAAGAACAATTCTATAATGGCATTGTAAGATTCATAAAATCACTGCACTATCCAAATATTTCTAGCAATTAAAAAATGATTCTAATACAATCATTATTACGTTGGATATTGTAGCAAATGGCAAATCGTACACTGGGAACGGTGATAGATGTAATTCATGTCTTATAGAAAGATTAGTTATTTTAAAACACTTAAAAAACCACAGCTTATTAAATAAGAGAAATGAATATGTTAAACACAATTGTTAGGAAACGTGCTTTGTGTTTTAGATCGACCCTTTTCTCTATACAGGTCAGTGATACATTATGGTTATTTTATTACATTATGGATAGTCAACTGTTTTATTCCCACGGTTATTTTGGTGGGTGTGGATTGTTGATTAGTTTGTTATTTACTTAGTTTATTTACGTATTTATTTATGAAAATCAATTTATTTTACTTGCTTTTGTTTACTTATTTTATTTTATTTATTTGTTTTCATTTATTCTTGTTTGTTTTCAATTTTCGATTTTTACTCGTCGTACATTTACTATTTTTAAAGGATTACTTGTATTTACTATTTTTAAACGATTACTTGTCTTGTATTTACTATTTTTAAACGATTACTTGTCTTGTATTTACTATTTTTAAACGATTACTTGTCTTGTATTTACTATTTTTAAAGGATTACTTGTCTTGTATTTACTATTTTTAAAGGATTACTTGTCTTGTATTTACTATTTTTAAAGGATTACTTGTCTTGTACTTACCATTTTTAAACGATTACTTGTCTTGTATTTACCATTTTTAAACGATTACTTGTCTTGTATTTACTATTTTTAAACGATTACTTGTCTTGTATTTACTATTTTTAAACGATTACTTGTCTTGTATTTACTATTTTTAAACGATTACTTGTCTTGTATTTACTATTTTTAAACGATTACTTGTCTTGTATTTACTATTTTTAAACGATTACTTGCCTTGTATTTACTATTTTTAAACGATTACTTGTCTTGTATTTACTATTTTTAAACGATTACTTGTCTTGTATTTACTATTTTTAAACGATTACTTGTCTTGTATTTACTATTTTTAAACGATTACTTGTCTTGTATTTACTATTTTTAAACGATTACTTGTCTTGTATTTACTATTTTTAAAGGATTACTTGTCTTGTATTTACTATTTTTAAAGGATTACTTGTCTTGTATTTACTATTTTTAAACGATTACTTGTCTTGTATTTACTATTTTTAAAGGATTACTTGTCTTGTACTTACCATTTTTAAACGATTACTTGTCTTGTATTTACCATTTTTAAACGATTACTTGTCTTGTATTTACTATTTTTAAAGGATTACTTGTCTTGTATTTACTATTTTTAAACGATTACTTGTCTTGTATTTACTATTTTTAAACGATTACTTGTCTTGTATTTACTATTTTTAAACGATTACTTGTCTTGTATTTACTATTTTTAAAGGATTACTTGTCTTGTATTTACTATTTTTAAAGGATTACTTGTCTTGTATTTACTATTTTAAAACGATTACTTGTCTTGTATTTACTATTTTTAAAGGATTACTTGTCTTGTATTTACTATTTTTAAACGATTACTTGTCTTGTATTTACTATTTTTAAAGGATTACTTGTCTTGTATTTACTATTTTTAAAGGATTACTTGTCTTGTATTTAATATTTTTAAACGATTACTTGTCTTGTATTTACTATTTTTAAACGATTACTTGTCTTGTATTAACTATTTTTAAAGGATTTTCTGCGTAGATTCTTTGTCTCCAGGCTCTTTCAGATACTCCTATTTGTATCTGCTGACTTTACAGTGTCTTAGTATATTACATTGTTTTACAAGCAATTGTTGTTTAACCGACACTCGTTCTTGATATATATATATATATATATATATATATATATATATATATATATATATATGTGTGTGTGTGTGTGTATGTGTATGTATGTATATATTTAATAATCACTGACTTAAACAGCAATCCATTATCAGTTTGAGTATATCACTTCATTTTCTCCTAACAAAAATCAATTATAATTTTTATTCGTCGATTGGATAACAGTCACAGGCGAAAAAATCCCCAAAAACTTTTTATCCTTGGCTTTTATGAACAATTTTTTGCACGCAATTTAACTCGCGATTTAATTCAGTTTTATGAAATTTACTTACATTTAATGTAAAATGAACAAAACTTAAACAATATGTGTGTGTGTTTGCAAGCATTTGCTGAAGGGTTTCATCAAATCTGCCCAAACTTACAAATATCTTATATTTTGAGGAATATTTCTTGATGAGATTGAAACATTTTCATCACCCTATTTTACATAGTAAGTAAAAAAAATGACTGATGCTCATCTTGACTGGCATCCTGTGGTCTTTGAAAGTCGAACCAGCTGGACATCCGGAGCTGACTCAGAAGAGACAAAACATGTGTCGACATTGATTCTCTTGTAGGAATCACGGACGACTGAATACAACCGGAAGCTGTTACCATCAACGGAAGGCAATTATCGCCGTCAGTATCAGCAGTATCATAGCTGTCCACTCCATTTTTCTTCTCGTCCTCGCTATACATTTTGTTGCAAGTAAAAATATAATCATTTCGTGTCATAAAAATCATCTGTGAATTTATTGCACAGTGAAGATGAAGCTCTTGGTCATCACCATCAACTTTCTTCTTCTTCTTCTTCTTCTTCTTCTTCTTCTTCTTCTTCTTCTGATTATTATTATTATTATTATTTGAATCTTCACACCATAGGTGCCGAGTCGCTATCGATGAGAATTAACAGCACGTTTTCTCAATCTCCATTCTTCGGCATTATTGCCGACTCGAAGATTTCCGTGGTTTGGATAACTTGACCTTTTTCTTTAATCTGTAATTCAGCCAATCACAACTCTCGTCTCATTGAGAAGTTTCTCGTCTTGCCTACTCATACACTGACTCTCAAGTACCACGATAATGTTTTTAGAAATTTAGTAGTTCGTATTGATTCAGTAATAATTATTATAAAGTTTGTTTGTGGCATTATTATTATTATTATTATTATCATCATTATTATTATTATTATTATTATTATTATTATTATTATTATTATTGAGTGAGAGAGCATCGGACCAAAAGATTGAAGATAGAATAAAATATCCGAATCTCAATCTACATATACATTATAAACCCCAGTCTGAAAAGTGTTCATTTGGGAACACCTGGCACCTACAATTCCAAATATGTCTCGATTTTAAATAAACCAGAAACGGTTCATAAGCTGCAAACGGTTCATAAATACTGAATCAAAAAGAAAATCACTCAATCAATCAGTTTAAATGATGGTCTATGCAAAAGTAGTTCATCTTTCAAAATAACTTCAGTATTATCATTCTTTTCCCTTTTTTCACTATTCTTGTAACAGACCTCAGTAAATATCAAATGCTTGATCCATTCTAGGGATGACAATATTCCTGCACAATTTATTTTGTTCTCAAACAGAGTACATGTATTTATTTCGCTTTTCATTTTCTGTTTTCTTCTTTCGTCCGTTGAACCAACGACACGCATTATCTGATAAGAATGTTTGGTTATATTTACGATTATTATATTTAGTTTCATTGACTTATCTGGGTGATATATTTGAATCCTAATGAAAGCTTTAGATATTTTTCAGGAGGAAAGCTTCTAGTTAGTATTTATATACATATATTCTAATTTAATTTCTATTTTACTGAATTAATTTTCCACCAAGAAAGTGAAAGTGAAAGAGAATGAAACGACTTTAGAGAGGAGAAAGGTTTTATTATTATTATTATTATTATTATTATTATTATTATTTCCTTTGATTCATGTTGTATACGCATTTCCTTCAGGTTTCCAACCAGAGTTTTAAGGTCATGAAATGGCTACATGACATGTTCCACGATCATTTT
>OZ038484.1:11402576-11430076 GCA_964036315.1 Acanthosepion esculentum | reverse complement strand
GAGATAGAGCGTGTGTAATTATAAAAGTGAACATTGAAGTCAACACTTAGAGGCGACAGTCTGCTTCATGCTAGACGCAATATACAGCCCACGATTGCGTCTACCATGTCAATCTAAGTGTTGACTTCAATGTCCACTTTTATATATATATATATATATATATATATATATATATATATATATATATATATATATATATATACATGTACATATTGTGAAATGGACAAAGTCCGCCAATTATTTTTTAAACTATAAAAAGAATCAATAAGCATAAAAATGTCTAATATATATATATATATATATATATATATATATATATATATATATATATATATATATATATTGTTGCATGCTTGATTGGCAGTAAGAATGGTGCATAATTTCTCGTTTGCTGCACGTACTTTTTAATGATTGCATGACTGAAAGAAGTGTCATGGAAGGTTTTCGACACACACTTCAATTTTCCGAATCAAATAATACATGGCAGGTGAAAATTGGACCGTCCGGGGGCGTCAAGATGACAACGGTCGCGAATTAGGTCTGCACACCTAAATGTGCGATTAACTTGGACCTTGCGGGGTATGATCTGAACAGTATATTTGCGTTGTCCCTACATCCTGCTCATTACGACATCGTTCCTCTCATACCTGACCGCTCCCCATATTGGTAGACATCCATATTTTTCTTGTGACATCTATCAAGTAACAGACAATCATTTGGATCTAACATAAAAAAAATAATACATACATCTATTTCAGTACCACGTAATTTATTTTAAGTGCATAGACAAGATCATCAAACCTCTTATCCTTCCATAAAATATAGCAGAAACAGAATAAATAACTTATATATATATATATATATATATATATATGAGAATTTTAGCTGTGTTATTTGACATCAAGGAATGTTTTATTACCAACAGCATTGCGTTTACAACATTATAAAACAGGGGTCTATGTAAAATAGCACAGCTAAAATTGATGCTACTATTAATAAATATGCATTTTGTTCCCCACTACATCGTACTACTCTGGCGTTCATACACATGGCAATCGTCATGCAAAGATAGTAAAATGATCCTTGTAAAATTTAAACATTCATATTGATAACATTGTATATTTGCTTGCATTTGTTGTGTGGCAATATATGATAATATTCGTTTGGTGTGTAATTGAGTGCATATTTCTAAAGCTATATTTTGTACACCTACAATTTCACCCATCCACACCAACAACCAAATATATATATATATATATATATATATATATATATATATATATATATATATATATATATATACATTCTCACAAACGCACACACACACACACACACACACGTATATATATATATATATATATATATATATATATATATATATATATATGCTTAGACATGCTATATTTTATATATTGTTATGGTTATTTCTGGGCTAATCCATACATATACGTCCGTATTAACTCTCCGTCATCAATATGTTAACATAGTATGTATTAATTTCAATCTCTCCTCAATTTCAATATATATATATATATATATATATATATATATATATATATATATATATATTGATATTTTGCACAAAATTTCTCCCAATTCACATAATAGAGTTGTCCGACACATTCATTCGCAATAATCACCGATGAATACATACATATATATAATTACATATTAACATATGATTCCATCGCTACATATGAGTTCTCTTATTTCAAAAACTGAAGCTAAAAACTTATTATAATTATAGAAATTAAATTAAATTAAAATACCTAGTTCTGTTTCATCCTCAAACGAATTTTGGAATAACAAATTTTCAAATTGATGGAGCTTTATAAGCATAAACATTCGTAATATTAATTTCTATGGAAATGTAGAAAACCAGTCATTTTAATTACGGGAGGTAGGGTTTACATTTTCACTGACAACTCTTGTATCAACATATTAGTTAATATATATATATATATATATATATATATATATATATATATATATATATATATATATATATATTGTTTAAAAACAAGATGCATTTAAAAAAAACTAAAATTAGATATAACTAAAATAAACAATTCACCAAATGTATTTATCGCAGCTAACAAAACATGAAATTTATACAAACTAAGCCCTCCTATGCACAATAAATTTCTCAAGAACAACATAACCAAAACATACAAAAACGGACCTAACACAATAGAATACGATATCAATAAAGAAGTTAAAGCAATCGCCCAAAAATTAGACCTAGATGACCGAATAAGTTTCATCGGCAAGACGCAAGACTTTATCACACTAAAAGACCACAAATACAATTTCAAAACTAACCCTGCATGCAGACTCATAAACCCATCCAAAAGAGAACTAGGTAAAAATAATTAAAACGATACTAGAAAGAATTAATTCTGAACTTAGGAAGAAGTTAGGAGTAAACTAGTGGGAAAACACAAAAGAAACTATTGACTGGTTCCACAGCATAAATAAACAAAATTGCCACTTCCTACAATTAGACATAAAAGAATTTTACCCATCCATAACAGAACGCATGTTAGATAAGGCCATCAACTTAGCTCAGGATCAAATAATAATAGAACCAAACGAAATCGACATCATTAAGCACTCGCGTAAATCATTACTATTTCACCATGAAGAAGCATGCATAAAGAAAGATGAGATATTTGACACTACGATGGGAAGCTTTGACGGTGCAGACATTCGAAATCGTAGGTATTTACTTACTAAACGAACTAAGCAAGATAATAGATAGAAATGACACAGAACACTACAGGGACGACGGTCTCATAATCTTAAGAAACTGCAACAAACAAAACAAAGACAAAACTAGAAAAGCAATAATAAAGATTTTCAAAAATAACGGATTCGACATAGATATAAAACTAATCTAAATGAAGTAGATTTTCTAGATGTTACCTTCAACCTAAGAAAAGGCACACACAAACCATACAGAAAACCCAATGATAAACCACTCTATATACACACATCTTCCAACCACTCGCTAAACAGATACCAAAATCGATTAACCGCAGGCTTTCCGACAATTACTTCAATGAATCTATATTTAACAAAGCTAAGAAAGACTACGAAACAGCCCTAAAAGATAGCGGATTCTCAGCAACACTCAGATACTCACCACAGAACACAAAAAAGGCCAACAAGAAAAGAAATATCATATGGTTCAACCCACCGTACAGCAAAAACGTAAAAACAAACGTAGGAAAAATATTCTTCAAACTTTTACACAAACACTTCCCGGAATCAAGGACCCTACACAAAATATTAAAAGAAAAACACAGTAAAAATCAGCTACAGTTGCACCGAGAACATGGCAGAATAAAAAATGAATGTCCCTTAAACGGTAATTGTTTACAAAACAACGTAATCTACCAAGCCACGATAAAATCACCAAATAACGAAGAAAAAGTATACATAGGAGTAACTGAAGGATCCCTGGAAACAAAGAAATTATGTAAACAAAACATCTTTCACAAATAGTAAATATGCGAACAGCACAATGCTTTCTGAGTATATCTGGGAAATAAAAAAACAAAACGCACACTACACCAAAAATATCTTGGAAAATAAGGAAAAGATCATCAGCCTACAACAACCAATCAAAAACTTTCAAACTTTGCTTGGAGGAAAAAATATCTATCATTACCTTCCAAGACCAAAATAAATTATTAAATAAAAGATCCGAGCTAATCTCAAAATGCAGACATGAAAACATTTTTACTACGTAACTTTAAAATCGAAAACGGAAAAAAATACATAAACAAACAAAATGCCAATAAAATAAGCAAAATAAATGAATCCAAACAAATTACCAAATCACACCTGTTAGAATGGACGAAATAGAATAAAAAATAAGGAAGAAAATAAAGTAAATAATAAACAAATTAGCAAACTATTATGACCAAATTATTAGACTATAAAAATCAAAACAAAAAATCGGACGAAAAATAGCTATAACTGTTATATATCGATAAAAAATTAAATAAAAAATAATATATTGCGTTACTTAAAAATCGAAAACCAAAAAGAGAATATATACACTGTAACAAATAAATAACAACAAGTATAATAAATTGATCTAAATACATCCAAATATATGAATAAACTAACAACCGATACCGATAAACTAGCCGTTTAGAAAAAACAAATAAAAATAACCAATCCAAATAAATTAATTAAAAACTGTTCCCGCCAAAATAATAGTTAGACCAAACCACAACAATCAACCCCCAAAATTGAACAAATAGCTTTAATTATCTTCCCAAAAACAAAACTATTAAATAATCTATATAAACAAATATTTATTACGTTAATAAAACCAACTATCAAAATAGAAAAATAAATAAATAAATAAAAAAATAAAATAAATAAATAAATATATAAGATAAAAAAATAAAATAAAAACAAGTAAAATAATTTGACCCAATAAATAAATAAACAAATAAACGACTTCCGGTAAAATAACCGCCAAAATAGACTACCAACAATAAGCTATATAAACAAATTTTTACTACGTTAATAAAAACACCGATCAAAATAAAAAAAATAAATATATCAGATAAAAAAAGATAAAAAATAAAAATAAATAAAAACAAGCAAAATAATTTGACCCAAATAAATAAATAAACAAATAAACGACTTCCGGTAAAATAACCGCCAGAATAGACTGCCTACAGTGCACTACTCACCCGTATATATAAATAGCCGAGAAAAATAAGAGCACTCGTGACCTGACGATTGCATCTAGCATGAAACAGTCTGTCGCCTCTAAGTGTTGACTTCTATATTCACTTTTATATATATATATATATATATATATATATATATATATATATATATATATATATATATATTCTGTGTTTGCGCATGTTTGTGTGCGCAAACGTAATATAAAAGAAAGGCGGCCATTTCGCTTCAGTTAAACGTATCTGCTGATACAACCACATGTGTATGTCTCCATATATACAGCAGACATGCAAGCACACACACACACACACACAAACACACACACACACACACACACACATATATATATATATATATATATATATATATATATATATATATATATATATATATATATATATATATAAACGATAGGAGTTATGAATCGTTCTTTCCTGGCGTTATTTGTTCTTGGATGTTTATACACGGAGATGCTGTGCTATATTGTGTCAAGTTACTAGTTTCCCCTTTGTCAATGGTGCCCTCTGGCCAAATACCATGATGCTTGCGTCGTATCATAACGATCCGTGTTCGATTCTCGCTAGTGGATGCACATTGCTGATGAGTCCCAGAAATGGGATATGAACGGCCCTCCAGTGCTTTTCTGCAGTCTCTTCTGATTTCTTGGTCAAGACATGATGATATATTGTGAAAAAATATTCAAGTCACCAAAATTGCTATTCAGTTATACATATTAACAGTAGACTGTAAATTTTCATCTATATTTTGTAACGAAAGTTTTCAGTCCTTGCCTGACAATTGCTATGCGCATGAAACTCATTTGTAATAAAAATGAGGAACAAAATATATATATATGTCACCATTCTTCTTCTGACACTTCTTACTACGACTATTAATATTATTAGTAGTAGTATGTATGTATATATATATATATATATATATATATATATATATATATATATATATATGGGTATAGTGTGTGTGTGTGTGTGTGTGTGTGTGTGTGTGTGTGGTGTATTTGCGCCGCAATCCCACTTTTATACAAGTTTCATTAAAACGACTGACAAAGATATATACATAATACAATCCCTACATACAGTTAAATGACAAAATAAAATCAGCCAAGATAATGGCTAAATATATACCTGAAAGCGCTCGCACATACAAAACCTTCAGACAATTTTTTCGAAATTTATGCCCAGCAAAAGAAAAAATTATAAGTACAGAACAATAATTAACTAAAAATCTATGAATGGATGTGCCCGTCACTGTAGATATCTGCTGACTGATTATAAAACATAATTACAGTTTAGATTTATGTAGTAAATTGTATTCTTCTGCCTTGTGCACTGCCGTGATGTTAGACTTTTTATACCGGAAATTAAAACTATAGTTAAGCAGAGTTAGCCATCAGCAGATTGACTAAGTATTAGTCGTTTTCTAAATGTCCTCTACAGAACATCAACATCAATGTTATAAGTAAAATATTATTTCTGATAATGTCATTCACAGAAAATGAAATCATGGTTTACACAAATGGACAAATTTCCCTCTGTTTTTTTTTCTTCTGAAGACTAAAATGAATTTTGAATGCCATCCAGAAATTTTCCGGATTATCTCTGTCTAAACAATCAAGGTTAGAAAAAGTAAATCATTTGATAACATTGTAAATTTTATGGACGTAATAACATGGAAAATCAGAATTTCATATTGGATGTACTGTTTTAACTTGGCTAAATTATTTCTTCCGTAGAAATATGATGAATTCAGTAAGCTAGTTCTCAACACATACAGAGACACACACACACACACACAGTAACACACATATACAGACGCACAGACACAGACACACAAACAGTGTATTGGTTTAGGTATGAAGAAAATGGCGATGGTCTTTTCATACTGAAAAGCAACCCTTCCCCTCTCTCGGCAAATCGATTATTTATATATATTTGTCACTGGGGTTTGTGAGTAGAAAAGGTTTATTTTGTTATTTTAAAGGATCTTGAACAGAAATTCTTGTTAGCAAGAAAACTATATTTTCCTTTTTATTTTATTTTTTGGCGTTTATATTATAGGAATTTATTATAGTATTTACATTAGTCGGACTATTGTCCTCATCTTTGTCGCCATATTTGTCACAACGTTTCGGCCGTTGTACGCTCCGGTCTTCTTCAGGTGGTTGGAATTTCGAACTGAATCCTTTCTTTTGATCACTGGGGTAGACTGTTCTAGTTCCACGTCCTTGAGGACACATGGCACAGTGGATAAAGGCGTTGGTTAGATCAAGTGACAGACCCAAAGTGTGTGAGTTCAATACCCGGTAAAGGCAGTGGAGAACTTTCAGAGCAGGAGATAACTGATAATTGACATCCATCAAACATGGCACGTGGAACTAGAACAGTCTACCCCAGTGATCGAAATAAAGTGTTCAGTTCGAAATTCCAACCACCTGAAGAAGGCTGGAGCGTACAACGGCCGAAACGTTGTGACATATATGGCGACAAAGATGAGGACAATAGTCCGAATAATGTAAATACTGTACATAATACCTCATCTCAGAAATATGGACAGACTCGGAGGAATTTATTATTATTATTTAGCTAGATCATTAAGATGTTGTGTTGTTGATTAAGATTATATTTAATTTATTCTGTGTTGAGAAGTAAATTTCTGATTTTCATTTAAGTCACTTTATTCATTACTAGCTTAAATACTGCCTTATCTGACGGCATTAAACTAGGTCATGCTGAGTGCTCTTGATTGGGCTTTCAGCTTGTTCCAGAAATTGAGTATCCCTAAGTCTTTACCTATTCTCAGTATTCGAAGAACTCTTGGCTGTCGTTTGATCTGGGTTTTCATTTGCATGGGACTTTCTTTTCCTCGCTGCAACCTTAGTTCTTTTGAGCGCTACCTGGTCCTATGTTGGTGGAGGTTTCTTTTTGTGAGGCATACTTATGTCGTATGCCATTGGCAACAATAAACTACAGAACCCAACATTTCTCGCGGCATTTAAGTATTACATTAACTTTAAAAAATCCAATGATAATTCTTCTGTCGCCACTTAATTCAAATTTAAATTTATTTTCCGTACAAATATTTATTTTTATTTCATGGATGACTTTCACTGCATTTCGCAATTTATTCCCAAGTTATAAAAATTCTTATCGTACAAAAAATTTGTCGCAAAAAAAAAATGAAGCAAAAATTCGCCGAAAACAATCGCAGTAATGAAAACTTAGGAATGCATAAATTCAGAGTTGTGGGTTCGGATCCAACAGGAATGTTTTTTAATTTATTCACGGAGTCGTCCTGATTCCAAATTGGTATGATATTTTGGACTATGGACTCTAGGAGTAAAATTGAAAAACTGTGGCAAACTGACATTCACATTTATTTATATAAGTTAATTATTATTTTGTTTATTTGTTTATTAAATGAATGAATGAATAAGTAATATTGTTAACTTTAATAATAAAATAAATGTTGCAAAATCAGTTATCATTTTGTAACTATTTGACTTCGCTTCTCAGTAAATATATTTGATGGCAGCATCTCTCCGGTTCGTGCCTTGAACTTTTAAACAATCTGCATACATTTGATGGGTGAGGTCAAAAGAGTCGTAAAACGTTAAGCAACAATGTATGGTAACAACGCAGGGTGGGGACGTTTGTTGATCATTGTCGATTCCGATGAATTTCTGATAGCAGCAAACTGTGCACTTTTCTTTCCAATCTCTCTCGTTCAAGAACATTCTTGAAAATCTCTCTCTAAAGTATTTAAACATTATGACATTGAAGAATTGCTGGAATATATTCATATATCAAATGACGAAAGCATTTCAAATTGACCACTTTAAAAATACATCCACACTAAAAATCAAACAAAAAGAAAGACACAAAACATGCAACTCAATCTATCGCTGATAGAGGTCGTATTCCAGGCGATTGTAGAAAAATATATGCTCTTATGATTTGAGCTAAGATCTCAGAATCTACCGTTGATAGAACAAAGCTTGTTCATGCCGATATTAAAATACAATGACTACTCATATATACAGGGTTCCCCCCAAAAAAATTTGACATCATTTTAAAGCAATTATCTTGAAAACTACTATGTCTAGCTCAATGAAATTGAAGGTTTTAGATGTTGGACATCATGAGTTTATTATGGCACCGATTTTATGTCTTCAATATGTGCACCGCCTGTGACACGGCACACGTCAAGTCGGTAGTTAAGCTCCTGCCAAACTCGCTGTAGCATTATTCAGTGAGGAAGTGATTCTCTGCTTGAGTTCATCAATGCTAGCATGAAGAGGGGGACATAGACCAGTCCCTTCACATATCCCCATAAAAGGAAATCAGACGGGGACAGGTCCGGTGACCGCGGCAGCCATTTCATAAGAAAACTGTCTTCATCTCCACCACGCTCGATCCATCTCTATGGCAGATTCTCATTGAGATAAGCAAGTACTGTCCTCTTCCATTAAATATGAAATTTCAATATGCTTCTATATATTCTGTGAAGATTTGAGTTTATTTCATCAAGTATTGCCAATATTATTTACCTGTGGAACGACGTCAAATTTTGGGGGGACACCCTGTTTATTGTTTCATATTTATTTCACTTTTGAAGGAACTGTGAACTCTAAATAGACAAAAGCCATTCGGAAAGTATCTACGGCTATGCATCGTCTTATTTAGAAGAGTCGGGCAAAAAAAGAAACATTTTGAACACGTTTACTCACGTAAATAATTTGTTCGCTCGACCTTCATCTGATTTAACTTTTGTGGAGAATTTTTGAGGATGAATCTTACAAATTATGGGCGTCATTTTACCGGCAATAATGAAGTTTCCAGAGATAATTGGATGCTGGGCAATTAGTTTCATGAAAAGAAAATGACAACCTCAGCATCAATATCTTAAATTCGTTTCTACATTTCAAAATGACGCCTTCGTCCTCAGTTCAGTGACAGAATTTTCACGGTTTTTCCATACATTTACTTTATAACTTTTGAGTACATTATATAATTATATTTGTTTAATTACACTCTAATATTTCTAGGAATTAAAAATTAACAAAACTCTCAAAGGTTTCATATTCAATCTAGATAATGATCCCAAGCATACTGCTGTGAAAAGCTAATGAATGTTTCTAGGCGAGACTTGATTCGCCAGTTCTCAATACTATTCCACATCCATGAAATGGACGTAAATGTTGAGTTTGTAAGAGAAAACTATTTTTTTCAATAAGGTTAGGGTTAATTTCGGCAAGAAGCACAGAGCCAATTATTCCAAACATCTGACAGCCCTCATATCAAATAATGTTTACAACATTAAATATTGAAAGCTGTTTATATATGACCAAAATATTTGCAAGAATGTCTCCATTGTATTCCTCAATATTTTTTCATTTCTTCTTACATAGAAGATCTTGTTAGCGTGCAAGTTCAATGAGAAGTAAACTACGCGGTAAATATATAAGTAAATTTGGAAAAAAAGTGAGAGTATAACATTTTTTTCTGATATAGTTGGACGTCTTGAGTAAGACGATAAACTGCAAGGCATTTGATCAGCAGGTTTTGAGGAGCGTTAAACCACCTCTTAATTGCTGGTGTTCCCAGGTTCACCCTGATCCAGGGTGGTAGCACCTATCAGGATCCCAGCTATGGGTAAATAGTTACCCGCCTCAAGGGGTCAAAACACTATGAAAGTATAAAAATAGGTTTTAATACCAGCAAACCTATTTTTGGAAAATTTTTTAGCAGCAATACATTTTTGAAAAAATTATTACCAGAAAAACATTTTTGAAAATAAATGTTACCGGTATTAAACTTTTGGAAAAAAATTATCACAAGCATTACATTTTTTGAAAAAATATTACCAGCAATACATTTTTTGAAAAAATATTATCAGTAATACATTTTTGGAAAAAAATATTATCAGTAATACATTTGTTTAAAAAAACTTTTATCAGCAATACATTTTTGGAAAAAATATTACCAACAATACTTTTTTGAAAAAGTATATTACCAGCAATAAAAATCTTGTCGCCATTAAATAAACCATAGAGGTTGATATGCCGTAAAGAAATCAAATCAAACCAAACTATAATAAAAAAAATCTGATAACTTTGGTTTATCGACGAAACGTGACAAAGTATATATTTTTTCAAATTGTCTTGCAGACACACACAGGCGCACACATATATATATAATATATATAAATAGAAATTTGTATTTAGTTTGATGTTTATTCACAAAGGCAAACGTAGAAATATATTTACATTATTTACATATCGTTATCATCATTACTGTCACATTCCTGACGTTTCTGCCGTTGTACGATCCTGTCTTCTTCAGTTGATGTTTGTTGGAATTTCGAAATGTACCCTTTTAGTCCGCGTTGCATGCCTTTGGATTTGTTAGTTTTAGTTAATTCGCCTTGATAAGTCTCCAAGTTTTTGCTCTCGCACAACTTTTTAAGTCACTCAACCAACAAATTCTTTTATCCACTAGGCCATATGTCGTTAGGGACACTAGTTAGAAAATTTGGGGGACTTATAAATCTAATGTCATAGTAACCAGGTCGGAGCGTACAACAACCGAAGAGTTGGGAATATGGCAGTAACGATGAGTACAACAGCTTGAACAATGAAAATAGTTACAATGCCTTATCTTAGAAATACAGACAGATGGTTTAGCAATATATTGAACTTAAATTGTTTGTTAATATGTTGCATGAAATGGTTAATATTAAATATTTAATACTTAATTCTGCCGTCTGTTTAAACTGGAGCCGACATTTTGCCATATATATACTGGATTCATATTTTCTTGAATTCCATTGAAAACTTGGAAAATGTTCCACCATACTTCAGTGAAAGTTTACCTTCAAAATTGTCTTTTATAGATTACAAAGAACTGCATCTCGATATAGAAATGAAGCGTGAATCTTTTATGTTCTTTGTTCCGGTCATTATGTCGCAAATGTAAAGTTAAATATCAACGAAGGATAATGAAAATTAGTTTAAATATCGAGTGATTGGGCGCCATTATTTATTCTCATTGTGATCAGATTGTGTTAACTGGTCGTTAGAACTGCTCCATTGGCATTCAGAAACATAGAGATTTAATCTAATGTTATTTGGATTAAAACTATCGACTGAATCTCTGGAGACTGTCAAATCTGTCGGATCAATTCTGGATTTGCTGCCTCAATTTTCAGCTTAAAATAACAGTGACTCTAACCTAATGCCTACGAGTGTTAATGTGCTTTTATGGTCTTTAAATAATAAATGTTCAAGAGAAAAGGTGTAAGCATCAAACATTATGAGTAGGTGCCTACCATAGTGCGTCTATTAGCAAGCAGATCCACTGAATCGTGATTTTTACCATAATTCAATGATCAAACAAGATTGCCTAAGACAAGGCTAAACAACCATAATAATCAAATTAATAAACTTATTTATCTGTCTGTCCCCTCAGAAGGTAGATGTTCATGGTTCTCCACAACGTCTTATTCCTTGTAGCTTTTAATATATTTTGTCCTTCGATTTCTCCTATGCTCTGTTTTGCCATTCAATTACTCAAGCTTACGCTCAAGCTATATTAATGTTGTTTTCCTCTGTCCTTCTTTGCCTCTATCTGTCTCGTGAGTATCGGATTTTCCAAGCCCTCTTTTTAATGATGTGCCTCGAAAAATTCAACATACTCTTTCTGATGTTAAATATGTTTCCTTTTTGTTTCCATTTTCTCTAAAACTTTGCCGTTCCTCACATGTTCATACCACGGAATCCTCAGCATCCTTCTGTATAGCCTATTTCAATTGCCTCAAGTCTCACTTCATCGTTGAGATCATTCAACAGTGAAAGTTCTCACATAGCAGTTTACTACTCTTTTCCTTGTTTCTAGCGAAATTTTCATATTTTTTAGCACACTACATAGCTTTTGGAATGCTTGCTTGGCTATTCCAAAAGGTCTTCGGATTTCAGTGTCACACTTTTTCTTCTGTTAAAACACTTCCCACATATTTAAATTATCGCATTTGTTTGATTCAAGTATGACTTCTGGGCATAAATAGGGCCTTCCTTCTGTATTTTGGCATTCTGAGCATAAATAGGGCCTTCCCTCTGTATTTTGGCATTCTGGGCATAGTTAGGGTCTTCCTTCATTATTTTGGCATTCTGGGCATAAATAGGACCTTCCTTAATTACTTTGGCATTCAGGGCATAATTTGGTCCTTCCTTCAGTATTTTTGCATTCTGGGCATATATAGGGCCTTCCTTCATTAATTCTGGCATTCTGGGAATGAATACGGCCTTCCTTCGTTATTTTGGCATTCTGGGCATAAATAGGGCCTTCCTTCTGTACTTTGGCATTCTGGGCATAAATAGGTACTTCCTTCTGTATTTTGGCATTCTGGGCATAAATAGGTCCTTCCTTCTGTATTTTGGCATTCTGGGCATACATAGGGCATTCCTTCATTAATTCTGGCATTCTGGGAATGAGTACGGTCTTCCTTCGTTATTTTGGCATTCTGGGCATAAATAGGGCCTTCCTTCATTACTTTGGCATTCAGGGCATAATTTGGTCCTTCCTTCAGTATTTTTGCATTCTGGGCATACATAGGGCCTTCCTTCTTCGACTTTCTTTAACGTATCCGCACTGATTTTGTTCAATTTTCGGTCTGATTCTGCTGCGCGCTCTATTCATCAACATTCGGATGATCAGTCTCGTTATATGGCTCATTAAACCGATTCACATTCGTTTCTCCCTGGGTTTTACAGGCAGTTCTATGAAGATAAATCTACTGTGTTTTCCGATATATCAGCACGGTTGTAGATCTTATTTATTATTCCTGTGATCCAGTCTATGTCGAAACCGCCCAAGGTCTCCAGCATCTCCATTACAACTCCGTTTGGTCCTGCCGCCATGTTTCTCTTTCATTTAGCCAGTGCGGATTCCACTTCAGATTTTAATATTCCGGTCCGTCGATATTTCTGTTTATTGCCGTTTGGTCTCTTCCATGATGGAAGAGTTCTCTGATATATTGGTTCCATCCCTGGTGTATTTATTCTTTCTCCAATATTATTGTTCCGTCCTTTGACTTTTTTGCATCCTGTTGATGAGCTTCTCTTTTGTCCTCTGTTAGTTTTCTAATTTTTATGCATGTCTGACTCTTATTGGTGATACTTATTCTTTCTATTTCTCCACATTTTCGTTGATCCATTCCTTTTTAGCCTCCCTGCATTTGTTTTTGTTTTAATTTTTTGTGCAGTGTTCTATATTATCTTCCATATCTTAGCAGAATTTTGTCTCTCTCTTTTTCATCATGTCGAGAATTTCGTCTATCAACCATTCATTTTTGTTCATCATCTAATTTCCTATGGGATAATCTCCATTGTTGATGTTACCGAAGCTTCGAGTTTCCAGTTTCTTTTTGTCATTCGTATCTGCTTGTCACACTGTCCATATATTTCTCCCTTAGATTTGGGTCGTTTAACAGTCTGTCGTATTGCAAATTGTATGTTGCTTTAGTTATTGAGGCCCAATAAGGGTAGTCAACGCAAAGCTGATATTTCTCTTTTTGATTATTCAATTTAGGTTTGTGCATTATTAAACGAAGAGAGGTAAACTTTTAAAAGGACAGTCAATGATTTTACAGAAATTTTAAAGCAGTAATAAAATCAAAATTACTTTCAAAATTGACACGTGAATAATTAGTAGAGACCAAATTAGATCAATTATAGAGATAGATAGATAGATAGATAGATAGATAAAAATTATTAGTGTTCAAAGATGTAACTAAAGGTAAAGAAAGAAAATAAAAAATAAAGAAAATATGAATGAATGAAAAAGGAAAGAAATGTATATCGGAATTACTATTGTATTAAGGGAAATGAGTACGAAAGAAAAAAATGAATGTAAAGGTTTAATGAAGAACAAAAGAAAAAAAAAGAAAGACATGAATATCTCATTATTTATCGAAATCTGGAGAAAGGAAGAAAGAAAGAATGATAGGAAGAAAGCTAAAAAAGAGATAGCACGGAAGAAAAAAAGAAGATATATGGAAAGCGCAAAAAAAGACAAAAGAAATAAAAACACGAACCAAAAAACAAACAAAGCATTAAATCAAAAATTATCAAAACCTGAGAGAAATCAATATTTTAATATCTACGAAAAGTGTACAAAATAGGAAAGAAAAGGAAAAAAAATGGGAAAGAAATAAAGTGTGAGGAATTAAGAAAGAAAGAAAGAAAGATTGAACAAAGAAGGATAAAAGAAATAAAGACAGAAAGAAAGGCAGAAAGAAAGAAAGAAAATATAAATGAACGAAAGAAAAAAGAAATTAAATCTATGGAAAATAATAAAAAAACAAAAGGCAAAAAAAGTTAAGCGAAAATGAAGAAAACCTGAGAGAAATTAATATTTTAATATCTACGAAAAGTGTACAAAGTAGAAAAGAATAAAGAAAAAATGGGAAAGAAATAAAGTGTGAGGAATTAAGAAAGAAAGAAAGACTGAAAAAAGAAGGAAAAAAGAAAGAAAAACAGAAAGAAAGAAAGAAAAGATAAAAGAAGGAAAGAAAAAAGAAATTAAATCTAAGGAAAATAACAAAAAGCGAAAAGCAAAAATTAACAAAACCTGAGAGAAATCAATATTTTAATATTTAAGAAAAGTGTAAAAAATAGGAAAGAAAAAGATAAAAAAATGGGAAAGAAATAAAGTGTGAGGAATTAAGAAAGAAAGAAAGAATGAAAAAAGAAGGAAAATATAAAGAAAAACAGAAAGAAAGAAAAGATAATAAAACGAAAAAAAAAAATAAATTAAATCTATAGAAAATAACAAAAACGGAAAGGCAAAAAAAAGTTAAGCGAAAATGAAGAAAACCTGAGAGAAATTAATATTTTAATATCTACGAAAAGTGTACAAAATAGAAAAGAATAAAAAAAATGGGAAAGAAATAAAGTGTGAGGAATTAAGAAGAAAGAAAGAAAGACTGAAAAAAGACGGAAAAGAGAAAGACAGAAAGAAAAACAGAAAGAAAGAAAGAAAAGATAAAAGAACGAAAGAAAAAAGAAACTAAATGTATGTAAAATAACACAAAGCAAAAGGCAAAAAAAATTAAACAAAAATGAAGAAAACCTGTGAGAAATTAATATTTTAATATCTACGAAAAGTGTACAAAATAAAAAAGAAGGAAGAAAGAATAATGGGAAATAAATAAATTGTTAGGAATTAAGAAGAAAGAAAGAATGAAAGAAAGAAAGAAAGAAAGAAAAAAGAAAGAAAGAAAGAAAGAAAAGATAACAGAGAACGAAAGAAAAAAGAAATTAAATCTATGGAAAAGATAAATAACAAAAAACGAAAGGCAAACAAACATAAAAACGAAAAAAAGAAAAGAAAACAGAAGAACGGAGATGGATAAAGAGAAAAAGAAAGACAAGAGAAATATATGTATATTTTGATAGCTACGGGAAGTCGAATAAAATAAGTAACAAACAAACAAAATATCAAACAAGAAAGAAAAAATATCAAAAAAGAAAGAACTTATTTCCTCAGCATCTAAGGAAAACTTAAATAAGAAAGAAAAAAGAAAACGTAATAAAGAAAGAAAAAGAAAGAAAGAAAGAACGAAAGAAAGAAAGAAATATATAAAATGTGCTATGATTACATATTTTCATAGATAGCACAGATATTACACTTTGATCCAAAATGAGGTCTAGTGAACAAAAACAAAACAAAAAAAAGCAAAAAAAATGATCAACGACAAAGAGTATTTGTAAGTAGATCAGTGACATTACTACAGATCCATACATATATATCCTCATCGTTTTGACGGGTAGTACGCTCGTATATAGCAGGGGATTAGTAACATTTTAATAAGGGCTAGGGAGAGTATTGCTCGACAAAATACAGAAAAATACAAATATAGAGAAAATGAAAGATGAGAACCAACAACGAAACGAGTGGAATGGGAAGAGACTTGCTCTCCCGTGCAGCAGGTGGTTTGAAGCAATACCATCTCCTCAATCAATCATGTCGTAGTGAGGCGATCAGGGAGAGCAAAGATGAAGTAGAAGGAAAGAAAGAGAGAAAGAGAGAGAGAGAAAGAGAAAGAGAGGGGGAGAGGGATGGCTCGGATTTCACTTGAACGCAATCACGTGACATGTTTGACTAATCACCGACTCACAAATCCCGCTGTCTAATTGTGCGTCGCTCAGCGTGTACATGCGCTAACCCAGAGCGCATGCGTAGCTCACTGTCTGTCACCTTTTTGCATCTAATGAACATAATGGGTCATTGGAATCGTAGGATCAATCAAGCGGGAGTCTCTATGGTCTCTTTACTGCAGTCACACACACACACACACACACACACACACACACACACACATACATATATGTATGTATATATATATATATGTGTGTGTGTGTGTGTGTGTGTGTGTGCACGCTCGATTGTATAAGAATATTTTTTTGTTTTGGATGTATGTTGAAATGTGCTATATTCCTATATATACGTGTCTGCGTATTCAAACATACAGAAATACAGAAAATAAACCACTTGATTAATGAAGTACTGTCATGTTTCTCACAGGTAAGCGTAATAGTTTTTCAAACACATGTAAAAAATGTTTCGCATAGTGAATGTCCACGTTGAGAGGCCAACGCACTTAGAATGATGGTGAAACAAAATACTACTTTCATCATTTCTTTTGATGACCTTCCTAAGATAACACACACACACACACACATAATATATATATATATATATATATATATATATATATATATATATATATATATAAAGAAATATAGTCTTAAAGTGTGCTATATTTATGGGATAAAGTGCTCAGTATCAGAGACAGAGCGTGTGTAAATATAAAAGTGGACATGGAAGTCAGCATTTAGAGGCGACAGTCTGTTTCATGCTAGTGCAATCGTCAGGCAACTAGTGCTGTTATTTTTCTCGGCTATTGATATATAAGGGTCAGTGGTGCATTATGGGTAGTCTATTTTGGCGGTTACTGTTACAGTTTTAAGTCGCTTATATATATATATATATATATATATATATATATATATATATATATATATATATATATATATATATATACGGTTGTAGGTGCGGAGCTGACTACATAGGGAGGACGACACAACGCCTGGACATGAGAATTAAACAGCACGTTCCTACCAAATTCAGGAATCATACCTTGCCGTTCAATGGACTCGCCATATCTGAGAACCTGTTAAAAAGCAGACGGTGTGAAGCTAATTTTAGTGTTGACCGGTTCACAGTGTTGTCCCGTTCACACTTTTTATTTCACTTTAAGTTGCTGGAGGCAATTTACATCGGGTCCCGCAAGCCTTCTTTGTGTAAACAGCGTGAGTGTTTGTTGGGACTCGCTGCCATTTCTCTCTAGCTACTTTTGCTCATATTTTTTTCTTCTCCTCCACATTCCTGTTCCATTGTATATTTTCTGTGTTTTTTAATTTAAATTAAATCTCCCGTTGAAAGCCTGAAGAGCGGGAGCGAAACCGGTTGCTTCACCCGTTTTTAATATGTCTGGTAATATCAAGCTTCACTTTTATTTCTGTGATAAAATTTTATACCTTCAAAAATATCTTTATATACAGTAGCGGCCATAATATAAGGAACGGAAACAACAAAGACATAAATATGTGTATTACTTAAAAAGTAATGCATGGTTAGCAATGAAACTTTTACCGAATAAAGATTAGGGTGTAATGCATAAATATTATACAAAGTTACAAAAATTTACATAATAGTTTTTTTTTAAATAAAGATTAAATGGAGCAAAAGAAATAAGCTACTGGACAAAAGTTAAGGAACGATGTTAATAATTTCCATAAACTTTTAATTTACATTGTTAAAAAACTCTATGGAGCTTTTCAACAATAAGTAAAAGTTCATTTATCATTAAGACCAATCGTCTTGTGAAATGTCTCAAACTACATAGTAATATACTATGACTAAAATATTTCACTCCGAGCATGCAATGGTTTCTAACAGAGGAAAAAAAAACTTACATTATTAGTATATATTCCAGTAGTTGATAACATTAGAATGTTTTGATATGAAGTGTCAAGCTTAAATAACACAATTAGTTTTCTTATTATTCTCCGTAAACAGTATAATATCGAATTGTATATGTGCGATTTTTAAATTTCCACAAGCCAATTATTACAGACTAATTTAATAAATCAAATATTGTAAATATGTCGCACGGACCAATTGACTTAAGTATGCCTATATATTTACGCACACGTAAATGATTATGCGTGCAAACGCATAGGCAATGTGAACATAGATATGAACACAACTTAAAAATCAGGTTTTAAACAATTATCGCTGATGGTCTGATGATAGAATAATGCGTGAATTTGCCAGTTTCACTTTCACTTTCACTTTCACTTTCTCTCTGTGGCGGAGACATCATTTAATTAAAGTTAAATTAACTCACTACGGATGAGCGGAAACTATACAGGCCATCTATTTTCTTCGAAAAATATTTGACCTCTGCTATACACTTTAGCCTGGGTTGACTAATCATATTCAAATTATCCCAGAATATATTTCAATAACCCCCCACCTCCGAATGCTTTAATTAGAATATGGAATGTCAGTCTACATCATTTGGCCATAATCCATCTAAATATATGCCACATTAATTTCAATTAAAAGAAAATAATATAAAAAAAATAATAATTAATAAATTTGAAATTTACTATTGATACAGATAACTATTTACACGATTCATGCTGTTGTCCTCATCTTTATTGTCATATTCACGACATTTTGGCCGTTGTATGCGCCGGCCTTCCGCAAGTGATACTTGTTGGAATTTCGAACGAACACTTTATTTAGTCTACGTAGGCAGATTGTTCTATTTTCTTTCTTAATTTTTAGTTTAAATCCGTTATCAGAAAAAAAAAAAAACTTATCAATCATACATTATTAGATCACTAACTTTATAAGAGCCATTCTTAAAGAATCTAAGATCTGTCTACCTACAACCACAACCGGTGTAACCTAAAATCTTTCCCTGTCACACAACACAAACATCTGAACACTACCAACTAGAAATAAAAATGTCAACGAGACACATATATATATATATATATATAGATACCTTTATGTATGTTTGTGTGTGTGTGTGTGTGTGTGTGTGCTCACGCGTGTGTGTATATTTATATACGTGTGTGTGCGTATGTGTGTGTATGCGTGCATAATCAATATGTAGAATAATTTGAAAATTGTCTAACTTAGGCATAATTCACCGCATAGTCAGCCACAGGTCCATTGCACACTAAAATTAATTCGCATCATTTTCACAGGGTTCTTGTGGCAAAGGATTTGTTACACTAAGATTCAACGTGATTCTCATTAAGGGCTCAACGATCGATTTTTTTTTATTGTGTGGTCATGAAAATTATGTTTTACCAAATTTAAAGTTATTTTTTTTCTTTCTCCTTGTGAAAAATAATTGTCGTGAAATAAATTTAAAAAAGGAGACACTCACAACACACACACACGCTAAAACTCACACGAACTATACGGTCAAACGCAGCTAAGCTTATATATATATATATATATATATATATATATATATATATATATATGCGTGTGTGTGGGTGTCTGTGTGTGCGCGCGTGTGAGCTATTTGGCATTTATATATATATATATATATATATATATATATATATATATATATATATATATATATATATACACACACACACACACACACACACACATATATATATATATAGTTATACATAGATTGTTTCGTTGTATCTCAGCTACTCAGTTTGGATAGACGTCTGATTGCTTATATATATATATATATATATATATATATATATATATATATATATATATATATATATATATATATATATATATATATATGAAGAAATGTAGTCATAAAGTGTGCTATATTTATGGGATCAAGTGCTCAATATCAGAGATAGAGCTTGTGTAAATACAAAAGTGAACATAGAAGTCAACACTTAGAGGCGACAGTCTGTTTCATGCTAGATGCAATCGTCAGGCCACCCCTATTGCCTGACGATTGCATCTAGCATGAAACAGACTGTCGCCTCTAAGTGTTGACTTCTATGTTCACTTTTATATTTGTATATATATATATATATATATATATATATATATATATATATATATATATATATATATATATATATATACTCATTTCTTATTTTACAAGTTATATCATTAATCAGAACTTCAATTACATTGTTTTCAGAACTATCTCTGTTAATGCCTCTCGCAATAATGAATTGTTTCCAAATGTGAATTAAATATTTAATTCAACTATAATATTGTGGAATCACAGCTGAAACTAAATAACAAAAGTATAAAGATTTTAAAAAGAGTAAACAAGTAATTTACAATTCAAATAGTGAACCTTTCACACAACGTAAGTATTGACATAATCAAGTCAGCTTTCTTGGAAAGTCTACTTTCGATATAATTGCTGTTATACTTTTTGCTGATTTCGTAGACAATAAATCCTAGTTTAATTATTCAACACATTGAATCATCTACTATCGCTAATAGAAAGTTGGAAGTAACCAGGTGATACCGACCGGTATCAGTAATAGGGGGTAGCATTTTAACCCTCACTACACCTGTTCGTTGAGTTTTCCAGCCAGAATAATTTAATCAAGCACACATGCATTACATTAACTTCTTTTATTCATTCGAGGATTTAATAATTGATAATTTGTAACCACGAAAATTTTCTTTGTTCTTCTTTTTGTCTGGTTTTCAGTGTAGTTGATCTTCATAAGTTTCTTTTTTTTGTACGTTTCTTTTTTTTGTACGTTTATTTCTTTGAACGTTTCTTTTTTGTACGTTTCGCTTTTTTCGTACGTTTCTTACTTTGTATGTTTCTTTCTTTGTACGTATCTTTCTTTGAACATTTTTTCGTTGTACGTTTCTTTCTTTGCACGTTTCTTTCTTTGTACGTTTCTTTCTTTGTATTTTCTTTCTTTGAACGTTTCTTTCTTTGTACATTTCTTCCTTTGAACGTTTCTTTCTTTGTACGATTCTTTCTTTGTGATTTTCTTTCTTTGTACGTTTATTTCTTTGAACGTTTCTTTGTACGTTTATTTCTTTGTACGTTTTATTTCTTTTACTTTTCTTTCTTCGTACGTTTCTTTCTTTGAACATTATTGTTTGTATTTTCTTTCTTTGAACGTTTCTTCCTTTGTACGTTTCTTTCTTTGTACGTTTTATTTCTTTTACGTTTCTTTCTTCGTACGTTTCTTTCTTTGAACATTATTGTTTGTATTTTCTTTCTTTGAACGTTTCTTTCATTGTACGTTTCTTTCTTTGTACGTCTTTAAGCTTTCCGCTTTATAATGTTTATATCAATTTTTCACTCTTTCAATTTTATAGTTTATTCCTAGTCAGTTTTTAAATTTCTCTAACAACTGACCAATGTCATTCTTTCTTTTTCATTCTATTTTCACTCTCTCTCTGTCACTCTCCACATCCTTCTCCTGATTTCACCCTGTTGCATCCTTTATCCGGCTCTGTTCTTCTGTGGTGTTTCCGCTATAGTTTTTCCTTTTTTTTTCGCTTTTGTCTCTTTACAATGTGTACGTTTCTCTAACCACAGATTATCGTTTCTCTTCCTTTTTGCACACTTTCCTCCCTTTAAGACACAAACAAAATCATACACTCTATCTATCTATCTATCTATCTATCTATCTATCTATCTATCTATCTATGCAAATGTCCTCAAATGCTTCATTCATTGCTGTCATATTGTTAACGATTAAAACACATCCGTACAAACATCGTGCATTTCGTTGCACACCGATAAACCGTTCTTAAAAGAAACAGTAAGATCTATTTAAACCAGTTGCGATTTTCAATCCCGTTGGAGATTCCTTATTGGATCTGGTTTTACTTAAGTTTGTCTATCTATCTATCTATCTATCTATCTATGTATTGGTAATGCCTTATTTTCTGTCTTTCTTTTTTTTTACTTAATTTTTCTCCTTCACGTCTCTGTTTCTTTGACCTAACATTTAATTATTATCCGTTTTCCGGTTTTACTATGCAACGTAGATGATTTTTTGGAGAATATGGAATCAAGAAGGATACATATAAATAACACCAGAAAGAGACAGTTGCACTTTCTATGGAAGACAATGAAGATGAATTGGGAAAGTTGGTACTTACAGGGCCGGTTGAAGGCAGGAAGCACAAAGAAAACAACGCGTAACCTACCACGAGGGCATGAACAGGGGGCTCGGAAATTTACTGCCCACACTTCTTATCATATTGTTATACTGCAGATTTCAATCCAATATGCTTTTAACCACTGAAGAATGTGCATTTCACGATGGTGGGAGATGCACAGATTTGGTGCGACAGCATTTTACTGATAAATTTGCAGCTGCATGTGTTCGTATACTTGTTGATAGATCTCGGGAAACAGGATCAGTGTACGATGCCAAACGTTGTGGAAGGCCAGAAAATCTATCAGAGGATAACCTGTTGGATATTTCGGACAGTATGAATCCAAGAAAATCCTTCTGAATGTTAACGAAGTAGTATGATATTTTTCTTGGAACTGTTCAGACAAAATTAAAAGTCTCCCCATACAAAATAATGGCATTACAAGAACTGAAAGCAACTGATAAGGAAAGGTGATTGTGCTATTTCAAATGGGTTAACCGGTCTATAGAAGAAAATGCTGTTAATATATTGGATATCTGTCTATATTTCTGAGATGAGGTATAATATACATTATTTACATTATTCGGACTATTGTCCTCATCTTTGTCGCCATATTTATTACAACGTTTCTGCCGTTGTACGCTCCGACCTTCTTCAGGTGGTTGGAATGTCGAACTGAACCCTTTATTTCGCTCACTGGGGTAGACGGTTGTAGTTCCACGTGCCATGTTTAATGGATGTCAGTAATCTCCTGTTAATTTTTCCCTCTGAAATTTCTCCACTGTCTTAACCGGGTATTGAACTCACACTCTTTGGGTCCTGTCACTGGATCTAACCAACGTTTTTATCCACTGTGCCATGTGTCCTTGAGGGTTCAGTTCGACATTCCAACCACCTGAAGAAGGCCGGTGCGTACAACGGCAGAAACGTTCTAATAAATATGACGATGAAGATGATGACAATAATCCGAATAATGTAAATAATGAATATGTTGGATGTTGCATTTTTAGTGACAAAGCATGGTTCCCTCTCTTGGGTTAGGTTAAATCGCACAACACGAGATAACGGTCTTTCATTAATCCACATATTTTCCTTGAAACACCCATACATGGTCTCAACTTTGGAGTGAGGATTGCGATTTTTAAACCTCGAATTTTTGGCCTTTTATTTTATGAACAGTATAAACACCGGCCACTACCTTTCGGAGTTTCTTCCCACATTTATCGGACAGAGTATAAATGAAGGAATCAATTACTCATGGTTTCAACAGGAAGGTGCTTCTGCCCATACATCTCACAGATTTTAAAGAAGATTTTCGCAGACTGCTTTATTTTCAAAGAGGTTTATCCCCCGAGCACGTCATATCTAAATCCATCGGACTTTCATCTATAGGGAGCAGCAAAAGCTGCAACGTATCGAAAACGTCCGTGCATTTGAAAGCAGCGATAACAGCGTTCATTCAGCCTATTAAAATCGAGCAAATGATGGCGGTATTCAGAAACAAAATAAATATGAGTGTCTGTATTGATGCTAACGGGAGTCGGTTTTAACTTTGTTGATAATTTTCATGCATATTTTCTCCTGTATTCTCTATTTAACCATGTCTGTTAATAAACTTATAAGTACATACTGACGTTCCGAAAACCCTGTATAAAGTGATAGCAGGATAGGTTTCAGGTGAGATAAAGAAAAGACAAAATATATTAAGAGCTACAAAGAACAGGGGATTGTAGACTGACATTATCGCCTACATGATGTAGGGATACAACATATAGATGATAGAAGATACCTACTTGACACGATTCCCCAACGGCAGGTGGTTAGTTTCCCATTTTCTTTCTTTGCCATTACATTTTCTCTGTGCCATTTCGATTTGCTTCTTTTTACATTTAACTAACAGGCTGATTAATATCTTTCTAATGTCATTGCCCTTTTCAAGCAGCACTATACTATATTTGCGTATTTTTTGTATATATTATTGTACTTCTTCTTTATTTCATTCCTTCTGACGCAGGCATTTTTTCTCTTTCTTTTGTGGCTACTGACTCGTTATAATGAAGATGGTATTTCGTTCCTTTTTATCTTTAACGACTCTATTATTTCATATTATTTGTCACTTCGTTGCTATTTCTTGTTTCTTCGTTCCCCTTACTTAATCTATATTAGTATTTAAACTCTTTTATTTGGTAATAGTTTCTTTCATCTTGTTTATTCTATTCACTTACGAAGGCTATTTTTCTTCCTCTATATTTATGTTTTCTTTCTCACGTTTCTTATGCCCTCTCCCTATATATTTTACAATTTCGTTCATTATACATCTTCTATTTTACCATTCTCCTATCTATCTATCTATCTATCTATCTATCTATCTATCTATCTATCTATCTCATTGTGTTCACATCTATCTATCTATCTATCTATCTATCTATCTATCTCATTGTGTTCACTATCTATCTATCTATCTATCTATCTATCTATCTATCTATCTATTTGTCTATCTATCTATATATCTATCTATCTATCTTATTGTGTTCACATCTATCTATCTATCTGTCTTATTGTGTTTACATCTATCTATCTAGCTAGCTATCTTATTGTGTTCACATCTATCTATCTATCTATCTATCTATCTATCTATCTCATTGTGTTCACATCTATCTATCTATCTATCTATCTATCTATCTATCTATCTATCTCATTGTGTTCACATCTATCTATCTATCTATCTATCTATCTATCTATCTATCTATCTATCTATCTGATGGTGTTCACATCTATCTATCTATCTATCTATCTATCTATCTATCTATCTATCTATCTATCTATCTATCTATCTATTAGACCTTTCCAGAATTACCTGCCGGTTGATAAACCATTTTTAAAGATTCTCAGACGACAAATCATGTATCCTTTTTATATTTGTCATTCTTTCTCTAAATCTCATGCAATTTTAATCATTTCTTTATTTAGGCAGCTTTTTTCTTTCTCCCTTTCCGCCATTTTCTCCCTTCCCCGTATTTCTAGGCATCACTTTCGATTCATTTTCTCTTTTTTCTAGCAAGTTTGTCGTTTTTCTTCTTCTACTTCCGTCGTGCATTTCTCTACTCTCATGTTTAAGAGAATCCTGTTGCGTGTCGTATTGGCAGTACCTGGCAGGTTAGTATTAAAAGATATTTGAGGCCAGGGCATTGTCAACATTCGAGCGACAAGGCTCCCCAGGGATGGATTTAGCCCGGTATAATCATCTGGAAAAGGAAAGCAGCAGGGAGACCAATCTACCACGACGGCCACCTTGGCTCCAATAATCGATCAAGCGGATGGAGAGTAAAGCAGGTGAGTGGATAACTGCTGCCATGACTGAATTTCATTTTTGGCTAGTCTTCAACAGGCGCGCCTTCTTTCTCTCGTCCTTTGCCCGCTTTTGTGTGTGTATGCGTGTGTGTGTGCGCGTGTGAAAGAGAGAGAGAGAGAGAGAGAGAATGAGTGTGTGTTTGTGTATGTGTTTGTTTTTTTATCTCTTGATTTATCTGTTTGTCTATGTGAACAAATGGGCACACAGACACACACACGCACGCAAATGCATTCGCTCACACACGCTTTCGCGCTCATATGAATTCGTGCATAAATGCAGACGCGCATGCGCGCACGCATGCGCGCACGCATGCGCGCACTGGACCACACCTATATACAAGTAATCAAGGACACACAGACACACATATATATATATATAAATATAGAGAGATACTGTATATAGGATAAAGAGATGGAAAGATAGTGTCGCAACGAGAATGAAAATCGTCGATGTAGTTTTGTGAAATTGAGAATAGGAACGCATAAAATGGGTGTGCCGGGTAAATTGTGTGGATAATATATGACAGGATAAAAAAATAATGCAAATTTCAAAATGAAATTATAAAATCCCGCCTTTTGTGTAGGTCTTGATCGAAGCAAAATAATAAAAATTCCGAGTATAATAACTGACAATATAACATTGAAGTTCGATAATTATAGAACTAGTTATAAAACCATAACCAAGAAGGCATGAACACATTCATGTAAACGCGAGCACACGCACACACAATCTCACACAACGAAACAAAAGTAAACTGTCAGTTTGTTATATATATATATATATATATATATATATATATATATATATATATATATATATATATATATATATATAATGTCATTCACAGACAGTACTGTTTCGCTGTATCACAGCTCCTCAGTGTGACTAGACTTCCGAATGTCTCAAGCCAGGATGGAAACACAACTAATTTGGTGTCAGCCAGAGCTATCTTCACTCGGTAGAGTTACACAACTAAATCTAAAGAACAGTCAGATATATAATCCAGTGTTCGTATTGATTTTTTTTTGATTTTTACAAAAGAGTGCTCAGTGTAAATTTACAGAGCATGGTTTTTCGCTACACATTAATAACCATGAAGCTAAAAACTTCAAATTTAGTTATATAATTGAATTAAAAGCATTAGTTCCGCATTAGATTATTCCAAGATTTGCTTGAAGATGTAGTTTTTAGCT
>OZ038484.1:11370076-11397576 GCA_964036315.1 Acanthosepion esculentum | reverse complement strand
TCATAAAATTCGAATAGCCTTACAATGATTAAAATTGAACTTCTATCAATTGAAATTTCGTGAGCTGTGAGAATTCTCTTAGGAATATATTCACTAACTTGATAATGGTTGAAATTAGCTTCATTAAATCTGTGGGGAATATTTGCGAACAACGTTGTCAATCTTACTATTATCTGTAAAGTTTGGGAAAATTAGCAGGTTTATTTAATACTTAGCGGTATTCAGTAATAGTATTTTCCTTATTTCCACATGTATAATACGCATTTTTTCTATAAAAAAATAATAAGGAAAATTAGGGGTGCGTATTATGCACAGCTACAAAAATCTTTATAAAATTGCCGTTTCATAGGTCGATTATGTTGTGAAATGACTACCCATCACAAACATACGACAATTTGAAACTAACATTCGGATATTTTGTCCCCATAATGATGTCAAATACAATCACAATATCTAACGATTCTTAAAAATATAAAATAAATTAAGAATTATCTTAAAACTAAATTAGAATAATATTAATCTATGTTTAAAACCATTTTTATAAGAGTATAAACGTTGGCTGTAATGAAATGGAACAATGACAATTTAAAGGATTTGTTTACCAAACAAGAAGTGCGTATTATGCGTGAGTAGAAGCATTTTCCTACACTTTCAGTACAATTTTAGGGGTGCGCAGTATGGATGAAGGCTTATTATACATGGGGAATTACGGTAATACTTAGCAGTATTTCGTAATAGTATTTAATGCTTAGCAATATTTTGCTGTATTATTTAACAATTAGAAGTAATATTTGATATTTAACAAGTGTTAACACTATTCTTTAATACTTAACAGTATTTAGCCGTATTATTTAATATCTAGCAGCAATATTTAATACTTGGCTGTATTTAATAGTATTTTTTATTATTTAACAATATTTAGCGGTATTATTACATTTAATGAAATCATGTAGCAATAGTTTCAAAAATGCTTTCTGAAAGCTGGATAAATTGGCACCGTCAGATTACCGATTACTGTTATAAGGACACCATATGGACTGCATCGATACAGATGTAGTGTGATGAGCACAAGATAACCTGGCGGAGCCCATCACTCTTGAGGTTTTGTACTAAGTTTTTTTTTCTTGACTAGTTGACGCACGAAGGAAAGAAGGCACAGTCTGATCACCTGTATAAAACATAGCTAGTTCTGGAGAAAGTGATGTATTCATACCTTTCTCAAGATTTTTTTTCAAAAGTAAATATAAAGAACTCGGCCAAAATTCGAACTCGGGATACAGGTTTCTCTTTGCTGGATGCCACAGCCGTTACAGTACCCCGCATATCCAAAGAGTTGAATATAAACATTTTCAGAAATTCTCTTAACATTTGATTTTCGCTTCATCTTCGATACACAAAATTTCTGAGTTCGATCCTCAGTGAGTGCTCAATATTTTTGGCCATGTGGCACATATAGTCTACGTTTAGAAAAACAGCATTCACAATGTTGTTGGACAGGTCGACGTGGTGCAATTGTTAGCAAGCTTGTCCCGCCAGAACAATTACGACTGAGTAGTGAGTTCGATCCTCACAGGATTCTACACATTTTCCGCCTTGGGCCGAATCTCAATTACGCCCAGGAAATCATCGTACACCCATTTTCTGACTGTTAGAAACGCCACTGACCATAAGAAATGTTGTGTCAATGAACATTATTTTAAACGTATGTATCTCTATAAAAGGCAGGATGTGTGTGTGTGTGTGTGTGTGTGTGTGTGTGTGTGTGTGTGTGTGTGTGTGTGTGTGTGTGTGTGTGTGTAAGGAATGCTCCAAGTTAGCGGAAAGGTCAAGACCGACCTTGCATTTCCCAAATCCCATCGATAGTGGAAATAATCGATTTTTTCATGCTTCTACGGCAGTTTTCATGTAGTTTGCGGCCATTTTATACTGGCCAGAGTGAGAGCCTATAGCTGGCTGCCACGAATAGGCAGGAAGTTTCTATTGGCCAGCGTGAGAGCCAACAGCTGACTGACACGAATATTAACTAGCATGCTAGCATGCAAAAAAAAAATCGATAGCTGCATTCGTCACAAGTGGGAAAAATTTAAATCTCCATGGCACTTTACTCCAATTGGCACATTCGCTTGCTTAAACCCAACTTTGATTTGGGTGTGAAAAAGTATTAGTTGTTAACATACTTTTTCATTCGTTTTTTCCAGTTACGAGTGCTTTTTTAAAGCTGATCGTTTTGTGTTCATTTTGTTTAGTTCTTTTTTCGTAACAGATTTAATGTTTAGTATAGAGCTTAGAAAAAAATTCGCAGTGTGTGAAAAGCAAGAAGTAAGGCATGTAGCAACATCAGCACGGCAAAGGGCACTCCTTTAAAGGCAAGGAAGGGCAAAAATATTTTAAGGCAAGTGATAGCGATTGCTGTATGAGTCGTACGATTTTTTAATCAAGCACGGGCAACGCCGGGTCATGCTGCTAGTCGTAAATAAAACAATGGTAATCGCATAGAATAAGCAGAGAAAAATATGGGGTATTTAATTTTATTATCTTGTTAAGATTTAGTAATTTATTAATGGTCAAAAGACATTTGATTACTATATAGTTAGTTTTTGGTATGAAATCATATATTCTAGAATATTTATTTTCTTCTATTATTATTAACTAGAATTTCTTCCATGTTAAGTTTAGCTGTTCTTTATTCTGACTAATTGTACTTTAGACTTACGATCAACAGTAAACAACGTATACAGATAATTACTAAAATATGCTTATATTTTTTCTCGTTACAAAATTGATGCGATTTCTCAACTCACAGTGTATATATTTTATTTTTCATTCTGACGGTCTGAGGGCAACCTTAATGAAGATGAATGAAGCTCTGTCGAAAATTAATAATGGTTAGCAATAACTCACCTAATGAAAAATTCGAGATAATATTTATTTTCTTCCTCTCAGCTTTTCTACCCACGTTTGTCCAAACCTAGATCTTTATACAAATATATATATATATATATATATATATATATATATATATATATATATATGAATGGTTACAACGTTTAAAAACGCACTATATAGACGGGATAAATTACAAATTTATCAATACAGATAGTATTAATATATAACCCCACAAATCAAGACCTACCCACATTATTCACCCACACAAAACAGACATGCTTACTGAGGTGTTGAGGCCTTGCATTTATACCCACACCCACACGAATATACACATTTACGCACATCATACTCACTCACTCCCTAAGAACCAAATAACAGACACACACCTAACAGACACATCCCCTTTCCAAGTACCAATAAAACTGTTAGAATGACCAAGGGATTTCAGACCAGCATGAATCAATCCACCTCTTACCTTAAATAACAATTTAAAAGAGACTGTTTGAACAACACAAGTTCTGACCAAAAACAAAAACAAATGAAAACTAAAGACAAAAGTTCATTTCAAGACATTCATTTCACAAAAGTTAATTTCAAGACATCCATTTCTGTAGTTCACTTCTACCAGCAAGCAGATTTGTTTTTCTCCTGATGATGGCCATGTTCGCCGAAACTAGTCGAGGAATCTAAATGAAATATTAATAAAAACGAAAGAATATTAATATACAACCCAGTGTTGGACATTCATGCTCATTGCATAAGGTAGCGGTTTCTTTGATTGTGAAATTAAACCATATATTTTGGATTCTACTGTGTTGTTGAAAACTGAGAAATCTTAAAAAACTTTTTTCAAGAAGCACATGTGGGTGAAGAAAAGAAAAGAACGTGCCTCTTTTTAATCTCATAACTCCTCTGTCAGTTCGAAATAGACCTCAGTTAGTAACGTTTATCTGGAATTTCACTTTCCTGTTTCAAGCGTTCACTGCTTTTGTCCTGCGTGTCCTGGAGGCATAATAAGAAGGGCGGTGTCTAAGTGGACGCATATTTGCTTCGGCGTCAGAACGGGGAACTCTGTTGATTGACGATGCCAACGAAAGAATGGCAACAACGTTAACAACAACTAAAAGTATAAAAACCATGGCTAACGGAGAGCGGATACGAATGAGTGGGGAAAGTTGCTTTAAACACGTCCCTAGTTATCTTCTTTCAAGAACACTTAACATTTCTAAACTGACCACACCTTTTTTTTTCTTCTTTATCTTTCTCCCTCTCCTCTTCGTCTTCAGTCTCCCTTACATTTCTCACCTCAGACTCCACCTTCCCTTACTCCATTTCTTGATAATAAAAAAAACAAAGAGCATCGATGGAAGGTTAATTAGACAAATGAGAGAAGGAAGATAGTTTTACGATAGTTCTCGAAAGAGGAAGATTTCTTGCTTCCTTATAAAATCAGCATACGAGATCTTAAATTTAAGCTGAATTCGAGCACTGGACTTTGGATTTATTGAGAAATGAGCATCTATTATTGTTATAAAATAGATAATATTGCATTAATTACATTCTTGTTGGTAAATATTTTGCGTGTCTCTTTAATTTTTCGGTAGGTATCCGAAAGTGGGATTGGGGCGTTCCGGCGTAGCACATTTGGCGTGGCCGATTCGACATAGGGCATTTTTGGCAGAGAGACTATTAGGCATCAGATTACTATTTCGTCGATATATTCAAATGTTTGATCTCTCTCTCTTTCTCTCTCTCTCTCTCTCTCTCTCTCTCTGTCGTTTAGTAGTCAAATTTGTACTTCGTCGTTATATACTCGAATAGTCCAATTTAAGAAAAGGAGTAGAAGGGGCATTTTAAATTTAAGAAAAGGAGTAGGGGTGGCATTTTTAAATTTGAGAAAAGGAGTAGTTGGGGGCATTTTTAAATTTAAGAAAAGGAGTAGGGGTGGCATTTTTACATTTAAGAAAAGTTGTAGTTGGAGGCATTTTAAATTTGAGAAAAGAGTAGATAAAGTTATTTTGTATTATATTTCATTCAGTGCAGCTTCAAATTTTTCAGTTGTCAAAGCCCTTTTTTCCCAAATGGAAGCAAAATATAGAAATTCTGACGAACGAATCAAAAAAGCCATTATGGAAGTTGAATCATGAGATCCTATTGAGTTCCTGAAGGGTTTTTGCCCAAATACGAAATTAAAAAGCAATTTCTACGATTAAATGGCTTTACTAAACTTTTGAATTTTTTTAAATAGAATATTTTTTATTTACATTACTCCGTTAGTATTTTAATAGGATCCCTGATTCCCTAAATGAATAAAAAGTCATATTTAAAATTGGGTGTTTTCAATGCTTTTATCCTTTTTTCGGGGAAGTGGGTGCCGCCGGTCAAAGACAGAGACGACGCAACCCTTTGACGCTGAAACGGATGTGCCAAATTATTTTTCTGAATCTAAATCGGCCACGCCGAATCGGCTACGCCGAATCAGCCACGCCAAATGTGCTACGCCGAAATGTGCCAAACTCTCCGAAAGTATATCAATGAGTCCGTAAAATAACAATTAAAATGTTAATTTGATTAACGACTATGTATTATCCAAAATAATTTCCTCTTTGTAATTCAGTGAAGTGAGATAAAACTTTCCAAGAGAGGAACTATGATCTGGAATTATAATTGAAACAATGATGGCACATACCTTGAATCTATTATAAAATTCAGGATGTAGAATTAGTAAATACTAAACACTTCAAATACCTTGATGTATGGATCAGTTATAACAAGTTTAGTATAGAAGATAAAGAAATTGAACTGCTTCGCATAAAACCACAAATTGATAAAAATCAAAACATTGAACTAAAAACTTGGGTAATATTCTTAAATAGACTCGTCAGTTCGAGATATTCATATGGATGAAATATCAAATGCATGGTGCCAAACTCTCTCAGAAGTAACTGAACACTTAGATGTATAGAGCCTCTTTCTCAGATCGGCAGTTAGAATTGGCTTTCAGCATGTAGGTCTTAGCGAGGATCATCCTTTTCCACAGTTTTGGGAGAGAAACTTTAATCGCAATGAATCACAAAGAGCTGTACGAAAGAAAAGAAACCACATCGCTTGAGGACACCCAACAGCAGCAACAGTTAAAATGGTTATCATATGTAACTGGAAGAGAAAATAATGACATAAGGATGCCGTTGACATTCCACAAATTAAGAAGTCAGTCGCCATCAGCAAGATCGATAACAACTACAGGAGTTGAGAAACCTATCTTCCTGAGACTAAACTTTAAGGATTTTATAAAGATCACTCGACAGTGGCACTGACTGCTCATTCAATGAATACCAAATGTTTCCTTATAAAGAAGAGGCTAATATTAACATTAATATTATGATTAAATATATAGTCTAAACATGAGAAATCTTAAACACAATATTCAAATAAGTGTTTGGCTACGAATATATTGATGCACAATCGTTGATTTCCATTTTAGTTTAGCGCTTCTTTCGAGCTTAAAAGAAGCTCTCCACCCAAAATATAATGCCTTCTGGGCGACTGAGCTATGAGAAATATATATCAACTAAACCGCATAGGTAAATCCTTCTTAGTCGATGAAATGGTTGCTTATTTCTATCTAGTGGTAAACTTGCAGTTAAAATCAGTTCTTTTAATTATTTTACCCCAAGCAAGTCGTTAATGCCACTAAAATGCAATTCGATATCGGGTGGGAAAAATCACGAAAAGAATTTAAGAGAAGGGACCAATAATCCAATCATAAACAGGAAACTAGGGATACACCTTGATTCCTTTTCAAAAGACGGGGAAGGAATGCGTGCAGGGCGATAAGTGAGCCTATCAACTTAATAGCAAATTTCGAAGCAGTTTAGCTGGTTAAAAATGATCACAACTATTTTGTTCTATCTTACACTTGGCAGCAGCACAAGGATTACTCAATAGAGCAAAAGAATCCAGATATTCAGTCACGGTGAAGTGAAGTAATATATAGCGTTTCGGGATGGGAAGCCGAGTTCGAATTCCAGTCGGATTCATTGCATTCACTTAAGTGCTTATACCACTGAGAAAGGGATGGGTCATTAGCAGGACAAACTGGATATGATTGACTTGGGAGGCAACCGGTTTAGGAGAATGTGACTCTCAATTTTTCTTTAAAAACAAAAACGACCTGGAGAGGTTTGAGCTCCGTCAGGCTATCTTGCCCAAGAAACACTACTTCTACTGCGACTGCAATACATGAGTTGCCCCTGGGACCCTTTGATGGGTCACCGGATTTGTGATCGCGTGGTCGATGGATCACGATCGCGCACGCTTAACTACTAGATGAAGTATGAACTTATAGCACTGATGGCTTGATATGTATAAGATTTCATTTTAATCTTCCTGTGAACCCTTACTGTGACCCCAACAATCTACTTCCATTTTAACTTATTTCACATGTTAAGCGCAACTATAAAATAAATAATTTAATATTCAAAATTTATGCAGGTTGCTAGAGTCTAGCAGAATTCGTGAAGGATAAGGCACTCGCCATAAATAATTATTTTAAACTTAAGATTACCTAAGGTTTGTAAATAAATTTTCATTATATATAATTTAATTGACCGATCAGTTTATTTACGAGGCAGAACTTAGATTCTGTATTTGATGAAAGAACAAAACATTATTACATTATGAAGAGTTTGTTTTCCAGGTAACATTTAATTTGACATGTAGATTTTGACTTCATAGACTTGATAAAGAATTAAGTTCGTATTCCTATTAAATAAGGGATTTTCATCACATTTTTTTATATATTTTGTAATTAGATGACATAAAGTTCAAGTAATATATTGTAAATGAATTTAGTATACTAAATTCATTGGTATTGGTCTAATTATGGATTTGGTATACTACATTCTTGTAATTCGCCTAAATATGGAATTGGTATAATAGATTCCTTGTGATAGGCCTAAATATGGATTCGGTATACTAGATTCCTTGTGATTGGTCTAAATATGGATCTGGTATATTAAATCCATTGTGATTGGTTTAAATATTGATTTTATATACTACATTCTTTGTAATTCGTCTAAATATGAATTTGGCATCGAAGAAATAGAAAACAATTAAAGATCTTAACTTGCAAAGCAGAGCATCATAGCTGTTTAGTTCTGGACATTTCGAGGTGGAGCAAATTTTAGCAAGCTTGTCACACTAGATCAATTACAACTGAGTTCGATCCATACTGGGTGCTCCATACTTTCGGTCCAGTACTACTTCGCTTAGTAAATCACTATATAGTTGTTGAGTGCAACTATCTCTGTCCTCGTTTCTACGATTTACGACTACGCTAAATAAATTTTATTAATATACGCACATCCAACGAACAATATATATATATATATATATATATATATATATATATAATTGTCATCCACAGACAGACTGTTTCGCTGTTTCACAGCTCTTCAGTGTGGCTAGACGCTTTAGCTAGGATCGAAACCCGACTGAATTGGCATCAGTCGGAAATTCTACTACTAAGCCGTTGGCGCACGGCAGGGATGAAGTTGAAGTTTATCGTATTTATTGTTAGATAAACACATAACAATGACCGACAGGAATATATATATATATATTAATTCGATCGTTTTCTTTTTTTTTTTGCAACCAATATATATATATATATATATATATATATATATATATATATATATATATATATATATATATATATAATTATTTTTTAAAAATATGATTCCTTCGCTACATAAGTGTTCTCATGTTTCAAAAACAAGAGCCAAAAACTTCAATATAATTATTAAAATTAAATTGTATGAAAGTATCAAGACCTGTTTCATCCTCAAACGAAAATTTACCAATCTTGAAATTTACGCATTTTCTACTAATATCAGACTTAGCAAGATCTTTAATAAAAACACCTTAAAATTAAGATACAGTTGCACTGAAAATCTAGAAAGAAACATAAAAAAGCATAATAATAAAATCCTGGAAAAACACGAAAGACAAAAGAGTATTAATAAAAATCCTAAACGACAATTAGACAAAAATAATGAAAAATTATTTGATTGTAGAAATCTTGAAGACTGCCCGCTGGAAAATAAATGCCGCACAAAATCTGTGGTATACCAATGCACTATCACATCCATTGAGAGTCCTAACACTGAATGGATATACATTGGTTCCACGAAAAATGAATTTAAAATTAGATGGAGACCACACAAAAGCTCCTTCAATAATATTAGAAAAAGAAATCAGACATCTCCATCCAAATATTTTTGGCATTTGAAAGAAATGAATAAAACACCAAAAGTAAAAGAGAAAATAATAAATAAAACAAGAACTTGTAAAACCTGGGATGACCCATGACCTTTATGCCTACATGAAAAACTACACATTATTAAGTTTCTAAATAATGAAAATTTATTAAACCATAGACATGAGTTAACGGTTTTTTGCCGACATCAACAAATTTTCGCATTAAATAATTAGCATATAAAAAATTAAATTTCAAAGTCTAATAAAACGTTTAACCCAATCATAAGATAGAAAAACCCTTTATGCAGTCGTCAAAAAACAAAAAAAAAAAACAAATTGTAGTTCAGTGCGACGCTTTTATGTACGAAACAGCCATTTAGAAAAAAATCTGTAGACACTTAACCATGTACGATGGTGGCAACAGATATCTGCCACTGTGACGGACCAGACGATGTGCGTACATGAATGCCATCATTCGCTTTGAAATGGACACCCTGGCCCAGTCTCGGCTTGACCTCTTTCCGAAGGTGACTGATATGTGGATAAAAATTGTTAACTCTTAGGCCCCTTATCAAAATGGTCGCTCCAGACATTTCCATTGTAATTAATTTTACGAATGAACATGCTTATAAAGATGCGTAAATTTCAAGATTGGTTATTCCTAAATTTTTGCTTGAGGATGAAACAGGGCTTGATACTTTAATTCAATTTAATATTAATAATTATATTGAGGTTTTTGGCTCTTGTTTTTGAAGCATGAGAACTCTTATGTAGAGAAGGAATCATATTTTTCAAAAAAAAAGAATTATAATTTAATCTCTACTTCTCTATGGAGCACTTTCTTTTTAAATAAAAAAATACTAAAGAACCCTGGATTATTTACCTAACGTGTTCTTTCCTATTTTTCTATATATTTGAACAAACACACATACACACACACGTACACACACACACACACACAACTACACACACACCCGCCCCCACCATATATATATATATATATATATATATATATATATATATATATATATATATTTATTCCAATTAATCATTCATACAAAAAGTAGATTAATAAAGTTATTGATGTAAAATGGCGAAATCCCTTCGCTAACAAAATTTTAAAGGTGCATTAACCTACAAAACACTGGATGAATTTTATGATCCTTGCTTTTAAAAATGATAAGCTGTATAAGGTATTTCTTAAACATACAAGTACATTCGACTGTACATTCAGTCATCATCAGGCATGGAAATTATTTTGTTTTTGTAAAATTCAAGTAGCATTCGACACGAAAAATATAATGCGGTTGATTCATTGTAATACAAATTGAACTGCACCAAATATTATATATATATATATATATATATATATATATATATATATATATATATATATATATATATATTAATACTGTTCATATATTACAAGGCTAAAAGCCACTCGGTGTTGAGGGTTGTTGCAGGGGTATGTTGTGTGTGTGTTAAAAGGTAAGCGGCTCCGTTTATGAGGATATGTGTTAAAGATAACAGTTAACCCTATACTTGTAAGATAAGATTATAAATTAAGATTGTAGTAGCCAGGAAAACGTCGCTTTTGGAGTCGGCTCTAAAAGAAGTGCTTCCCACAAAAAAGCTGATCGAGTAGAAAAATTATTACTAATGAGATATGAAAAGGGATGAGTGAAGTTCGCCTCAGTGTACGTGGTGTGGTGGGTCTTAACTTGGAGGGTTAGAATTTGTGATAGTAATCAGTGTATGTCGTCTGACCATTTTCCATGGCAATATCGATAGATTGACGAGAGCCTTGCAACGTTTCCTCTATTGGAAAGGAGTTGTATGATGGAAAATAATTCAACACCCACAAGGGCGTGTAGACGCTTTTTGACTATATCGAGGATTGAAAGTGAAGACTAGGAAACTGTAGCTCCAGATAAATTACTACTACTCAATTGCCGGCCTGCTTCAGCTTTTTTAAAGGCAAGCATAGCAGGAGGATTCAGATACTTACTGGCGCAATACAGGGAATCCACCATTTTCCCAGTATTTTTAACGATGATTCGTATGTACAGTTTACACTTGAGGTCTGGGGTGAGCTTACGACCCAATAGTCGTACAAGGCAAAGGGGCCTCCTAGAGAGAATGCACATTCATTTAGATAGATTAAAATTCAGGACCTCTTCAGTAATTATGGAATATTACTAGTTTGCTTTTTGAGGTATTATATGTCCAGGGTCGGCAACCATGTGGCACGCCAAGCAATTTCCAATGGCACGCAGCCGCAAATGACATCACGATGTCCGAACCAATAACTACTACAACACGAAGAATATATTTAGCTGTTTCACTTTTAATATATACAAATGTATATATATATATATATATATATATATATATATATATATATATATATATATATATATATATATATGTACAAGGTAACCAAAAAAGTTGTGTCCGTTTTTTGATTAGTCACTGAATGAAGTTGAAATATATACGAAATGCGTGTAGCAATTGTTTTCAAATTCGGACAGCCGGAAGTAGGAACATCAGACGTTATAAAAATCACTCGCACCGTTCCCGGCCATCAGTTATAAGCCGGACAGCTGTGAGAAGGATGGAAATGTCTCGAGATCTCGTTCGGGGCTCTTTGCTTTACGACTTCAAAGTGGGCTTAGCAGCTCCATCTAGTCGCCGCATATGTCAAGCGTTTGGGGATAGTGCTGTGGATGAACGTACTGCAACGCGTTGGTTTCGAAAATTGAAGTCGGGAGATTTGTCTCTCCATGATGAGCCTCGCAGTGGATGACCACAGGTCTTGAATGACGGAGTCCTGAAGGTGCCAATTGAAAAGGACAGTAGTCTAATGTGATGAAACAGTTAGACCTCACCTGCACCGCCAGGTAAGACATACAAACTGAGCAAGTGGGTTCCGCAAATGCTGTTGAAGGTCCACAAGGGACAACGAGTGGCAGCCTGCGTATCGCTGCTTTCTCGCCACCGTACCACATCCTTATTCAATCGAGTGCTTACCAGTGATGAAAAATGGGCTCTGTACGAAACTTACAAGCGTTCCAGACATTGGTTGTCTCCTCAGGATGCTGTCCCCAACACCGCAAGACCGCCTATGCACCCACGCAAGCTTTGTGTCTGGTGGACAGGTCGTCAAGTGGTTCATTATGAACTGCTACCAACGGGCCAAACGGTCACTAGAAACCTATACTCGCAGCAATTGAAACGTGTGCAACAGACATTGCGCCAGAAGGAACCAGCATTGGCGAATCGCAAAGGTGTGCTTTTCCTCCGTGACAACGCCAGGTCGCATGTCGCGCAAGTGGTCAGGGATACCATACAGTGGGAGACTTTGTGCCATCCACCTTATTCACCTGACCTTGCGCCATCCGATTACCACCTCTTCCTCTCACTGGATAATCATCTCCGTGGGAAATTTTTCACCCAAGAAGCAGACTTTCGCAAAGCCCTGACGGACTTCTTTGCGTCAAAATCCCCGAGTTCTACCGCAAGGGCATTGAACAGCTGGAGACACGTTGGCATGGATGCCGACGGCGATTACTTCGAAGACTAAATATAAGTTACACATACTGTGAAGAGTTTTCTTTTTTTTCCTTTAAAAACGGACAGAACTTTTTTGATTACCTTGTATATCACTATATAAAATATATTGCAGAAGAAGTATATTGACCTTGACTCGTATTAAATTACGTATGCTGCCTGAACATTGAATGATTCTAAAACCTTAAGTCCGCACATATGTAGCAAAAGGCTGGGAACCTCGACGCAGTGTAATGGTTAGCAACCTTGTGTCGCTAAAAAAATTACGACTGAGTAGTGAGTTCGATCCTCACTGGGTGCCACTTATTTCGGCCTTGTGTTTCAAAAAAGGTTGCCGACCCCTGTTGCATGTAACCAATCTGTTTTCGCCCGATTTATTTATAAGAGTTAGAGCTAGGTCAGAAGGTCTATCAGCTGCCAGGCTCCTTTCATCTAAAATTTTGGAGGTGCTCCCTTACGTCGTTGTAACATCTGCATAGATATCCACAAAATCGGAGTTATAGTTTTCTGTAGATCATTAATTTAATGCAGAAAGTGGGTGGTCTTCAGTGCATTGAAATTCAGGGCCTCGAAAGACAGGCTATTAACAAATACTTCCACAGGCCTACATGCTAGAAAAGACTTGATAACCAAAAAGTATCTTCTAGTGATTTAAGAGCTGGAGAGCCTGTGTAACAATACCCTATGTCATACCTTTCATTTTATATATCTCATGCAATCGTTCTTGTCATGTATTTATAGTGTAATGCCTAACTGATTCTTTAATAATGAAAATTAGGATATCAACTGTGGACCAAACCGATCGAAATCAGTATTGTCTGTATCTCAAGTGGTCATCTTGTTGATTATAGCCTAAATGACTTCATCTGTGACATTAATGAGGCAGATGATCCGATACTGAAACAGACATGAGCACTGTTGAAACCTTCCACAGACCTAGGAAGGGTTTCCTTTTCAAACAACTGTAAAACAATTTTGCTAGAATCGGGGATAATTCACAGCTACTATTCGTAAGGAGATCTAATGATTTTTTATCTGGAACGGTAATCTTCTCAGTGTGATGGTTTTTGCTAAGTTTTGAGACTTTCCGGGTTGTGATAGAAATATTATTACATTTGCGTTTCATGAAAGAGTGGTTCGAAATTAGGTTGGTCCTTGTCGCCTGAAGCGGGCTGACAGGCAAATATCATACCGAAGAAACTTGCATTATCTGGCGAGGATGTGATAACCGCAAGGAAGTTCATGATTAAAGGCGCTGAAGCATTTGCCTCTATTAAGAATTTTGTTAAAGATTTTCCAGACCCCCACGGGATCATAATTTTCTTTCAACCTTGAATTTTACTGCATGCGCGTAACTGCACTTTGCACTTTTTAGAAATCAGCACATTCAAGAGTGAAACAATATTGGTTATGATAATAAAAAATAAGGCGAACGGGTTTTAGGAATTATCTATAGTTAAATGTTTATGAATTAGAATTGAGCGTTTTGTCTTTTATATACTGAGCAATTTCTTCGGTGTGTAATGCGCAGTTATCCCACACAAAGAAAGTTTTTTTCTCTCATCAAGCTATCTACCTGTTCACACTTTTATTTCACGAATTTGTAATTTACGATAAATTCTGCAATATGTTTTACACCAGAACATGAAAACCATTCAAGTTTATGGCAAATATTTTCAGGAAATAAAAGAAAATGATCTTCATTTTATTGAGAACTCTAAAACCATAATCACTGAGAAGCCTTTAATTTTATAGGGGGACCTCTAAACTTTCTGTTTATCATTTCCATGTCATCATAATCATCATCATCAGGTCGAATGTACTTCTTGGATTATCCTGATCCGTTGCTTCCAACCATTCTGTTAGACATCGCTGTGGGCAGGTCCTCCAGATGACATCCAGAGTCATCTACCATTTGGTCATTGAAGATGTGATGAGGTCTTCCAACCAATCGTCTGTCGTGTAATGTGTTCCATTGGTAGGTGTCATTCACAAGATTTACTGCTCCGGGAGTGACCAGCTAGCCGAAGCCTTCAACTTTATTTACGAAACTGAGATAGCAGGAAGGGGTCCATCATTGTTATCCTAATCTTCATTGCCTTATTTACAATGTTTCGGCCGTTGTGCGCTCCAGCCTTCTTCAGATCATTGAAGTTTCGAACCGAAACCTTTATTTCGTTCACAGCGGTAGATTGTTCTAGTTCCACGTGCCATACCTCGAAGCAGTAATAATGAGTGCTAGAGAAAATCAATGAAGAACAACACAAAATTGCAATATAAGCTCTGGTAAAAAATAATGCAATAATAATAACGCAAAAACTACAATATAAGCACTGGTGAAATCGGTTGCTGAGACATTATTTTTATACGTCCCAGAAATTCATATATCGGTGCCCTCAATGGTACATGGCCCAGTGGAGAAAGGCGTTGGTTAGATTCAGTGAGTAGAACCAAAGTTGTCAGTTCAAGGCTAGAGGATTGAACCAAAAACTTGAGTTAACTGTGACATCTGGGAGAACTATGGCACGTGGAACTAGAATAATCTACCCTGGTGGTCGAAATAAATGATTCGGTTCTTGGGGATTGCAATCAGCTGAAGAAGGCCGTAACGAACAACGTTGTGAATAGGCCAATGAAGATAAGGATAATAGTCCGAATAATATAATGTAAATAATCATAATACCTCATCTCAGGGATATAGACAGATACATTACATATGATATTACACTTTACATTATACTTTATATTATGATATTATTATGATAATATTATGATATTACATTTATGATATTACACTCATAAGTATGATATTATTATTTCACTTAATATTACCCTTTACATTACACTTTACATTTACATTTTATAATATTTACACTTTATAATATTATATTACACAGGATATAACACACATAATTATGATATTATTCTGATAATATATGATATTACACTTTATATTACACTTTACATTACATATGATATTATACTTTAGTGAGGAAATATCGTTCTATTCAGTATATTAGACGAAGCATGGATATAAAACAGAGACGTTTATGCCTGCCACTTATTGACAAATATGACATGCACATTGACTACGACTTGTCATGAAACTATATATACATTAAAATATTTGCATTTTATTAGGATAAAGATGACTGGGAAATAAATAAAAGTATTTCAATCTCTCATTTTGAAAACAAGAAAGAGGGAGAACAAGTTTCAAAATTGAACATAGAATTGAATTTAAATATAACTGCGTATCACTTTGTTCTTACGACATTTTTCATACACTTTCTTTTATTAGCTAATTAGAGATTAGGCAACTCAGTGCATTTTAATATTTCTCACTTAGATGTTGCCGGCTCTAGAGCAATGTTTGCATGACAGACTTACCAAACTTTAATACTGAGATCGATCTTAGTTTATGTGCCGTCATAAATCAGAAAGTGAAGCTGCGGTTTACGTATTCTGTGCATTGTGCCTGTTATTTTCACTTCTAAGATATTTCTTTGTAATTTTCTGTTATATTTCTAACCTTTCCTTCTTTAATATATGCCAGAGATTTCTTTTTCCATGTTATATATCTTATTCGTTTTATTACTTTTATTTTTTATTTTTTTTATCTCTTATTATTATTAACTCACTCTTTTTCTTTCTCTTCTGCGCGATAAATATGTCTGTTCGCCCATTTGTCCGTGTAGTGGTCACTTTGTTGGAGTGTTCATCAATGTGCGAATTACTTTATACGTCCGCCTGCCCCATGGTCTTCTCGTTGACCCCCATATTTACACCAGGCAAAGCCCGCCAGAAAATATGGCCGCAGGCGAGACAGGGTTTACACCGAAATAAGTTGATGGCTAAATTAGAGGAATATGAACGTAATGAAGACGATGGAAAAACGTTGCTTACTATCAGAATCTGAAAGATAGAATTAAAGAAATATTTCAGGAGAAGACAAGAACATTACGGCACGCATGTGTCTGTGCATAAGAGATAGATTGATAGATAAGTAGAGAGAGAAAGTGATGTAGTTATTTTGATTGCATTTTAGAAATGTATGTGCAATGACGTGTAAATATGTGAGAGTAATTCTGGGTATGAATTTACACTTCATAGCGAATATTTTCATATTTCTTCATGTCTCTTTTCATTCTCTCTCTCTCTCTCTCTCTCTCTCTCTCTCTCTATATATATATATATATATATATATATATATATATATATATATATATATATATGGAGAGAGAGAAAGAGGGACAGGGAAATGATATATATATATATATATATATATATATATATATATATATATATATATATATATATATATATATATCATTTCCCTCTCCGTCTTTCTGTCTCTCCATATACATATATATATATATATATATATATATATATATATATATATATATATATATATATATATATATATATATATATTTGTGTATTTAGACAGCAATCCTTCTTTCAAGCACATTTCATTAAAAACGATTAATTATTAGATCGCACGAGAAATTATATAAAAAACTAAATAAAAGCACCTTGTCAGTCGTTTTTAATGAATATATATATATATATATATATATATATATATATATATATATATATATATATATATATAACATTGCCTGATAGTATATCTATCTATCTATCTATATATATATATATATATATATATATATATATATATATATATATATATATATATATATATATATCAAACATGATTCACTTTTATTAAACCTTTCGCAGAGATTGAGAGAATACAGACAATAAGACAGAAACATTTCTTTTCAATTTTGTTCGGCTCAGTTCTCATTGGTCGGTCACGTATATTAAAACTATAAATATTTCTATATGTATATAAGTTTGGGAAGTTTTTTATGCCTAAGTGGGTATTGGATGGTAATGAGTAATCGTTATTGTGTATGCGTATCTGTCTAGTGGGAGTTCTAATGTCTTCACCTTTTGCGGTTAGCCAGCGCACGGGGTGTCACGTGATTCTAATTCATGGTTGATCTCTTTAAGCATGTCTTCTTTGTATTCGGTAGATACAACTTTGATTCTTTAAGAATGGATTCAAAGAAAAACAGCGACGTAAAGTAATATTTTAGGAGTGTGTTTATAGTTGATAATGATATTTTTAGTTTATTTTACCTTGACGAATTATATTCTTACTTTTTAATTAGGGCGGTATTAGTGAAATCAAAGTTTGTCCAGCATCGTTTCGATGCAAATCGAGAGAATTAGTTGCCCAAATGCAAGTCTCTCACTCGTGTTCGTAGATGCGGGCTTTGTGATCATGTGATAGTTTCCTCACATAAACATTTTTGGTGTTGGGTTTATTTTTCCACCTAATTATATCCCTGATTGTCTTGGAAGTGGTGGTAAGGATACTAGTATTAGGGATGATAATTTGTTTCATGTTAGACGCAATCGTCAGGCCACGTGTGTTTTTTTCTTTCGACTATTTATATATATATGGGTCAGTGGTGCATTATGGGTAGGCAATTCTGACGGTTATTTTCGCGGGAATGGTATGTTTTTTATTTATTTGGGTTAAATTATTTTCCTTGTTTTTATTTATTTTTTTTATATATTTATTTATTTATTCTTTTCAGTTTTCGATTATTTAGTACCGTAGTAAAAAAATGAGATTAGTTCAGATCGTTTATTTAATAGTCTGTTTTAGTCTGGGAAGGTAATTAATGCTATTTTTCGTCCAATTTTTGGATTGATTGCTCTAATCTATTGCTGCTATTTTAGCGAGGGTAGATTTTTAATTTGATTTTTATTTTATTTCTTTATTTGAATTGATTACTTCTACTTGATTTTGTTTATTCTTTTTTATTCTAACGGTTATATTAGCGGTTTATATATTTGGATTAATTATTTTACTTGTTTTATTATATTCTTATTTAGTTTCATTTTGTATAATTTTATTTATTCTTTTAGGTTTTGTATTTTTAAGTAACGTAGTAAAAATTTGATCGTTTATATGGTAGTTAAAACTATTTCTCGCCCAATTTCTGTATTGATTGTTGTAGTATATGCTAACGGTTATTTTGTCGGGAGTGGTTTGTTAATTTGCTTAGTATTTACTTACTTTATTTATTGGGATTGGTCATTTTTACTTGTTTATCTTATTTATTTTTTTATTTTTATTTATTCTTTTTCCTTTTTTATTTTATTTATTATTTTTCCTGTTAATTTGTTTATTATTTGCTTGGTTTAATTTATTTTACTTGTTTTTTATTTTTATTTTGTTTATTTTTATTTATTCTTTGCAGTTTTCGATTTTTAAATAACGTAGTAAAAATTTGTTTTCATGTGTGCATTTTTAGATGAGTTCAGATCGTTTATTTAGTAGTTTATTTTGATCAGGGGAGAATGAGTAGCTCTGAAAAAGTTAGTCCAAATGTAGCCTGCTGCCATAAGAAATGGCAGAGCTTAAATATTAATTCAAAAACCAAGTAGGCAGTGACTTGCTGCTACTATAAGTTTCATGTGTTTGCACACAATCTTCTGGCTGCCTGAAGATTGTGTGCAAACACATGAAACTTATAGTAGTGACCATATATATATATATATATATATATATATATATATATATATATATATATATATATATATATATATATATATATATGCGGAAACATTTAAAAAGATATATGTAGGTATTAATACATGAAATTACCTGTGTATATCGGTACATGTGTACATGTATGAGTGACTGCACATGTAAAAGAACGTATGTATATGTGAAATTTGCATGGATTTATTTACAATATATGATAGAGCAAGATCTCTAATAGTATCTTCAAATATAACACCATATTAACTTAAAACTAAATTTTAAGTAAGAGAAAGTACCAATCTAAAAATAGTCGCTAATTAAATTCATGAATAAAATTCAAACTGATAGAGATATCACCTTAATAATCTATTACAACTAGAAGTAAACTTATATTTGAAAATAAAATTTTAGTGTTCTAATGTAAATTCTATGAATAATTTTCTAATCGACTATTTCATATTAAATCCCCAAAAGTTTTGTAATAAAGTTAAAAAAAAAAAACTTTAACAAATATATAATTAAATTCCTTATAGTCTGTTTAAACAATCAAATTTATATCAAACATTATTTATGAACTCTCAAAGTAAAGCAAAACAACAGCGTCCATTCCAAAGAAAGTTAATAAAACTTTCTCTCATAACTTCTTTCTCACTTTTTCTCTTTATGCACTTTTCTCCTCTCCCCCTTCCATATCAATATATAACTTCCGTTAAGTTAACCGATTTAATGTGTCAATGTCTGGATTTCCTCTAAAAATTTAAATTTGAAAGAATAGAAATGTTACATCTAACTCAATCATGTCTCTCTCCCCCCTGACTTCCTCACTTCGTTAATTTACATATACTTATTACTGCCCATCATAAATGTGTAAATTTCTTTTCATTTTTCGTTTCAACCTTTGGAAGTAAAGTCTGATGATCCGCGGTCATTTAAAAGGGCCATGTTGAAATAATTTATTATATGGAACCTTAAAGTGGTCTGTTTATACTTAAAATATTAGCTCTGATTTACATTGAGCTCTGTGGATTTTATCCTCCTTGGGTCTACCCATACGGATTACCTAGGTTTTCGTAAAGTATATATATATATATATATATATATATATATATATATATATATATGTGTGTGTGTGTGTGTGTGTGTGTGTGTGTGTGTGTGTGTGTGTGTATTTACGTATGCAAGTATGTACATGTCAGATGTTAAGTAATAGATCAATTTATTTGAGTCACGAGAAAGTTTCAATAGTTAATAACCTTAATTTCCTGTTGGAAACGAATCTCCAACAAATTAAAATTACGTGAAAGAAAAAAATAGATGTCTACCAATAAAAGAAAGGAAATGATAAATGAACAATTCAGAGTTAATGCTATGTCTTCCTCGTAAAAAAAGGAAAATCATATATTGCGTGTTTTAAACAATAAAATATTGTACTATATAAAATCTGCAAATGAAATATACATCCTTTACCTATGTCACTAAATTAAACTAAGGGTTTTTCTTTTGATTGCTGAAGGAGATACTCTTCGTATCTGTCTATATTTCTGAGATGAGGTATTATGTACACTATTTACATTATTCGGACTATTGTCCTCATCTTTGTCTCCATATTTATTACAACGTTTCGGCCTTTCAGTATCTGTCTATATTTCTGAGATGAGGTATTATGTACACTATTTACATTATTCGGGCTATTGTCCTCATCTTTGTCGCCATATTTATTACAACGTTTCGGCCTTTCAGTATCTGTCTATATTTCTGAGATGAGGTATTATGTACACTATTTACATTATTCGGACTATTGTCCTCATCTTTGTCGCCATATTTATTACAACGTTTCGGCCTTTCAGTATCTGTCTATATTTCTGAGATGAGGTATTATGTACACTATTTACATTATTCGGACTATTGTCCTCATCTTTGTCTCCATATTTATTACAACGTTTCGGCCTTTCAGTATCTGTCTATATTTCTGAGATGAGGTATTATGTACACTATTTACATTATTCGGGCTATTGTCCTCATCTTTGTCGCCATATTTATTACAACGTTTCGGCCTTTCAGTATCTGTCTATATTTCTGAGATGAGGTATTATGTACACTATTTACATTATTCGGACTATTGTCCTCATCTTTGTCGCCATATTTATTACAACGTTTCGGCCTTTCAGTATCTGTCTATATTTCTGAGATGAGGTATTATGTACACTATTTACATTATTCGGGCTATTGTCCTCATCTTTGTCGCCATATTTATTACAACGTTTCGGCCTTTCAGTATCTGTCTATATTTCTGAGATGAGGTATTATGTACACTATTTACATTATTCGGACTATTGTCCTCATCTTTGTCGCCATATTTATTACAACGTTTCGGCCTTTCAGTATCTGTCTATATTTCTGAGATGAGGTATTATGTACACTATTTACATTATTCGGACTATTGTCCTCATCTTTGTCGCCATATTTATTACAACGTTTCGGCCTTTCAGTATCTGTCTATATTTCTGAGATGAGGTATTATGTACACTATTTACATTATTCGGACTATTGTCCTCATCTTTGTCGCCATATTTATTACAACGTTTCGGCCTTTCAGTATCTGTCTATATTTCTGAGATGAGGTATTATGTACACTATTTACATTATTCGGACTATTGTCCTCATCTTTGTCGCCATATTTATTACAACGTTTCGGCCTTTCAGTATCTGTCTATATTTCTGAGATGAGGTATTATGTACACTATTTACATTATTCGGACTATTGTCCTCATCTTTGTCGCCATATTTATTACAACGTTTCGGCCTTTCAGTATCTGTCTATATTTCTGAGATGAGGTATTATGTACACTATTTACATTATTCGGACTATTGTCCTCATCTTTGTCGCCATATTTATTACAACGTTTCGGCCTTTCAGTATCTGTCTATATTTCTGAGATGAGGTATTATGTACACTATTTACATTATTCGGACTATTGTCCTCATCTTTGTCGCCATATTTATTACAACGTTTCGGCCTTTCAGTATCTGTCTATATTTCTGAGATGAGGTATTATGTACACTATTTACATTATTCGGGCTATTGTCCTCATCTTTGTTGTCATATTTATTACAACGTTTCGGCCTTTCAGTATCTGTCTATATTTCTGAGATGAGGTATTATGTACACTATTTACATTATTCGGACTATTGTCCTCATCTTTGTCGACATATTTATTACAACGTTTCGGCCTTTCAGTATCTGTCTATATTTCTGAGATGAGGTATTATGTACACTATTTACATTATTCGGGCTATTGTCCTCATCTTTGTTGTCATATTTATTACAACGTTTCGGCCTTTCAGTATCTGTCTATATTTCTGAGATGAGGTATTATGTACACTATTTACATTATTCGGACTATTGTCCTCATCTTTGTCGACATATTTCTTACAACGTTTCGGCCTTTCAGTATCTGTCTATATTTCTGAGATTAGGTATTATGTACACTACTTACATTATTCGGACTATTGTCCTCATCTTTGTCTCCATATTTATTACAACGTTTCGGCCTTTCAGTATCTGTCTATATTTCTGAGATGAGGTATTATGTACACTATTTACATTATTCGGACTATTGTCCTCACCTTTGTCTCCATATTTATTACAACGTTTCGGTTTTCAGTATCTGTCTATATTTCTGAGATGAGGTATTATGTACACTATTTACATTATTCGGACTATTGTCCTCATCTTTGTCTCCATATTTATTACAACGTTTCGGCCTTTCAGTATCTGTCTATATTTCTGAGATGAGGTATTATGTACACTATTTACATTATTCGGACTATTGTCCTCATCTTTGTCGACATATTTCTTACAACGTTTCGGCCTTTCAGTATCAGTCTATATTTCTGAGATTAGGTATTATGTACACTACTTACATTATTCGGACTATTGTCCTCATCTTTGTCTCCATATTTATTACAACGTTTCGGCCTTTCAGTATCTGTCTATATTTCTGAGATGAGGTATTATGTACACTATTTACATTATTCGGACTATTGTCCTCATCTTTGTCGCCATATTTATAACAACGTTTCGGCCTTTCAGTATCTGTCTATATTTCTGAGATGAGGTATTATGTACACTATTTACATTATTCGGACTATTGTCCTCATCTTTGTCGCCATATTTATAACAACGTTTCGGCCTTTCAGTATCTGTCTATATTTCTGAGATGAGGTATTATGTACACTATTTACATTATTCGGACTATTGTCCTCATCTTTGTTGTCATATTTATTACAACGTTTCGGCCTTTCAGTATCTGTCTATATTTCTGAGATGGGGTATTATGTACACTATTTACATTATTCGGACTATTGTCCTCATCTTTGTCGCCATATTTATAACAACGTTTCGGCCTTTCAGTATCTGTCTATATTTCTGAGATGAGGTATTATGTACACTATTTACATTATTCGGACTATTGTCCTCATCTTTGTTGTCATATTTATTACAACGTTTCGGCTTTTCAGTATCTGTCTATATTTCTGAGATGAGGTATTATGTACACTATTTACATTATTCGGACTATTGTCCTCATCTTTGTCTCCATATTTATTACAACGTTTCGGCCTTTCAGTATCTGTCTATATTTCTGAGATGAGGTATTATGTACACTATTTACATTATTCGGACTATTGTCCTCACCTTTGTCTCCATATTTATTACAACGTTTCGGCCTTTCAGTATCTCTCTATATTTCTGAGATTAGGTATTATGTACACTATTTACATTATTCGGACTATTGTCCTCATCTTTGTCTCCATATTTATTACAACGTTTCGGCCTTTCAGTATCTGTCTATATTTCTGAGATGAGGTATTATGTACACTATTTACATTATTCGGACTATTGTCCTCATCTTTGTTGTCATATTTATTACAACGTTTCGGCCTTTCAGTATCTGTCTATATTTCTGAGATGAGGTATTATGTACACTATTTACATTATTCGGACTATTGTCCTCATCTTTGTCTCCATATTTATTACAACGTTTCGGCCTTTCAGTATCTGTCTATATTTCTGAGATGAGGTATTATGTACACTATTTACATTATTCGGACTATAAAATTAAAAAATTAAAATTAAAGTTTATAAATGCTAAATAAAAAATATATTTAATATTAATTATCAGATTACTTACTACTACTATTAATAATAATATTATCAACATAATAATAATAATAATATTAATAAAAAGAATGATAATAATTAGATAACAAATAAAGAGTAAAATCTAAAAAATCAAAAATCAAATCTAAAAAATAAAAATATGAAAATAATAATGTCGTTTGGTAATTTGTTTAGTAATGCTATTTTGATGGGAAATTCAGCAAAGTAAATGAAAAACCTTAATATATACACGCATATTCATATATATATATATATATATCTATTCTTATACATATATTTACATACATATAATGATATTAAACAAAACATTCAATTCTATAAAGAAAAATAGAATAAATGTATGTTTTTCTATAGTCATCCCACCACCTCTGACACCTTATACCAATTTAGAACTATCCATCAAAAGCGTGTATTAAATGTAAAAGAAAACAAATTCCTTTCTAACGAGAGATGTGTCCTGATGAAACAAGAAATATATATTTTCTGAGGAAATAAATTATAGTCATGGAAACTTAAGGTTGTCTATTTCTTAATTATTTAATTAATATTTATTCTAGCGTGACATTGAGCTCTTTGGATTAGAGCCTTTTTGAAATTATCCACACGGATTACCAAACCCATCATTGCCTTACAAGACATATATATATATTTTGAAACAAAAAAATGAATCACTTTATAAAACACACACAAACTATTTCTAATTCTAACAGTTGAAATATAATCCTTGATAATGGCTAAAAGTATAGCCGAAAGCGCTCGGAAAAGAACATTCGGACAATTTTTGTATAATTTATCCTCTGAAAAGAAAACCTTTATTAGATTGCACGAGAAATTATATAAAAAACTAAATAAAAGCACCTTGTCAGTCGTTTTTAATGAAATGTGCTTGAAAGAAGGATTGCTGCCTAAATACACAATATATATATATATATATATATATATATATATATATATATATATATATATATATATATATATATATATATATATATATACACTAGCCGATGTACTGGGCGTACATGGCTGCAATTGTATAACCCCACCCACTTGTACACTCGCACGACCTGTCCAGAAATGCCTGCCTGCATCCCTGCTTGCAGGCATCATCCGTTGGTATAATAAGCTACCGTCCCCTCATCTTTTTTACGGTATGTTGTTCATAAGTGTTTGATTGTTCTTAACAAAGGGATTCTATCGATAAAAAACTTGTGTGGTCGTTGTTCGGGGTTAAATTGCTTCAATTTTAAGTATTCTGTAAAGTTCCTATGGCCGTCATAACAGTCAAATAATATGGCATTGTTCCCAAATCTAATAATGAAACAAAACAGGGATGAATCGTCAGAGCTTCATTCAACTGCAAGTACAAACGTATGACACCCATTCTTATCTTTTGTCGGACATTTATTGTAAAGCTGAAGTTACGAAGAGCTACTCTTTCCCTTTTGACACTTTAATAATCATTCTCAAACAATCTTTGCATCAAATTTGGATTGAATCATATGAAGAAACTATTGGCTAAATGATCTGTGTCCTAGTTTGTCGCAGGTTTCGCCCACAAACTAAAATAATGTAAACTAAACATTCACGCAAGACAATGTGTGTGTCATATGGGATTTATATGGCAAATTTTGAAAGCGTTGGATGAATAACCAGGGAGTTATGTTCGAAAAACGGGCTTTTTGAACAGTTTTACGTGTTTTTTCATTATACGCCGGGAAGCGAGCAGGACTAAAACCCCAATATCTTATTTCTTGCATGATGGCAAATTTTGCAACATCTTTGAAGAAAATTAGATAAAAAAATAAGAGAGCATTTGAAGATTTTAATAATAAATAGAAAGAAAAAAATGATTTTTCAGATATTTGCAATTTTTTGTGTGAAGTCAAAGTCGTCGGAAAACTATCAAGACATATCTACATAAACCTCATATTACGAGCTATGTTTTGCGAGTGAGTGCAAAGAACATCGCTTCATCCAGTAAAAATATTGTCCGCTTGTAACTTTGTCTTGTTTTAGGAAATTATCTTGGCCTACCTTCGAACATTAGCAACATATTTGTACAGTTTCATCGGAATCGGTCGAGAAATGTTGACGTGCTTAAATAGCATACGTACACAGACATGCATACAGACACGCATGCACAGAAATATTATCTTCGAATTCTTGATTTACCAATAGTTAAATCAATCTCGAAAGGAAAAAAAGTTTTAAAAAAGAAAGAGCCAGGAACATGAAAGTCTGTCGAAAATAATCGCACAGATACAGGTTCAAGGCCCAAAGAAAAAACCCCGATACGAGTAAACAACTAACTAAAGAGTTCGATAGAAATGTAGAGCAGACCTAGTCTAACCTAATGAGCCAGACAAACCTACCAAGGTTTAACTTAGGCAGATCATCAGGGTCAGCTGGCCTGACGATCTGCCTAAGTGAAACCTTGGTAGGTTTGTCTGGCTCATTAGGTTTGACTATATATATATATGTGTGTGTGTGTGTGTGTGTGTGTGTGTGTGTGGATAAAATATCGTTTTACGGTATGCTATATTTATAGGTTAAACTGCTCATTATCAGAGTTAAAGCGTATATAAATATAGAGTGGACATTGAATTAACGACCACAGCCAACAGTATGTTTTATGAAAAACGCAATCGTCAGGCCTTAGGATTGCGCTTAGCATAAAACAGACTGCCGCTGCCTCTTGTCGTTGACTATAATATATATATATATATATATATATATATATATATATATATATATATATATATATATATATATATATATATATAATGATGCTTGCTTTATTAAATAATATGAAGTTTTGTCTATTTATTTTATGTAAATTCTTTTCATATCGTCTGATAAGCTTAATAACATTATCATTAAACGAAGAAAGAAAATCACAATATTGATACATATTTTTTAATCCTATCTAAGATGTCGGTTTACATAAGCCATTATCAAAGATGACAATTACATTACAATATATTAAACAATACACAGACAATACAATAATGATAGGATTAAAAA
>OZ038484.1:11347576-11365076 GCA_964036315.1 Acanthosepion esculentum | reverse complement strand
GCCCGTCGGTTTGTTGCTGAATTTCTTCTTGGGGATGTACTCTTCTCAGAGTTTCTGGACTTGACTGCAGTTATTTGAGTGAAAATCTTACATGTTTTAAAGCGGCTATGCGAATAGGATAAGTTATATTGACTTGCCAACTTCATATTCCTCTCTAGTCTCTTACGTTCACTTTCGCGTTATTGTCTCTTTGGAAGGCATGCATACATTTTTCTTCCTCAAGCTATGGGTTATCTGGCTCTCTAATCCTAGTTGCCAGACTGACAAAGAGAATCAACCTCTGAATTCCAATCCATGGGGACAGCAACAGACCCACACCTCCACATTATTTCTCAAGAATAATTTACAGCTAATAAAGTAGAGGAAATTATGAAGAGTGTTGATCCCGGATGGACATGCTATGTAAAAATCTGATTTGACAGGAAAGAAAAAAAATTTAATATCTTTAGAGCTTGCAAGATTTAAATAACGTTGCAAATTGCAATAATATTCAAAAGGCTACACAAAACGAAAAGTGTTGAAAATCCTGAACGTCTCAAATGCAGCTCTGATAAGGACAAATTGAGAAAGAATTCAATGGATTAGCGTCGTTTAATTTGGTTTCCCATCATAAACAATTTATCATATTATCGGTGTCGTTTTTAAGTAAATTTTCTGGTTAATACGCGAAAATTCTTTGGACCAACCACAAATTTCAGCTTGTGTTTATCAAGTTTATCCTGCAATAAATAAAGTAGCTTCACATCTTAATCATCTATATATTTTCCATTATTTGTAATGCCATGTTATCATTATCTGGCTTCTTACATTTTTAAATGCGATGCGAACCATTATCTTCTATCTTTCAAATTCATGTTCTTTTTTTGTTATCTCTCGTTATTAATGTTTTCTTGTTCTCATTTTCTTTAACACTCAGTAACATCTTGCGTCTTAGCGGCTTTAATGTCTTGTTTATGGCGATATAATTAAAATACATTAAAGGCCAATTTTCCATATCTTATCAGTAAAATTCCGCAGATTTGGGGCTGAATGGTTTTCGACGAGCCTTTAAATCTGTTTGTCATAAGAGAAAGTTTTTCCAATGAAAGTGTTTTGCAGAGATGGAAAAAAAATCAGTTGGTCCAATGTCAGTTGAATGTGGTGTGTGGAGTAGAAGAGACCAACCGAATTCTAATAATATTTTTCCTGCCTCGTTATTGCTCGACGCGGAGTTGCGTTAACATGGAAGAAAATAACATTTTTCTTTCTGACGAACGCTTTTCGACACAACTGGAATCTCGATGAATAATGTTCCAACCATAAGCATATCATTGCCATCCTTCCATGAAGGCCATTGACAATATTTGTCTGTGGCAATCCATAGCATTTTGCGTCGATACATAGTCGTATATCAATGTAGTTCAAATGTATTCTTAATTGCCACGCATTAATCATTATTAGGATGATGCATCGTCGCGACAATTGCTTCCCAAAAAGGAAATTATTTATGACTCGACCTAATATTTAAAAGCTTCTGATTCTATTCATTAACCTACTTTTCATATTTCGCATTATTTCATATGAGGTAAGATTTGGTCAAAAACTTCTAAAATCATAATAAATGTGGCATATATACAACACCTCATTCTCTCTCTCTCTCTCTCTCTCTCTCTCTCTCTCTCTATATATATATATATATATATATATATATATATATATATATATATATATATATATATATATATATGTAAAAGAGGTCTCAATACAAAGCAGAGCAATATGTTTGCGTTATCATGTAAGAAAATAACATTTTTTCTAAATATATATATATATATATATATATATATATATATATATATATATATATATTGTGTATATTTCGGCAGCAATTTTTCATTAATGCATGTTTCATTAAATAATATAGACAAGTTTTGTCCATTCATTTTAAGTAAGTTCCTTTCATATTGTCTGAAAAGCTTAATAACATTATCGTTAAAAGACGAAAGTAAAACACCATATTTGTACATGTTTAAATGCAATCTAAGCTTTCGGCTTACATAGGCTATTATCAAAGATGATAATTTCAATAAATCCAACAACACACAGACGAAATTACAATAATAGTCCTACCTTGTTGCTTGAATAATCTCAAAGTAACGACAAACTCGTAATTACGAGACGCGGACGCAAAAATCGCGTCGCAGCTTGTGTCGTCACACATGACCTCGCGCGAGTGAAAAACGAGAAGTATTAAGTATGGGAAGCCGTTAGTATAAACCAATGGCTTCTGTTACCAATTATAGGCATTTAAGAATATTTGTGGAGATTTCATAGTTTATTATGTTCAGATTAGGTTTCAACTGTCTTATGTATATAGCTTCATGGATTTTTAATTTTTGTTTAGTGTTTTCATGTTTAAGCATAATTGTGTGGTCAACAAGTATTTTCCGGAATGCCTGCCCGCGTACACAATTCCGGAAAATTCTTGTTGACAACACAATTATACTTAAACAAGCGAACGCATGTGAAGACGCTCTCTTCCGATGTCGATGTGTTCTTTTCTTTCTTTCGAGAATGCTTCACGCCGGCCGGTGTAATTTCTCCAGCATGGGTGATCCATGTCGATCCCTTCCTACCTCTCGTTATCCACGTCCATCGACCTCATGGCACTTTTGCAGACTTCCCTCAAGCGAAGATTTGTTCACCCATGTTCTCTCAATGGTGAAGGCCTGGACGTGGTTCTATGAAATATCGGCGTTTGCCCATGCATCACGACTTTCTTTCTCCACCCCACCGATGTTGTCCAAGGGAAAAAGTAGAGTTTAGTATAGCTTGGCACCGGCGTCGAAGCAGGTATTGCCAGAAAGAAATTGAGCTTAACATCAGACTGTCATAGGGACTCCGATTCAGGATTTGGCCTCAAGGTTTATTCCTGATTCCTTGTGTTTCATTGGATATGACCGTAAGGATACGGATTTTTAAATTCAGTGTTTTCCTTCTTCCGAGCTGACTAGTTCCATCCAACACTTTTTAACACACACACACACACACACACACACACACACACACACACACACACACACACACACACATATATATATATATATATATATATATATATATATATATATATATATATATATAGCATAATGAGAAGCCACGTATTCTTTCTTGATATGTAATATATGGATAAAATAACTGAAAAAAAATGTTGGTTGTTTTTTTGCGAAAGTATTTATTTCTATGTTTTTATATATATATATTTAATATTTCAGACCACCTCGGTCCTTCCTCAGAAATTAATTGAATTACTCCTGTATTACTGTAGTTGGCAGTTTGTTTACACTTTTCAGCGTTTTTAGAAAAAAAGAGAAATACTGGATTTTAAAATTAGACACATATAAACTAGGGTTAAACAAAGACTTGGGTATTTTAAATCTGTATAAACATTTCAATAGTTAAAAAATTTCTTTAGATATAGTTAAAAAAACCTTTTTAAACAACATCTAAAATACTATCGTTAGATTTACGTTAAAAATTTCAAACATAGTTGCATTCCACATCACGTGTCGTCCGCGTCTAACGACGAACGCTGTAAAGTGTAAACAAACACCCAAATACAGTAATACAGGAGTAATTCAATTAATTTCTGAGGAAGGACCGAGGTGGTCTGAAATATTAAATATATATATATAAAAACATAGAAATAAATACTTTCTCAAAAAAAACAACCGAAATTATTTTCAGTTATTTTATCCATTTATTATATATATATATATATATATATATATATATATATATATATATATATATATATATATATATTAGATGAAAGAAGTATGACAAAGAGAATTTTATACCGGACTAATTTTATGCTAACCTTGATGAAGCTGAAATTTAAATTTAAAATCATCAGCGTCTCTCGTTCAGTCGTACGCATGTTTAGTTGCATTAACGTACATATAAAATTAGTCCGATGAAGTCCTGAAGGACTTTTTCTACTTTGTCATACATCTTTAGCCTAAAATTGTTATTGATGCATAAACAAATTACATGCCGTTATCCCATATATATATATATATATATATATATATATATATATATATATATATATATATATATATATATATATATAGATATAGATATATATAATGCAGTTGGAATATCGTAAACGGGGAAAGTAGACAACTACAGTTTATAGACATGATCGGAAATACTGTGTTTATTAATAGTGCAAATATTTGCGTGAAGGCTTTTTTTTTTTGTAAAAAATATTTTGTAAAAATATTGTTGAAAAATACTTAAAAGTGGCTAATAGCGTGAGACTCCGTGAATATGTAAAACAATCTGCTGAATTTATTCTATTCTTTTGTTAGCATGATCTTTGAGTAATTTCACAAGCGACACGTGCTCCATCTTCAGAGAAAGACAGAAATATGTCGAGATCTTTTTTCCAACCACGCCTTTCCTTGTCAGTTCAGTAGATTCCATCCAGCCGTATCAGACAAAGAAATGAATTTCAACTCAATCATATACCGATGACGGATGACCCTTCCACGTTTCACAAATCATAAGAGTATGACCTTCACATATTTCTTGGAATATTGTCGAGATCTGACATTTAAAACTGTACCTTTCTTTCATATCACGTAAGGATTATGCATATATATATATATATATATATATATATATATATATATATATATATATATATATATATATATATATATATATATATATATATATATATATATATATATATATATATTCGTAACTATATGTTCTTTTATATCTGCAAAGAACATTTCCCACTTATCATTGGGGATGTTTTCCAAATGACAGTCGTATATATATATATTCTTTGAGGTCATCATCGAGTAGCTATAGTCTGTTTTATGCTGGAACAAAATCTGTATGATTGGACATGACATGAAACAGACTGTCGCCGCTCGGTGTTGATCGCAGTATTGAGTTTTCTATTTGCAAATCCTCTCGCGAAGATTTTTGTCCGCCCTCCCAATTTAACACCTGGGCACAAATTATTTAATTAATTTGGAAACAAGTGGCAGAAAAATATCAATTGGAGTTAATCAATTTATAATGAGAAGAATTTTTAAAATCAAAATGTAATTGCGAATACACTGCTGACTTCGACAAGCAATATGTTTTGTCAACTGGAAAATATAAAAGCCTATTGAATAATGCGAAAATGATGGTATTATTATTATTGGGATGTACATATGCTTGCGAACAACTTTTTCGAAAATGAAATATACTAAAAGTCGTTTAAGAACATGTTTGGTTCATTACCACCTGGATGATGTTTTGCCCTTGGTGGCTACAAATATTTCCCCTGATGTGTATAAGTTATCGAACTATAAAACAGAAACAAGTGTCTCATTAAATAACTTGCCATTTTTAGCTCTATTTCATTTGTACTAAGGAATTTGCATTTTGTTATCGTGTTATTTGGTATCATTTTATACCTGAAGTAAAATAAGGAAACTTGTTTACATAATATAGCCTTAACTTCACGCTTTTTCATTAAACTTGCAGACAAAAGCAGTCATCTGTATTACTTTCCGGTCCTCTCACTCGAATAGGTTGTCCACCCCAAGTGTAGAACATGACAATAAACATGAGGACAACAGTCTGAACAATGCAAATAATGCAAATAATTAAATCTGTGTTTATGCTTTTGATTTCAGAGAAGTTCTTCCAGTCCAGTTGCCAACCACGGCTATGGGGCCCATTGCGCTCTGCTTTTTTTAAACATAGGAGTGGCTTTCCAAATTATCTGCTTGTTAGAAGCTTGCCAAAGATGAGATGTTTTGGAAGTCTATTATCGCTTATACAAGAACGATACCTCGCTCACCTGTGCTGGATTTTTATTAGGATTACTTCAATAACCGTCATTGTTGCCTTTAATCACTGTTTCTAATGCGACCACCATGTTTTATGATCCAGATCCTACGCAGAAAAATCGTGCGGAAGGCGTCAAGATGATTGATCTTGGTATATATTTCAAGATTCTGCACCATAAAATAGTGATGTCAGTACTACGACTGACCTGTAAACATCCATTTTCACCTTTGACAAAACATGAAAGTCTGAAATAGAATTAGCATTTCGAATCTGGTACTCAAATTCTTTGTTCATTTTAGCATCGTAGATACAATAGAACCAACATAGGTGAAATAGGAAACGGTTCTCAAAACTATATTTTCAACCGAAACAGTGGGATCAACAGGTGGTCGATGGTTACGAATGAACAAGATCCGTTTTTATGCTGATGATCAGACCAAAAGCTTATTATCCATGTGATAATTTGTTAACGATGCATTGCATATCCTCATGTGTCTGTGCTGTAAGTGCCCAAACGTCTGCAAAGAGCAGGTGAAGAAGAGTTTGCACAATCGTCTTAGTTCTTGCTTTGAAGAGTTGATGGTTGAATGACCCAGCACTTGTCATGAACTCAAATCTCCCAACTTCTGCATGACAGAAAAAAAATACAAAGCAAATATTATAGGTGCAATAACACAATTTTTTTTGTTCAATTAAAGACAATGAATGACATCTCTGACAACACGCCATTGGATATAACTGAAGTCCTTTGCCCTAATTCGGGTTAATGTATCTTTATTGAACGTCTTTCATTTTCGGCTAAGACGGCGTGACTTATTTATAGAAATTATAATCATTTCTTTCGGGATTTAGATGGAAGACGGCCCTTAAGGTACGCACTCAGCCTCTCAAAATAGTTGCGTAGCTTTGACTATGGTTCCAGGTTCGGGTTTGTAGAAACTCTATCGGGATTTACTTTCTTCGATTATTCCTTCTGCAAACATTCTGGTTATTTTTCTTGAATAAACGTTTTGTCTTCAAGAGAAATTTCAAAAAGAGAGGGGTATTGTACATTTATAGCGGCTCAGCCACAGATGTTTAACGCCTGTTTAGGGTCCCAAAAGGGAGATTAAAATTAAAATGCTGTTTAAAGAATTCGTGGCCCCGTATTGCATCACGAAAGATGTGATGTTAATGTATTTATTTTGATTCAACACTAGGCTGGTCAAAATATATCCTCGAACTTGCGTAGATAGTGAAGCGTTCGTTATAGCCATCTAGCTATTTAAAATGTACAATTTTAATTTTGTTCTTTTTGAAATATCACCGCTAATAAAATTCTCTGAGCTTCCTGTATCGACTAGAGCATTCTTTTCTACACCATTTATTTTTACCGTTAATATAGCGTTTGAAAGATATTAGAGTTGATACGCTACTAGGAGCAATTCGAATGAAGTGATAAAATGCTTGATCGACAAACCTTAGAGAATTGTCTCTTCTTCCCGCCCTTGTGGCATTTAGGTTTTTGGACTGGGCAACATAACCTGGGGTATAGTTTGAGACCACCGATATAACATTTTCGTCTTGCTGCACCACCAGCAGTGTCTTCCAGACAGGGAAGGGAGGGGAATAAATGAGGAAGTCTGTCGGAGAGGACTGTCTTTTACCTTTGTTTGGTTCGTTTGAGCTAGTGGACTAGATGGAGTGTGAGTACTGAAAGCAGCCCATGCAACACTTGCTTGTAGGTATGAATAAGATTGCTTTTCTGCCATCTCTATCTGCTTGCTCGCGAGCAGTAGCTATATCTACTTGTTTATTTTCCATCAAAATTTGACAGATTCTAATCCTTTATATAAATGAGTCCCTGATATATTGTTCTTTTGCCTGATCTTCAGTTGTCGTTTGCAAGTCGCAGACTGGACGTAAGATCATTAAGCACTGAAGATGCAGTTTTACCTATCTCTTCAAGGAATTGGCGCCTAGTTTATAATACTTCGTCTCTTCACAAGCATTCCATCTAAAACGTCCATGGCACTTGTAAGTTTTGCAGAGATAAATATTGGTATATAAGGATATGGAAACATGAAGCATTAGCAGGTTAATTCTATCCGTATCAGTAATACAAGTGGATGAACTGTTTCCAATATTGCCAGGTGTCAGTAGAAGACGAGTCTGGAGAGTCCAAGTCGAGACGTTCTGGTTTAAGGCATTTGTTCATAATTATGTTCAATAAACTGTAATGAAAATCGCAGTCTAGTTTGGTTTAATGTGCCTTTATTGAACTTTACTGAACAGTCGTGATGTTTTTTTGCTAATAAAATGTCACTTATTAATACAAATCATAAGATAGGGGAGGTAATCAGTTTGTCTTAGCACAATACACAATAAATGTTATTGGATGAGCAATGCTAAATTGCTTTAAATAAAAATACGCTAGTGATTATCATGAATAATAATCAAAGATACAGCGAGGCAATTCTGGCGGAACAGGAGATCCTACCAGGATTCAAGATTGGCGGCCACAACCTTACCAACATAAGATATGCAGATGACACTTTACTGATATCATCACGGAAACGAAATTACAAAACCTCCTATATAAGGTATCAAGGGTTGAGCGAGAAGAAAGGACTAACTATAAACTACAAGACATGGTCATCAGTAAAAGGATGAGCCCAAAATGCAATTTGAGGGTCGGAGACATTAAAATCAAAAATTTGTGGAAGATTAAGTATCTGGGAAGTGTTCTGACGGAGGACGTAGGTTCGATGCTGAGACCCGAAGACGGATTGGGATGGCCAAGCATATATTCCAGAAGCCGGGCAGAGTACTGCGAAACAGGAGGATTTCTATGGTGAAAAAAAAAAGAGTACTGAGCTGCTACATGACACCTGTCATCTGCAGAAACACACATGTTGAAAGCCACGAAGGATATGGGGAAGTGGACGGACATGATCGCGCACGTCCTGAAAGGACACGGTACATAAAAAGAAAAAGAAGTTTGCATTGTTCAATCCAAAATGTTTATTTAAGGGAGAGTTTAAGTGGCAAACTATTTGTTCAAAATCCTTTAAATTTATTTTTTGATTTGTCAATATTTTCTTTTTAATTTTTGTAACGCAATATTGACACTTTGTGAATTTTCTTGTTACCCTATTAACTGAAAATAATTACATGTTCTCAGATGATATTTCTCTTAAAGATTTACACATACGATCAGATATGCAGGACATGAATTGAAATCACTGCGTAATTTTCAAGATGACTCACATAAATTCCCTTACACGGAATGATATTGCATTAACTGGATTATCTAAAAATGGAATCACCGAGTAATTTAAAATTCAATTTATTGTCTAAAAAAATGGAATAAATTCTTATCCTTACACCGCAAGTTATTCGAACTATTACATTGAACTGTTTAACACCCAGTTTCTGTCACTACATACTTTGGCCTTCTGAATCTTAACTTCTGAGACCAGCCCTTGACTACGTCATATCTGTCCGCCTTTACGGGAGGGAGCGAATGTTGTACGGGCTCCTCAAAGATGAAGAAGAGAGTAGAGGCAACGGAGGTATTGTTCTACAGAAAGATGCTAAGGATGTTGTTATGGTATTTTACCCACGAACGCATGGACTCTAGCAGCTATAAATAGGAACAGGTACTACCTTTTTGAATTGGGAAGTTTCCTGCAGTCAGCTATGACAGTCGAACTGAACATTCTTGTAGTAACACTCTCGTTTGTATATGTTTGTATTACTGTATCTGTTAATATATTTGTTTAACTTAATTCCTCTCTTTGTGTCTTTATTTCTGGCCCTAACTAGGCCACAGCAGATAGATAGATAGTGTTAGGGTAATTTACCCACGCAGGCGTAGACTCCTCCAGCTATAAATAGGAGCAGGTACTACCTTTTTGGAGTGGGAAGTTTCCAGGAGTCATCAGGGACAGTCGGACCGAACATTCTTACTGTAACACTCTCGTTTGCATATTACCGTTTCTGTTAATTTATTTGTTTAACTCAATTCCTCTCTTGTGCCTTTATTTCTGGCCCTAACAAGGCTACAACAGATACCATGCGCCAACCATATGAGCAACGATGAAGTTCGTCGGACTACTTTTTTCAGTATTGAAAATGTTATTACTATATTTAAGCTGGCCAGTTTGACTTTCCTTGTGTGTCTTGCTCGTCTGGTAGATATTCCCGAAATAGTTCGAAACAGGAGTAATAAGTATTCATATAACCATTTATCATTCATTGGATAGTTTGGAAACTATACCTTATCTAACGCTTTCTCGAAAGTTTGAGAGTACTTTTGTCATTGATACCACCCGTATTAGTTTAAGTTTTGCTATGCATCGTCAACAACACTTTGAATTCTACACTGAATTTGATTATGGAAATCTTCTCACAAATATATACGATAGTTTCTCCACTCCATATATTTAGTTCCTTATTTAATGTTTGATATTTTATCAAAAGTGGAGCGTCCTGGGTAAGACGATAAACTACATCCGGCAGCAAGGCCGCTAATTGGAAGGTTTTGAGCGTGTAACCACCTCTTCATTGCTGATGTTCCCAGTACCACTGTAACCTGGGGGGGTAGTACCTGTTGGCGTCCTAGCTATAGCTATGGGTAAATAGTTAACGCCCAAACTGGGGTCAAAACACTATGACATTTTAAAAATAGGATTAATGCCAGAAATATATTTTTGAAAAATTATTACCAGCAATGAATTTTTGAAGAACAAATTATTACCAGTAATACCCTATTGTCATAAATAGATTTTTGAGAAAAAAAAATTACAATCAATGCAATATTTAAATAAAAATGTTACCAGCAATTCATTAAAAAAAATTACTAGCAATATATTTTTGAAAAGAAAAATAATACCAGCAATAAAAAATATGTTGGCATTAAATAACCCATTGAGGTGTTGCCATGCCGTGAAACAAAAGAAACGAGACCAATCAAAAGTGGGGCAGTTCTACTTATTTATCGCTCTATATGTGCTGTAATGCATGATATTATATCAGAATGTTTTTTATCGTACCAAATCTTACTTTTTCCAGTCTCCTGGTTTTTTCATTTTATTCGGTACTAAAATGGGTTATAATATGAAATTGTGTTTTCCTCAAATAATATTATCAATATTTTGTTCACTCGTTCTATATATATATATATATATATATATATATATATATATATATATATATATATATATATAAATGCCAGAAACAATATATAGGAAAATCTGAATGGCCCTTTCACTACAGAATTAATAATTATCGCAATCGAATTAAGTCGACTCCTGATGAAAGATTATTACCTGTATTAACAGCATTTCCGGCTAAAAAAACACGATTTTAAAACCCATGCCAAATTCACAATAATTGAGAGAATAGAAAAGTCCAGAGCAGATAACATTAGAAAGATTTTAGAGTTCCATAAAAATAAGTGGATACAACGTTTAAAAACGCACTATCCAGCCGGGCTTAACCATAAATTTAAAAATATAGATATTATTAACATATAACCCTACAAATCAAAACCTACCCACATCTCTCACCCACACAAGACAGACATACTTACGGAGGTGTTGAGGCCTCACACTTATATACACACCCACACGAATATACACACTTACACACATCATACTCACTCACTCCCTAAGAACCAAATAACACACACACACACTTCACAGATACACATCCCCATTCCAGGAACCAATAAACCTGTCAAATTGACCAAGGGAATTCAAACTGGCATGAATCCATCCAGCTCTTATCACAAATAACAACTTAAAAGAAACTGTTGACCAAGACAAAGACTGAAAAAAAATGATAAAATTATGAATAAAAAACAAATGAAAACTACAGACAAAAGTTCATTTTCTCCATCAAGACATTCATTTCTGTAGTTCACTGATACCAACGATCAGAAAATTAGTTTTCTCTTGATGATGGCAATGTTGGACGAAACTAGTCGAGGAATCTAAGTGAAATAATAATAAAACTGAAGGAATATTAATATACAACCCAGTGTGTCTGAAGATTTTGACTTTTTAAATTCTTAATATTTTTTATTGTTCAATACATACATATAATCATTTATAGATATATGATAATCATTTATAGATAAATAGATAATGAATATATATATATATATTTATTGTTATATATATATATATATATATATATATATATATATATATATATATATATATATATATATATGCACAAGATAATGAACATTTTCAGATAGATCGTGATCATTTTGAGATAGATAAATATTGAGAAATTCTAGATAGATATATAATGAGAATTTGCCGATAGATAAACAGTTATAGATAGGTAATGAACAGTTATCGATAGATAATAAATAGATATAAATTGATAGACATTTAGATAAATAAGGATCAGTTATATATATATATATATATATATATATATATATAATGAACACTTATAAATAGATAGATACATAGATAGATAATGGAGAGTTATAGATAGATAGATAGATAGATAGATAGATAAGGATCAGTTATAGGTAGATTGGCAGATAATAGAACAGTTATATTTAATTAGTAGATATATAGATAGATAGATAGATAGATAGATAGATAGATAGATAGATAGATAGATAGATAGAGAGATGGTCATATCTAGCATGCTCACCAGATAGGAAGAAATAAACCGAAATATGTTATGATTGATATATTATATTAGCTTAATCTCTCACAATGTCTGATTAGTGTGTATTCTGTGAATATCGATTTCGGTGCAATAATAACTGTGAGCAAATCTAATATATTAAATGATACGCCACAGCGATATACATGATCTTCATTTATGAGAGGTTAGAGGAATCTTGCTAAACCAATTTTAGTTTAATGACGGATCTGTTCAGAATTTGGGGACGCGTCCCCAGTATTAATATCTATAGAGCAGTAATCATGTGCAAAACAAATACGAAGAAAACTCTTAAAAAATGACGCGCCTTAAATATATAATTATGTAATGTCTAAGAGATAAATATCCTGACTCACCCGCTGGACAGATATGTATTTTAAGCAGGGAGTAGTACACATAACCGAAAAATAATGGATTACTTTTGACACATTTGTCTTCGTAAGCAATATTACCAACCATTTTTTTTTGCTTTTCGTTTTAGTCCCCTGTCATACCAAATGGAATGTAAGTGGTTTTGAATAAGGCGTATATGGGTAGGTGTTACGTGGATAAACACTAGGAGGTGGGAAAAGCTAGAAAGGATCAGACTCTTGGGTTTTAGGGTGTGGTTAGCTGGGTCCAATGCAGCTGTTTCTTCTTTCAAAGTTGTTGCATGCAAAATGGAGAAAGTACCTTTGTTCGTGATGCAAGTTTTTTGAGGACTTTGAACTCAAAAGACATAAAAGGCTACCATGTGATAACGAACGTTTGTTCTTGAAACTTGACCCAATAACACTTGAACATTTATGACAAAGACAAGAGTGTTATAATTAAAGTAACATCGGGCATATTATTTAAAGTAACCTTTTCTTTAATTCGTCTCTTAAAACAAATAAGTAAGTGATACTAGTGAAAAAAAAATAGTTTTTTTTACGAAATACATTTTTCAAATATGTATTATTGCGGATCGGGAATCTACGTGGAAACGGGAGTCGACGGTCCGAGTTCTAATTTCATTATAGACAGTTTTACTTTCGCAGTAACTTCATTAAGAAAGGCATTTTTTTTTCTAACTCAAATGTCGGTTATATATCAGGGAACTTTGGGTACATTAAAGTGTGCTGGCAAGTAGTTTAAGCGAAGCTGTTCACAGATAATACATACAAACCTGGAGAAAGCCACTAGTGCCGACATCCTGAAGGGCAATGGAAGTAAGACCAACTTTTATTCGGTGTTCTGTCTTATCTTAATTATGTTTCCTCGCGTATTATACGAATTATACATTAATGCAAACATTGATATCACGGCTAGGATTTCCGTGTCAGACGTATTATATATATATATATATATATATATATATATATATATATATATATAATTATTTATTTGAATATTACAACATAAATATGTTATAAAATCACGACAAAAGTAGCCATTTTGTTTCAACACTTCTTGTGTCTTGTCAAGTGATAATATAGAATATAGAATAAATGGTTTTAAAAGTTTCAAATTAATCAACGATCCTTAGCTAAGTGTAAACGCTGTTACATAAGCTAGAGTGGCCAATCAAAAAACAAGTATAGGATGATTCGAAAAATTTGACAACTAAGCAAGGTTATATATATATATATATATATATATATATATATATATATATATATATATATATATATATATATGTAAAAGACAATAGGAAAACTGTAATAGTTGCCGACGCGTTTCGTCCAATGTGGACTTTGTCAAGGCAAAAACGAAATTAATTTATTTTCAAAGTAACTAATAACAACAAAACAAAATGTCTTTAGCAACTGGAAGAATGTGGAGAACGCTATTTTCATACTGTTAACTGAAAATTACGTAAATTAATGTCACGTGTGGAAATATTGTTTTTATTGCTGTGCTGGCGGATTCAACAATTTTCTTTTGATTTCTTGATACAGTTGTGTACGTTTGTTTGGGAGAGAAGTAATTCTGTTAAGAAAGGTGAAATAGGGAAAAAGCCTGGGCGTAGATTTTAAATTTATAATTTCAACAGTTTGCCGAATGTTGAATAAAAAAAACAAAAACCACTTTGATTTAAACTTTATAATTTTTTGGCGTGAATTAATATTTGCGATTAGTAACTTTTTATTATTTGACCTGTATTAAGAGAAAAGATCCTTTAATGTTTTTTTTTCTGATTTCCCTTTTTGTATTCTATTTTCACTTTTCTCTCTTTTTATTCACTTCGTTTTCACTTATTTCTCTTTTCCTTCAATTTATTTTCATTTTTCTCTCTTTTTAATACAATTCATATTTTCCTGCTTCCTATCCGATATTTGTTCATAATTTATTTTAATTACTCTTTCTATTTTTTTTTATATTGCTTTCCTTTCGTTATTCTTTCTTTCGGTTTCCTTTCAGCTCGTTCACCACATCTTTCTTCTTCATGATAAACTTCTCATTCACCGTCTACAAACCGCTTCGCCTCTTTCTCATCGTCATCGTTTTTATTCCTGCCTTGTTTTTATTTTTTTTTATTCTTCATTCGTCTTCCATTGTTGATATTGCTGGGGGTGTTTTTCTTAAACGTACTTTGAAGTGCCTCTCATCCTGGTGTTATTGTTTTTATTTTTCTTATCATTCTTCTTTGCTTACCAGACAAAGAAAAATATCTCAGGCCCATTTGACATTTCATGTAAGTAACGGAGGCCGTAAAACAGGTGACGCCTTTCAGGAAGACTTTGTCGGACACAATAAGACCGCGAAAGCAAATGCACATTGTTTAAATGGGCGCCTCAAACGACCTTTACCTTTAGTAGGGAAGTCAATCTCTCTCTTTTTTGCTAAATATATTCAGGTGGGTGTGTGAGTGAGTTTACGCCCAACACACACGCGCGCACACACATGTAAATGTATGTATAGTACCCGTAAAAAATATAAAATAAATGATAATTACGTATGCACCCGCATTTCAAGATGGGATATGACTAAATATCCTATATGAATTATTTTTATGTTCCCTCAGAAATTTAGCTGCGATGATATTTTTTTATTCTTTCATGCCCCATCCAGCTGATATAATTTTGAAATTTTAACTCAAAGAATGAAGTAACAAGACAATTTCGTTAGAATCAAAGAAAAGAGTATTGACATGCTATGTATTATCGGTCATCCTATATGGCAGTGATTGTTGAACAATGTCCACACAGATAGAGAAACAGCTTGAGACAATAGTAATATTTATCTACAGAAGGATGCTGAGAATAGCATACACTGAACATGTATAAAAAAAAGAAGAAAAAGAAAAAAAATTCCCTTATACTTAACATGAGAAACAGACTGTTAACATTTCTCTAAGATCATCGTCAGGGGTGAATTACAAAGAGAAACCTATTGTAATTGTGATAAAGTCTGCACTGGAGAAGATCGAATGTACTTGGGTAGCAAAAAATCTACGCTGACCTCCTTGGTGAATTTCATCTTAACATCAACAAACTGATAGGATAACTGGAAAGGATCATTATAAAAATTAACAGACATATTAGGTCTTTATTATTCAATGAAACTTGTTTGAAGATAGCGCACAAAATAGAGACCGATTAAGAAAAGACACGAAAAACTGTTTTAAAGATCACGAAATATTATTACCAATAATACTAATAATAAAGTGAACAAGTTCTTGATGTGAAGTTAGGCCTGAATAATAGTTATTACAAATCATATAGCAAAGATCTATATAACCATAATAATCTGACCATCACCATAAATTTATAGATAATTTACACAAATCAGTCCAAGTTTGATTATCTACCAACTCCAGCAATAAGGAGATATTTAATAATAAAATTAAATATATAAGGACTTTAGAAGTAAAAAAAAAATGAAGTAAATTCAGAATATTTAGGTAAAAACAAAAAAGGGAAAATAAACAAACACCATAAGCATAAAATTATATGGTCTGATCCACCTTTTAATCGTAATGTTCAAACGAATATCAAAAGAATTTTTATACATTTAATACATAAGCATTTTAACCATTCACAAACACGGACAAAGATTTTTAACATGAATAATGTTAAAATCAATTAATAACAATTTCAATAAAAAAATGCGTTAATAACATACATATAACCATATCCAGCTTAACAACATTATATGAAACAAATATATTTCCAACAAAGACAAGGTAAATATTCCTAAAAGCAAATGAAACTGCCGAACAAATATCGGCTGGCGCTTAAACGGTCAATGTATGAGCGATAATATTACATACCGAGCGAGCATACATTCCGGCAATGATGCTACTTATTATTTTGGTTCTCAGAAAAAAAAATACATATATAAGTTGAAAACAAATTTTTTAGATTTCGGCATTAAACAAGTCATGGAGTTTGATATGCTGTTAAAAAAAATACAACCAACCCAAACCATCTGTCTCACCTTGTCAGGTGCGGCTTTTGTGGTTTATCTTGTAGTAACTTGCCAAAAGATTCCGAATTCAGAATCTTCCTTCTTCTGAACTGGTTTCCACTCGACGCTACAGAGTCACGTCTCACCTGTTATTAACTCCTATCAAAGGGGGGAGTATGTAATTTTCTAAACAGCCTCGGATAGATCTTGAACTCGATACACTATTCCTACTGTTGGTGCCGATAACCTATTCACACATCCAAATGACATCTAGTTTGTTTAAAAAAATCCGAAGAACAAACAAAAAAATATTTCCTAATAATACACGAATGAATAAAAACAAAATAACTATTACTAATGCTTATCTCTGACACGCTCAATTTCATTGTTGTATTTTTTCTTTCTTCTATCAAATTTATCTTTTTTCCTTCTTTCTTTTATTCATATTTAATTCCTGTTTCTCTTCAAGCAGATTCTATACTACACATCTTTTCCTCGTACGACCATAACGGACTACCAAAGGGAGGTAATCCATAAATATCCATTATAGCGGCAGAACGGCGTATGTCTCCGTTAACTGAAAAACACCTCAGGGAATTTAACCTGCAGG
>OZ038484.1:11270076-11345076 GCA_964036315.1 Acanthosepion esculentum | reverse complement strand
GAGGCAATAGTCTGTTTCATCTTAAACGCAATTTTCAGGTCATGTGAATTGAGATTTTGCTCGGCTTTTTATATATGCAGATCATGATGCGTTGTAGGTAGACTATTGCATTGCGGTAATCTATATTATTATCGCTATTTTTCCTCCAATCAGAGGTTACAGATTTTGTATTCATTGTTGTAGGCTCATGTCGTATTCTTTATTTTCCATTTATGGTGTGATTTATCTTTCGTTTTTAATCTTCCAGATATGTTTAGAGTAACTTGTTCTGATCGCGTATTTACTATTTGTAAAGAGTGTTGTGTGCATAGTTTCTTTGTTTCCAAGGTCTTTCAGTTACTCCTACGTATACTTTTTCTTCGGTATCTGCAGATTCTACAGTGGCTTGTTACACTACCTTTTTCTGCAAGCAATTGCCGTTTCAAGGACGTACGTTCTTTATTGTACTTTTACACGGGGGTTTAATTTGTTCAGGCCGATTTTTGTTTATTTTACTGTTGTGCTTTTATAATATTTCTGCCATTTTCTTGGCGCAACTGAAGGTGATTTAAACTATGTTCTTGTTGAATATCTTTTGAGGGGTGCTAGATGCGAGGAATCGTTAATGTGTGATTTTAATGAATATTTCCCCTCCGTTTGCTTTAATGTGTTGTTGTATGGTGGGATGAATCATATGACGTTTCTCTTCATGTTAGCTTTTGTGTTCATGTGACTGTTGCCGGGATTATATATATATATATATATATATATATATATATATATATATATATATATTAATCTACAGACAGACTGTTTCGATGTATCAATGCTCCTGAGTGTGTCTAGACATCAATGCAGATATCGAAACCCGCCCGATTTGGCATCAGTCGACACACGGCTGAGAGAAAGGGAAATTTTAACGTTTTTACTATGCGAAGGATGTCAGTATATAGGGGAGTTCAATTCTAGTTGAAAATCATTGCATTAACAGCATCAGCCACTGTTTATAAAATAATGCATTCTTCTCTGCGGGCTCAATCGAATTAATTCGACACACGCACGCACATGCACGCACATATATTCTTTTAAAATTTTATTCTTTTATTTGATACAAGTGGTTGAGTAGAATCCCTTTTAAAACTTTTTTCAATAATGTGAATTATATCTGTACCTTCAATCTCTGGCGTCTGTGATGTAAAGTTTGGTAAACTAAACGTTTACCAAACTCATTCATGCTCAGTAGTTAAGAAGAAAAATTCATACTCAGTAGTAAAGAAGAAAAATGCCTTCAAATAAATTTTCAAAAGATATCTGTTTATACTAAGTCTAAAGTTACTAAGAAATACTTGTATTTAATATAATAAATAAAACGATACTGGTACTTAACTTGTTTCATTAAAAATAAATCTTTTAGGATGAGAAATACTTTAAACTGTTAGTGAATATATATATATATATATATGTGTGTGTGTGTGTGTGTGTGTGTGTGTGTGTATTTGAGTCTTTGTTTTTTGGAAGCAATTTTATTTTGAAATATTATGCATACGTGGAATATTAAATTACGTTTTCCGATTTTATTTATATTAAAGGAATACAAAATTTATCCCTAAAGCGCTTTTGGACAAATTTTAGGCATTTTCTAGTTTTTATTTATTTATTTATTTTTGGTGGTGGTGGGGGGTATCTTTTCCTCATGTTTTGTCTTTTAAGTTGTATTTTAATTTTATCTTGTTATGAACAGACACAATATTCCTGATAAAGTGGCAAACATTTTCCCATGACTACATTTCCTTCGAAGTCAATAGCAGATGAAATCTGTTGCCTTCATGGACGACATTACCAGGGTAAAATGAAGATAATGCAACGTATGTAAGGTTTGTATGCATTGCTTTCTGAAATACACAATACATACAAATAGAAATACGCACAAAAGTAAACTTCTTGCATACACACAGGCACTGTTGCAATCACATGATATCATACGGCAGCCTATACTCGATATGATGAAAAGAAATATGACTGGGCCTACCGAGATTTCGTCATCCACTCGACCGCGCACCTGTTGGTGTCGGAAGCGCCATGGAGTCGAGAATTAATCACTTGGTTGCTTCGCATGTCCCTCACTCAAATGGCCAGCCTCAAGCTGGAGATAAATTCGACAGAATGCTAAGATGACTACAGCAGCTAGAATGGGCAAGTTTACAATTACGATATATATATATATATATATATATATATATATATATATATATATATATATATATATATATATATACGTGTGAGTGTGATGGTGTGCATATATATGTATATATATATATATATATATATATATATATATATATATATATATATATATATATATATGTGAGTGTGTGCATATATATATATATATATATATATATATATATATATATATATATATATATATCCTCCTCACTCTAGCTACACATAAGTAAAAACCTACGTATTCAGTTTACAGTTAGAATAAAACACCCTTGATAATGTCTAATGTAATAATCGAAAGCGTTTCGTTATATAGAATTATTTGGACAGTTTTCACACATTTTATGTCTTGGAAAGAAAAACAAACAACTTATACGAAAACATAACACACAAATAATACACATGGATAATGGCTTAATTGCTGTACCTTATCAGTCGTCTATAATTTACCTTGCATAAAAGTGTGATTGCTGCCTAAATATACTTACATATATATATATATATATATATATATATATATATATATATATATATATATATAAGTGAACATAGAAGTCAACACTTAGAGGCGACAGTCTGTTGCATGCTAGATGCAATCGTCAGGCCACGAGTGCTGTTATTTTTCTCGGCTATTTATATATACGGGTCAGTGGTTCATTGTGGATAGTCTATTTTGGCGGTTATTTTACCGGAAGACGTTTATTTGTTTATTTATTTATTTGGATTCAATTATTTTGCTTTTTTTTATTTTTATTTTTTTTATTTTGATCGGTGTTTTTATTAACGTAGTCAAAATTTATTTATATAGCATATTTAATATTTTTGTTTATGTTTGGGAAGATAAAGCTATATGTTCAATTTTGGGGTTGATTGTTGTAATTTGTTCTATCTATTATTTTGGCGGGAACAGTTTTTAATTTGATTATTACTTCATTTATTTATTTGGATTTATTATCTTTATTTGTTTTTTTTCTAACGGCTAGTTTATCGGTATCTGTTGTTAGTTAATTTATGTATTTGGATGTATTTATGTCAATTTATATTACTTGTTGGTATTCATTTGTTACACTGTATATTTCTACCTTTGGTTTTCGAATTTTTAAGTAACGTAGTATATTATTTTTTATTTTTTATTCATTTCTTTTAATCGTTATATAACAGTTATACTATATTTTTTTCGTCCGATTTTTGTTTTGATTTTTATAGTATAATATTTTGGTCATAATAGATTGCTAATTTGCTTATTATTTACTTTATTTATTGATTTTGTTTCTTATTTTTTGTTCTATTTTGTCTATTCTAACAGATGTGATTTGGTAATTTGTTTGGATTAATTTATTTTGCTTATTTTATTGTCATTTTGTTTATTTATGTATTTATTTATTTTTTTCGTTTTCGATTTTTAAGTAACGTAGTAGAAATTTGTTTTCATGTCTGCATTTTGAGATATAGCTCGGATCTTTTATTTAATAATTTATTTTGGTCTGGGAAGGTAATGATAGCTATTTTTTCCTCCAAGCAAAGTTTGCAAGTTTTTGATTGGTTGTTGTAGGCTGATGATCTTGTCCTTATTTTCCAAGATATTTTCGGTATGGTGTGCGTTTTGTTTTTAATTTCCCAGATATACTTAGAAAGCATTGTGCTGTTCGCATATTTACTATTTGTGAAAGATGTTTTGTCTACATAATTTCTTTTTTTCCAGGGTATTCAGTTACTCCTATGTATACTTTTTCTTCATTATCTGGTGATTTTATCGTGGCTTGGTATATTACTTTGTTTTGTAAACAATTACCGTTTAAGGGACATTCTTTCTTTATTCTGCAGTTGCACGTGGGTTTAATTTGTTCGTGCGGTTTGTTGATAATTTTCCTGTTGTGCTTTTTTATTATTTGTGCCATGTTCTCGGGGCAACTTTATTGAAAATCTTTATTATTGCTTTTCTAGTTTTGTCTGTGTTTTGTTTGTTACAGTTTCTTAAGATTATGAGACCGTCCTCCCTGTAGAGTCCTGTGTCATTTCTTTCTATTATTTTGCTTAGTTCTTGTAGTAAGTAAATACCTATGATTTCGCATGTCTCGGCACCGTTAAAGCTTCCCATTGTAGTGTCAAATATCCCATCTTTCTTTATCCATACTTCTTCATGGTGAAATAGTAATGATTTACGGGAGTGCTTAATGGTGTCGATTTCGTTTGATTTTATTATTATTTGTTCCTGAGCTAAGTTGATGGCCTTATCTAACATGCGTTCTGTTATGGATGGGTACAATTCTTTTATGTCTAATTGTAGGAATTGGCAATTTTGTTTGTTTAATCCTTTACGATATTATGAGCCAAGTCCTCCTTTACACGTGTCACCGAAACAATATCCTATTTTACCTATATATGTGTTCAATGTATGATCACGTGGCCCATCTCATTGCTAACTCTTAAGACAGCACTGCATTCCCTATTTTTAGCTGCGTCACGTTGAGGCCAAATTCAAACCGGACCAGGCAGTATCTCCACACTACTGGATGCATATTTGCTTGTATACCCTCCTAATATCTATATCCTGCATCTGAACTCTTCTGGCGTGTCTCTCTCTCTCAACAAGCGTTGGCGTTGGTTGTATGCGTATCAACGTAACTGTCAAGTTCAAGGTAGTCCCTCATATAACGCAATATCACCATTAATGGAACGAAACATTTCGGAGATCTGTTTAAGGGCTACATGATTAACTAACATTTTCCTGTCCACGTTTGGACCACCTTTTTATTTTTTCCTGACGTGAGCGAATACAGGGTACTCCGACTTGAGTTTTTTAGCGTTTTATCGTCACTTTACACTTTTGTCAAGTTCCTGGACGTGGTAAAATTGTCTTGATCTAATTGTGCGTTGAAATCAGATATGTCTATTTGCAGTAAGGTACACGCTGGTGCTTCTTCCTGCAAGAATTGCACTTCCCCCATTCGTATAATGGTCAGTCTTTCTTTGACTGTGTCAACTCCAGTCGGCAATTCGAACTCCTTCGAGATCAAAACAGCGTTTCCTTTATCCACACAGGGTCTGAAAACACCGACTCTAACAATTGTTACCACTTCAAAGTCCTTTCGCTTCCATGACTGGCACACTTCGCTTGGAACGAAGTGTAAGACATCACCCCCTCCTGAATCAACTAACGAAGAGAATCGCTTAGCATTAACTCGGAACAACGATCTTTGTTGGTGACAAATTCACATTCTGTCCGAGGAAGAGGCTGGCACTGACGTCTTACTTTGACGCATTTTTTGGATGGCCACCTGAAATGTGTGACCCAGGAGACCAAAACAAAAACATACTACTTTCTTGTGTGGAAGGTATCAACGGGCCAACAACGGTTTCAGTGGAGAAATAATTCAGATACATTTGTCGCAGTTGCGCCGAAGTCGAGGTTACTTCTACGGCTTGTCTGGTTCCTTACTACAGAAAGTTTTGCTTTGGCTCACTTGCTAGTTGTTCAATGAAATGCTGATTTTATGAATAGATCTGTGTTCCAACTCGGTGGATAGCCTCAATTTGGAATAATGCTATATCATGCTAGCAGTGACATGAATGATATGCAAAATAAGTCTTACTGTATTACGTTATGTATTATTTTGGCTTCTTGTCGAAATATTTTATTGGAATTAGTGTTCGAGCGAACACAATCACTTTTTACAATGAAAAAAGAAATGTTTCCTAACGCGTCCAGCAAAATTTCTCATACATTTATACACGAGAAAGTATTTAAATATATTTAATCTCAAGCTCAGACAATAAGTGATTATTTGAAGACTTATGTGATGTTCCCCTTCCAATTTTTTGGTATGAAACTTGTTATTCGTTAGAGAATTGATTACATTAATTTAATAAAGCACAAAGCTACAAGTGTACGGCACTCTTTATGGCGTGATATCATTTTATTCGTAAACATCTCTAAGAATATCTTGCGAAATTTTGGCTAAATTATGGATATTAATCTATTAATGGCTACTATAAAATACGGTTTGTTTTGGGTTTTTATGGCGTATCAAACTGAATGGGTTATTTAATGTGGACAAAATTTTTATTGTTGGTAATATTTTTCTTCAGAAATGTATTGTTGGTAATAATTTATTACTGGTAATAATTATTTACAAAAATGTATTGCTGGTAATATTTCTTCTTTCAAAAATGTATTGCTGGTAATAATTTTTCCTCAAAAGGCCCATGTTTGCTAGCATTAAAACCTATTTTTACACTTTCATAGTCTTTTATCCCCAGTTTAGGGGTTAACAACTTGCCTATAGCCACCACTCTGGGTAAGGGTGGCCATGGAATCAAGAGGTGGTTCCACGTTCCTCAAAAACCCCTGAACAGATACCCTGCTGTCAAATATAGTGTATCGTCTTACCCAGGACGCGGATGTAGTTTATCGTCATACCCAGGTCGCGGACGTAGTTTATCGTCTTACCCAGGACGCGCATGTAGTTTATCGTCTTACCGAGGAGAGGGATGTAGTTTATCGTCTTACCCAGGACGCGGATGTAGTTTATCGTTTTACTCAGGACGTGGAAGTAGTTTATCGTCTTACCCAGGACGCTATAAAATCCGGTCTAAAGATTCTGGCATTAATTATAGGTTGCCCAAAATATAGATTTCTACTCATAAACATTAATACCTCCAGACCAAATTTTGGGCGACGGGAGCATTAACTGATTAAAACTTTTTGTTTTGTTACATGCAAAACCATTAATATATAGCATTAATTTGGGGAGATGACTGTCTATGCAGAGCTTGCGAAACTTTATGACAGCGTGAAAGCAAAATTCATAATAATTAAGTCAATGAATGGTACATGTTTACTCATAGGGAAACGGCTAATTTTACAATTAACATTATCATATATTGTGAGCAGCAACAAATATGGATCTATACCCGTGTAGTATAAAGGCTCTGTGGCTTCTACAATACAGTTGCAGTTTAGGTTAGTCCATCATAAAACATACCTTCGGTTGTGAGTTAATATCGACCACAGTAAATTAATAATACTAAACATAAGTAAACGAAAGGTTTCCTAAGGTAGCGAATAAAGAATGGCAAAATATTTCAGTTGGGTTTAGATTTACACATAACTGATGGACACATTGCACCCCAAGCTTTTATCGAAAATGTTTGATTTAGCAGATCACAGAGGAGAAATTAATTAAACCTCCACTTTTATTAAGCTTATTTTTAGCTGCTTATATCTGCTTGGGAAGTACGCACACAAGAGATAGGTATTTTATTCTTAACGCAGGTTACTTAGTTTTGGTGTTAGTTCAAATCTGATTGGACGCCCAGAGCTGAGACTTTGCACCAGACTTAAGGTGACTTAACCCTAGAACACTAACTATGGATATATAGTACCCAGCGCAAACTTTCCTATTTTTAATTACAATTTTCAGTACCTGATTTTCTTACCTAAATAATATGTTTTTCAGTTCCTATTTATGTTAACTCAAAGTACAAAGTTTGAAGTGCCTGCATGTAAAATATTTCAAATAAAGATTTATATTTAATATTTTTTTTGATATTTTCAAAATCAGGTCAGATATACCCATGGTTAGTAGTTGTGTAAATTTAATTGATGGTTAGTTTTCTAGGGTTAATCTAAATGGTCATGTAAGATTTCTGGGGGAATATTTAATTCTAGATCTCTTTGTTCGAAATCAGAGTTCTGATATAATGTATATTGACACAATGACATTTAATGATAACATTCCAAACGGCAGATACGCGCAACACAATGTTTTTTTTTCTCTGTCAGTGTCTAAGTCCAATTGCCTACATATGAAGTAAAGTAACTCTTGTGTTCTATAAATATCCAACATTGGGCGTGCTAAATAAATAGATGATATTCATCGTGTATGGCAGAAGAATTCTCCCGAGTGATTCGGAATGGTATCGATGTAAATAAATATAAATATAGATATAATATATTTGAACCTGGAACCAGTAAAAAAAAAACGTATTCTGAAAAGACGGAAAAAATGCGTATTCAATAATGTATGCTATTAGAGGAATTTGTTCCACGGGACTTTAACTCGAGAATCGTTTATCATCAATCATCGGGAAGTATGAAAGCACACCCTTACAAAATTTATGGGATTCATTCTTCTATTTAACAAAAGCGTGGGAAAAGTTTGTAAGGTATCAAAAATGGAAAGGGTATCTTCAGAGACGAAACAAAAAGAGCAAAGGATAGGTTTTCGCAACAAAGATGTGAAAATAAAAGAAAATGTAAATCCAAATCTGTAATATTATATTGTACATTTCTTGTTTCTTACCCAATATTGACCTGCACTCGATTTAATATATTAACAAACCATACAGAGATTATGCTTTTTAATTACGACTGGATTTTTGGAACACGCTGAAGGCTGTTAAAATACTCACAGTATTTAATATTTTTGAAGTTGGCAAGATTTGGAAACTCTACATTTCGTTCAGTTTTGTAAACCAATCAATGAAATTTGAATAAGCTGATATTTGTAAAACAAATACTTTGACAAAAACGCTACTTCGTGGTTCAATAATTTATTTTATTTAATTCAATTTTCAGCTACTCTATGGCAAACAGTAATTTTTAAGAAAATGTCTTATTTTCCTTTCAAACAGTGATGAGTAAATTAGGAATCCTTACTCTTGAGTATGCAAGATTAAACTTGCAATGCCTAAATATTTCTTTCTGGATTCAAATTCCAACTTTCTGAGGCGTCAGGTTTTGTAATTTATTTGGAGTTCTCAAACACGCAGTACGACCTGGAAACTGGATTCTTGCAAATTTAAACCTTATGGAAACATATGGAAAAACAATAGTGCATTTTTATTAAATAAGTATTTGTTATTTTAATCATTCAATTTTTTAAAGATAATGTTAGCATTTTTTATGCTAAATAATAAAACATTTAATCTTTCCAGAACAATTAATGAAAATTTATTGTTGTAAGCTACCCTCGTAAAACCAACTGTACTTTGTACCCCCTTACCTGCTTGCAATTCTCCCCCAAAATTTATTTCGATCAGTCAATGTATAGATATTTTAGAGCGTGTGGCCGACGGACAAATGGATAAACGGAAGTCATATAATTTTATATATAGATTGCACATATATAACCCATAAAAAAGAGCACTCTATCTTGGCCTAGGTCCTGATTGTGCAACGGGGATAGTTTAAGAATTTTAGTACTTATGCGTTTTTTATAGGTCGATACATAACTGACCTGACGATGATTTTATCGAGACATCATCTCTAGATCGTTTGCAAAAATAAAAGATTAATCTAATCTACCAGTTAGAACATTATTCTATTGTTCAGTTCCTACTACTGTTTCAGCAACAATCATTCACTGTGGTAGGTTTCTATATCGCTATGTCCTTCCATTTTCAATCGAACTGAAATTTGAACTTTGGTCGTGCTATACAAAAAGGTCGTTGTTTCCAAATTCGATTCTATTTTGGCCGTATATTTTAGCCTCCTGCTACCACTTGTTTTTATCAATGTCAATTTTTGTGCAAATCTATGCAAAAAGCGGATCACAGAGCTTATCCACCTTCGTACATATTTTCAGAAAACCTCAACTTCTAATTGGTCAACAAACACACAATTGGACGTTACACTCCAACCACGTACAAGTCTTTTCCAGCGCTTTACCAAATCAAATTTTCCCACCAGAAACTAGAAATGCTTCCAGCTTCCACGTGATTACGTTGATTCTAAAATATCAGACACAAGTTCGTTTTTTCCTCTTCCTTGATTTCTTTCGCTACAAAAATGTAGTTGTAAAAGGAATTGCGTCTTGACCCCTTGCTGGTGGACACTATGAAAATATTCAGACACACACACATACACGTACGTACGAAACTTTCTAAACTACATTACAAACATACGAAACTTTCAGAACATTCACGCCATCAACTCTTCTAAAGCTAAAAGTTTACTCAACATATTCTCAGCTTTAGATAATTCATTCAATTATCTCACAGTGAACATTTTGAGCGACAGTTTTATTCAAGTTTTATGGGCTCAGATAAAAAATAGTTAATTAGTAAAAAATTGAATTCAGTCAAAGGGACATAACATACACACACACAAATATTAACCCCCATTCTTGTACATCAGTATAAAAATGTACGTATTAATCTTGTTGTTATAAAACCGTTTTATGTTCCTTCTTGTTGTTTTATTTGTTGCTTTTGCGTTTGCTTAAACATTCGTAAATTTAAAAAAATGTACGGGTTGATTTAAGCCGTCAATACCGCTACAATGTCAAGGATCATTAACTTGAATGAAGATGGAAAAAGTAGCTGATTTGGGGGTCACATAATGAGAAAAGAGGGTTTGAAAAATTTGATACACAGGGGAAAGATTGAAGTCAATAGAGAGAGAGGAAAACAACGCATGGAGTACCTAGCAGGCTTGAGTCAATGGATGACAGAACAGGGTTTAGGATAGATAACAAAAAGATAACATTTACTAAGAGCTTCTAAAGACAGGAAAATGCGGAGAGCCATGATCGCCAAAGTAAACGGAAGAAGAAGTAGTCACTTAACTTTACGCTGTCTGGTCCACTTCTTACCGTCAGAGCCCGCAGAATTAAACTTAAATTGATCTATTTAGAACAATGTTGCCCACTGTTCATTCGTCATTGCTCTTATGCAAAATCTAGATGAGCAATTTAATTCCACTTGCTGGTGAAGGGTATGAAGACATATCTTGGTTGCAGACGTGTTTCACGTAATAAACGGTACACTGTAGACACACATTTAAGCTGAATTTTGTGGTTACCTGAAGCGCAATTCCTGCTGTTGCATCAAAACAATCCCAGATGAAGGAAGTTTAATCGACCTAATCTGTTGAGATGTTTTGTCCTGTTATTTCAGGGATATTAAAGGGTCGAAAGCATCGTAAATCTTTAATGTTCCAAGAGATTACATTCCTAGAGCTATTATTATCAGCTTTACAACAGAAATAGATGCTGCATTAGATTTTGTTATTGTGTGACAACACGATGTCTCAGTAATTGACCAAATTTGATAGAATTTTCCATCATTACTCTAAAAAACAATTGTGTGTGAAAAAGGAATATTTTTGCATTGTTATGTAGCCATTTTTCTTTGTGTATTATTACATTGATTTTGGACATTAGCCGTAAATGTAAATTGTAATAATATTTTTTTTTAATTCCGGACACCGGCCTATTTTATTATAAAAACATTTTGTTGTATAATCTAATTTATCTATACCTGATTATATGCAAATTTATAACAGTTTAGAAGAAGATTTAAGTATATTTAGTGCACGTTTTGTTAAGACAGAATTTGTATAATTGAACTTTGTAAATTTTAGACTTTCATTCTCATATAAGGAATATTACATTATACACAATAGATTTGTCACAGTAAATTTATTTGATCGATTATATCAAGGAATGAGAACAGATAGTCCCTATCTCTTCATGAATAATCTTTTAAGATGATGCATAAATTAGATAATTATGTATATAATTTAATACGGACCTCGACAATAACTGTTTCATGCGGTACGCAATCGTCAGGCAACCTGACGATTGCGTCCAGCATGAAACAGCCCGTCGCCTCTGAGTTTTGATTTCAATGTTCACTTTTATATTTATATTTACATACGCTCTATCACTGATATTGAGTACTTTATCCCATAAATATAGCACAGCTTAAATACTATATATTATATATATATATATATATATATATATTGTTATGATGTTGGTTTGGTGTTTGTCGAGACAAACGACAAATAACACGTAACAATAAAAAGGGTATTAATAGGTTGGTAAAAATGTATAGAAATCGCCTGAATAGTCTATAACTAGCTCAGCCAGGAACGTCTCGGTATTTAGCAACCCCCCCACATGGGTCAATGTGGCACAAGGCCGGTTTTAATGTGGGCTTGCTGAGCCCGTAGGCTCGGGCAAAAATATGCCCATTAGAACCCGTATACACGGGTCCAGGGACTATCTACCTCCCCGGACGGCACTTTGCCCTACGGCAAAGCCCCGTCCGTGTTCCTCTCCGCCGAGGCGGAGAGTTCGACAGCACGACTCCCTAGCCGCAGCCAGCAACGTCTCGGACTTCTGTCTCTCGACATGCCACTATTTAAAGTCTTTGTTCACAGACGCAGACAAGTTCATCTTCAAGAGGGGTGGTAGGTTTCCGACACAACATATATATATATATATATATATATATATATATATATATATATATATATATATATATATATATATATATATATATATATATATATGTATATATATATATTAACAGTTGAAATATAATCCTTGAAAATGGCTAAATGTATAGCCGAAAGCGCTCGGATAAAAAGAACTTTCGGACAGTTTTTATATAATTTATCCTCTGAAAAAGAAAAACTTTATTAGATTGCACGAAAATTATATATATATATATATATATATATATATATATATATATATATATATATATATATATATATATATATTATATACTGTCATGTCAATTTGCCCGTACCTGGGACCCTAACAGGTGCTACCAGCCTGGGTTAGGTAACACCTGGGAGCAGTAGCAATTAAGAGGTGGGTCTATGCTCCGCAAAAGCTCCCGATAAGAGGCCTTGCCGCCGGATGTATTTTATCGTCAAACTCAGGACGTTTGTATATTAGGATGATATGTAGAATGGATAAAGAATTGATAAGGTTAATATTGTAGTGATTGGGGAATCTTTCTTTCAGGAATCCGTTCCACAATGCAATCGCTCTCTGGAAAGTGTCTGAGTCGAACTTCTTCCTGACTAATAGAATATGATGGTCAAGTAGAGTCAAATAGTATTATACAAAACTGAGAGAAAGATATCTTTAATCATTTCTAAGATACAACGGTTCAAACCTTAATCTAACAACCGAACACTCTTGCTGCTACACGTGGTATATATATATATATATATATATATATATATATATATATATATTTCCAAAAATATTTTAGGCATGCTATATTTATGGGTCAAAGTGCTCAATATCAGGGATAGAACGTATGTAAATATAAAAGTGTACATTGAGGTCAACGCCCAGCGGCGACAGTCTGTTTCATGCTTAAGTACAATTTTCAGGAGGATCGAGGGCCTGACGATAGAGTTTAAGCATAGCTCTCTCCCTCTCTCTCTCTATGCGTGCATGCTTGTGTGTTATGAGAAACACCTTACTATATAACTATAATATATGCAATTATTTAGGTGAAGCTCGAAATTTCTGCCAAAAATAAGATTGCGTACTTGGCCTGGAATCAAATTTTCGTTGCCCGAATCCTTGCGTGGAATATGTCCGGCATGCAAACAAACATTTGCTCTTAGTTTCTTTCTTCTCCCTTGTCCTTCTTATCAGTATATTATCTGAGTGGAATGTGTCAAACTCAAAATATATATACATTCGAGCATGCAGAAACACACACACACACACACACACACACACACACACACACACACACACACACACACACACACACACACACACACGGATATGTGTGTGTGTTTGGGTGTATGTATGAATGCATGCATGCACACGTGTGCGTGAATATTAGTACGTGTTTGGGTTTTCCCAATATCTAATAAACACCAGATCACATGATTGGACCAAGAATTTTAAAAAATCTATAATTATTGACGTTGTCATATATATATATATATATATATATATATATATATATATATATATATATATATATATAAATTAGTGAAAACAAAGGGGACGTATATCAATCTAACATGCTTCACTTATATTTGAACTTCGTTACAGATTGAGAGAAAACAGACACACTACAGAAACATTGGCATTTTCAATGATGTTTGTGTCAATTCACATTAATCAGACACATTGCAAATGTATTAAAACCGTAGATAATGTTATGTGTATGTAGGTTTTTGAAGATTCTTGAATGACTAAGTGGCCAACGGAAGATATAACTCCCTGTAGACAGAGACACATACACAATTACAAACAACCGTTACCAACTGATGTCCTCTTAGACACACGAGAATATATATATATATATATATATATATATATATATATATATATATATATATATATATATATATATATATATATATAATGAAAAGTCCGACAATTATTTTAAGACATTTTTATGTTTAACATTCTTTTTATAGATACAAGTATTTAAGTAAATGATCTGTTTATAATAAACAGTATTAAACAACATTTACCGGCCTCAATGTCCGAGAAATTTTCATAGAAAATATTCGTCCTCCGACAGGATTCGAACCTGTATCCTATACAGAACCGTCATATAGCCTGAGGTGCCTTTTAACCGATTCGGATACAGAGGATCGTTCGGTAGGCAAGGTCGAATTTACTGCTAATGAACTTCAATCTTCCATGAATCTGTCACTTACATTCATGGCGTATCAAATGTAAACAAATGACATCACACATTATTATAAAAAGAATGTTAAACTTAAAAATCTCTGTCTTCGGCAGAATTGAGTCACTGTCAGTCACTGTGTGTTTATCTAAAATCTAAAAATAAACACGCTAAAATTCACCTTCATCCCGGCCGTGCGCCGACGGCTTAGTGGTAGAAGTTCCGACTGACGCCAATTCAGTCGGGTTTCGATCCTAGCTAGAGGCAACCGGACGTCTAGCCACACTGGATGGGAAAATATATATATATATATATATATATATATATATATATATGGTTAGACAAAATAATATGAACTGCTTGCTAAAATAGCATTTTTTTTTTCAATTCCTGCACGTCCGAGTATTTCTAAACATCAAACCGTCATAAAAAGTAACTGCTCAGCACTTTAATTCTTTATCTTGCTTTTCCACTTAATTAAGTCTTTATTTGTCTTCAGGTAAAAGAGTTACATATTAAAATGCGCAACCTATCGAATTTTCAAAATGGACAAATAGTTGCTGCTCGATTAACAGGGGCATCTTTGAGACGCTACACAAAACAAGGCAAAACACCATGAGCAAAGATTTGACAGAAATAGACCGACGAGCTTTAAAACGAGTTTGGGCGAAAAAATCATAAAACTACTGCAGTAAAAGTGACATCAGAACTCATTATTCACCTCACCAATATAGTTTCTACACGCACAGTACATCGGGATCTCCACAAAGCTGGCATCCACAGAAGAGCTGTGATTCCTAAACCACTCATCAAAAAGTCGAAAGCCAAGTTGAGAAAAAAATGGTGTGATGATCACAAAAATTGAACTCACGAGGAATCGAAAAATGTTATTTTGTCTAATGAGACTTCTTTCAGGTTATTTCCTACAAATGGGCGTGTTTAAGTCTGGAGACCACCGGGTGATGCCTATGAAACGGATTGCTTTGTCCCAACACTCAAATATGGGGGAAGCTCAATAAGGATTTGAGCTGGAATTTCCTGGTAGTCTTCTGGTTTTAGCATCACTCTAAATGGTAGAATTACTGAGGAAAAACGTATCTCGACACTCCCAATGACAATGTCCTAACAATGGCTGCCATACTGTTATATTTCAAGATGATAATGCTCCCATATGCACTGCCAAAAAAGCGAAGTCATGGTCTGATTAGCGTCCTAACGTAATTAAACATCTTTTATAACCAGCACAATCACCTGATCTCAACATAATTGAAACATTCTGGGGGTTCTAGAGCAGAGAATGAGGAACAGATCCTTGATCCACTGAAATTACCGCATTCTCCGAATAATAGGTTGTTTAATTTTACTACTTACAAAATTAACCTCAAATATTACACCATTACCAATTTTTTTTTTCAAAATTGTGTGAGTTGACTATTTCTATGAAGAAACAAACCTTTAGGACAGCCATTAGGTCCTTCTAATGTAGCTTTATATGGATCACTAAGAATGATATTTAAGACATTAGTTTTCATATACTTCATTACCAAACACACGTCTCTTTTTGTTATGTTTATTTAGAAGTGGTAATTTGGTTGCTTTTCAAGTCAATGTTACTAATCCTCTATATTTTTCTCTCTTAGATTTGCAACACCACCGACTTTCCTTTTTATCTATCTATCTATCTATCTATCTATCTATCTATATACCTATATATCTATCTATCTATCTATCTATTTATCTATCCATCTATCTCAATCTTTTTAAATCTCTATCAATTTCTTTAAATCTATCTATCTATCTATCTATCTATCTATCTATCTATCTATCTATCCATCTATCTCAATCTTTTTAAATCTCTATCAATCTCATTAAATCTATCTATCTATCTATCTATCTATCTATCTATCTATCTATCTATCCATCTATTTATCTATCCATCTCAATCTTTTTAAATCTCTATCAATCTCTTTAAATCTATCTATCTATCTATCTATCTATCTATCTATCTCAATCTTTTTAAATCTCTATCAATCTCTTTAAATCTATCTGTCTATCTATCTATCTATCTATTTATCTATCCATCTATCTCAATCTTTTTAAATCTGTATCTATCTATCTATTATAATCTATTCATATTTATCTAGCTATGGTGTTTTGTTTTAGCATTTCGACCCACTTCTTTCAAGCTAACCAAATAACAATCCTCAGAATTTTTGGAAGGACTTCATAGTCGAAACGAGTAATTTTCGGCCATATATATATATATATATATATATATATATATATATATATATATATATATATATATATATATATATATACACATACATACATACATACATACATATATATATATACATACATACATACATATATATATATATATATATATAGATATATACATACATATACATGTATATATGTATATGTGTATATATATATATATATATATATATATATATATATATATATATATATATATATATATACACGCTATACACACATATATTCAAACTAAGCACATATACATAAATGTATGTGTGTATACATACATAGATGTACGCATATATTTATGTTGATTACATGTTTTGTGCCTGTTGTATTTTCCGACTTATTTGATTTTTTTCTTATATATAATTATGAAGTATTCTTTTCGCGCATAGCGTGCATTTAGTGTCTTCTTATGTCGAAGGTGTGCATGTATATATTTAATATCAAATGCCCTTGTACACATGTTCGTTGTCTGCACGATTGTCGTTTCCCTATTAAAATAGTACATGATGAATGCCTTTCCCGAACGAGGCATAACGGGAATATTCCCCAATATCACCAGTACAAATAACTTTACATATATATATATATTTGTATGATGTGTAAAAAAAAACGGAAACAAAAAGTTGAGAAATAGGAGGGAAATGGACATGTAAAAAAATAAATTCAACGAGGAATGAAGAAAATAAATAAATAAAAAAGGCGAAAATTATGCAGTGAATTGTCCATTTATCATACTGACACTCCCTTACATACAGAGGGCGCTACAATCCAATAGATAAAAAAAATGGCGGGTGAGGAGTGAACAATATGAACAGAAAGGAGAAAAAGATTTGAGGGTATTTGGGAATAGATGACTATAAAAAATAGTAATAATAAATGGTAATGTGTGCAAAATAAATAAATAAATGTCGGCAGATTCTCGCCAAATTTTTTGTTTTTTTTTAGTGAATAAAATAATATAAAAGTTACGAAGAAAAACAAAATAGAATGTAGACAGTAACGTAGGCATCGAGGGAGAAGAATGAAGCAAAAAACAAAATAGACTGCTAAGTGAAAATTGCAGTACAAAATAATTAACTATAAAAAGAAAATTGGGTAAAAAAGAAAAGAAAACGTGTGTATATTAAAATAATCTCTGTAAGGACAATTGCTGTTATATTATGGAGTTAGCCGTTAGCCAACAGATTCTAAGAGAAATAACGTGGGATTTACAAGCCAATTTCTATAAGCATGCGTCCCTCTGCCCAGGTACAGGGAAAGCTTCTTGCGGGTGAAGTGTAGGATGAATAAATAATGCGAATTTGGTGCAATCGATTATACGGGTTTGTTTATACGCTTAGGCTCAGAAGAGCGAAATTTGTTGTCCTTGAAGTTCTCGGGTCTATAGGATTGCTTCCCTCAACACATAAGCGAGTCATACAATATTATTTACTAAATTATAAAAGTACGAAATTAACAGAGTACGATTTTGTACTTGTAAAATATGTAAGTAAGTAAAGAAATAGTAATTAAGAAAAGGGACTGTTTTATTAAAAATATGTTTGCAAAGAAAAATGTTATATATAAGACAAAATTAAAAAAAAAACTTTGTTAGACTACTCTTGTCTTTTTATCCATTTTGTTCCCATAGCATATATATATATATATATATATATATATATATATATATATATATATATATCCTGCATTCTGTTGAGGTTTCTTTCAGACTCTATGAATTACTTAATTATAATTATCAAATCCTCCTTACAATTTCTATCATATGTATATCATTGCTTGATCCGGCTTCTAATGCTTCAGTTTGTGCGGCTTGGTGATAGTAGTCGTGGCTCCGGGGGGCACAGTCCTATGGTTACAGAGAACTTCAGTTGAATTCCACCATGGAATATGTGAGCGAGCGGCGCTATATTGAGTCTGATTTGCTATCTTTTCGTCACTGAGACCCGTTGGAACAGTTGGTATGCTGTTTGCTTGACAACCTAAATGTCAGGGTTTCAATTCTCGGCAGTGGATGCGCACTGCTGATGAGTCCCAAATATTGGATGAAACGGCCGTCCAGTGCTTCCTGCATTCTGTTGAGCTTTCTTTCAGACTCTATGAATTATTTTATTATAATTATCAAATCCTCCTTACAATTTATATCATATATAAAATGTATTTTAGGATATTAAAACATTTAAAAAGAAGATAGCGATTTTATCATGTTTTAATACCGTAAGATAAATAATATTTCGCTCTACTCTGTATTGAGCCCGTTTTTACATTAAATGTTCGCACAGTGGATTTAACATGTCAATAAATTCCGTGAAATGTTAATCGAATCATCGTTGGAATTGTGTTTGGCGTTGAATAGAATTCATGTTATTTATTCGTACAAAAATGTACAAATTGTGGCACAAGGCCGAAAAAGGGAGGGGTAAAGGCTGGTCTTAACTAACTATCCTACACCTAGCTAATCAGATTCGCGACCCATTCATACATTACAATTGACACATTCACCACAAGAATTCGTCCGTCACCATTCAATCCTCCATACAGCATAATACCACATCCTCACCAGAGGGGACCTACAAAAACGCGCCCCACACCATAAACATTTGATGATAATAAAATATATACAATTCTAATCATGAAAAGATGAAAGGGGAGGGAGATGAACCCGATAACAAACTAAAATTCAACAGATTTTTAAACTAAACATAATTTATGTTAGTAGGGCCCGTCCAACCCTCAAAATAGAGAGGCCGCTGTATTCTGCCCAGAGGACAAAATCAAGAAGCACTCTCGTAAGGGAGTGGGAAAGAGATAAAATAACTCGGACATGGGGAAGTAAAAGGCTGATCCAGTTGAGATGATAAGGAAGTAAAAAAAAATTAGGGAGGTTGGGAATCTCGACTTGGATCATAACTAAAAAGGTGGCCGGGAAACAGGCAGGGAACAACACTTACTCACATTAACTAGGTACACTTAAGCTTGTCAAACCTAACCAAGGGGAGGGTTCCACAGGAAACCACCCCCATGTGACTTAGGTTGACCTAGACAAGAAAATCAAGGCTAGCCCCGTTCAAACGAACCAAGCTCGCCTCTTTTACCCACCTTTCACTGAAGACTGTCGAATGCAATCGTTTTCTATCAGTTCTAATCTTCATCCTGAGCTGATGCTCAGAGAATCGGATCAGATCCTGATGCGTAAGACTATTGCCTCGCAAGACTTCCTCCATTCGCGTCGTCCATATCACCATTCGAGCCGTGGCTAGCAGCGTCAGAAACACCATTCGTTTCACCCCGGAATACGGGGGTGACACATTGTCACACGCGTATGCGCGATCAATGGACACGAGTTCTTCGGGAGCGAGACGAGCCGTCAGCTCGCCGACATGGTCCCATAAGGGTCGGACCCGGGGGCAATGGTAGAAGGCGTGCGAAGCCGTTTCTTCTAATCCAAGGCCACACCGTTCACAGTCTGGCAAATCCGCCAAGCCCCATATGAAAGCCTTGTCGTTGAGAGGCAGCCGATTCCGAGCCAATCGCCAGGTAAGCGAAAACTCAGGGTTACTGAGATAATCCGCCGCTGGCGCCCAAGACCAGTAGGAGCGGTACTCCTCCTCCGAACAGCAGAGCGTATCACGTAGGAGATCCTTCGCGCGACCCTCCACTAATCTCCGATAGAAGACCTTCCTAGGCCGTGAAAGGTCACTGGACCGCGGAATAGCCTTCAAGGCTAACCAACACTCGCGGAGGAAATGCGATTCATCCCGGGGTTTACGACCGCGCTCAACCCTCGAGATGGGGGGACTGATGGTAAGGCTAGGGAACTGTAGTGACATAATTTCATCGAAAACAAAATAAATGACGTTGATCAGTAATTATGACGTATAAGATTATTTTTCTCAAATAATTTAATGGGCAATTTGCACAATCTTAATAATTGTTTCTCCAAATTACTATGAAAATGAAATTATCGTACATTTTCCATTTATTACAGAAAGGATTTATTTCCCGTGCAAATGCAAGTGAAAATGCGACGTTTTCTTTTCAACAATTGACATAAAAACAAAATTACCAAATTCCGGTGTATCTTCTTTTGTCCTTTGAAAGAAAACTAATCAGATAATAATTCGATTGAAGAATGACGATATACTCAAATGCTAAATACCATTTGCCATTGAAGCTTTTATTTATTTTTGATTTTTCCTGAAGCAGCAAGTATGTTTTATTCTGGTAAATCTGCCATAATAGTCGAAGCATTGAAAATGGGATTTCGCTCTTCTGAGAATATATCCTGCCTCGTAAATTACCTTGACACAATAATGCATTAAAATTCCGCTTTATTTGCATGAAAGCAAAGTTTATATGATCTAGGTGAAACTGACGAATTACATTCACAAAACAGGCTGAATGGTTACCTGTTTAATGAGATATTGTCAGATGACACTCATAATCTGATAGGTTTTTAAGTTCCGCCATTATTTTATGGATCTAACACTGGAGATCTTTGATTAGGTTCCAAACCGTTGTTTGACCAGTGATTCTGCAGATTATAAATCAGCTCATTAATTCAAATATTTATAGACGTAACTGCGTCTTGAACGTGGATCGGAAATTTTTAAATTTCATAGTTTCATATTATTTTACTGCTGATATAATCTGATCAAAATGCGTTAAGATGTGTAGTTTTAATCTTTTAATCGTTAAATACCCGTCCAAAAATTTTATGGTTATCTCATTTCCTGCTTTAATTAATGTCCTAATTTTATATTAGCGAAATATTTAAATAGAATCAGCTAGCAGGACGAGTAATCAGTCATATATTTACATAAGTTGTTCTGTTGGTAGTAATTTTATTTATTTGATTTTTAGTGGTATATCAACTACAATGCTGCCGGATTAAAATGACGCCAATCTCTCTATATGTACTCAGCTTAAATATTTCCTTCGCAGAGACACGTACCAATAAGTATCTAGACATTCGTATGCAAGATTAATTTACTGCTTACACAATGCCTATGGTCAATATTCGAACGTAAATACAGTGTGGCAGAACCAATTCTATTGGAAGATTAACAAAACACAATTTTCTTAACACACTACTATCACATGTCATTGTACCGTTAAAATAAACAATAACATTATAATTTGATGGAAAACTACCAAAAGTAACGCGCTGCGGTTAGGCGTGACTCTTTGAAAAGCTAGGTAATTTTTTTTAAAACAACTTCCCTGGAAATTATTCTAAATTATACCAAGTGCTGATTTACAATGTCATGCCATTTTATTATAAAAAAAGGAGTCGACTTTAGTCGAGATTATTGATTCAATGCGAACGATCTTTTCATTAGTTGAATAGTATGTACTTCAGCAAGACCACAATTTTGGATTCAGAGTTTTTCTTTGGATAGGTTTTACACGCTACTTTACAACCTAAAGGACACAGTCTGTGCTACTATTTTAGGGTATTAGCACGAAAGTGAATGTAAAGAATTCAACTGGAATTCGAACTCGTCTTCCTGGGCCGCAATCCATTACTCTACTGTGCTTCCTTTTTTATCATACATCATACAAAATTATTTACACTATTTACATTTGGACGGTTGTCCTAATTTTGGTTGTTGTTATCACATTTCGGCCTTTGTACCCTCCAGCCTTCATCAGGTGTATGTCGATCCGGGAAGTCTGAACTGAAGCCTTTATTTAATCGACGGGATTGAACTTTTTTCATTCTACTGCGCATGTCCAAGGTTATCTCGTCTAGTTTTCTTTCAATTGCGTGCAAGTAGACACTGACCGGCCCAGCGATTGAACTTACCATTACTATGTCACAAAATTACCGAAAAACTCTACGAAGTTATTGTCAGGTGGAAATAGCCTAGTGGAATAAGGCGCCGGATGACACAGCGGCCGAAACGTGATAAAAAAAAAACAAAGATGCGGACAATAGCCCGCGTGTAAATAGTGCAAAAAATGATAATTTCTCGTCACGGAAATGTTGTTTAATAAATATCAAAACAAAGAAGCTTCATTTCTGAACAAATTCATGATAATTGTTATTAATGATTTATAAATACAGAGCAACCTCAGTTCTGGAACTTCTCACACGTGAACCAAATCGGTTTTGGAACGAAATATTCGAAATGAAAACGCCTCGATTATCAACCAAAATTTCGGTTCTTGAACAACATTCCCGAACCGATCCAGACTGAGTTTACCCGAAGGGAATCATTTTCGATCCGACTGCCGTGTTGTATACATTCCTGTAATGTGCCGTGCTTTTCTATTCCAATTTTATTGTACGGTGCCTTTTTGTTCTCTTCATTAGTTCTCAGTCCTAACCCCAAAGAAAGCTGGCAGTGATACTGTTAAGGGAAAAAGAAAAGTTAAGAGAGAAACAATTCTTGATGATATTGTCTCTTCCAACTCATTTTCATATGACAAAATCAAAGATCTATACTATTCTTATAAATAAGGAGACGATCATGTCTTTCCTTCCCCTTTTCAAACAATAACATCTCTTTCCTTCTATTTCCACTTACGACCTCAACTCTTCTACATACAGGTACGGTAAAATTAAAATGTTCTTCTATATTTTATCTAATTAGTATTAGATTTTTTTTTCTTAGATTTAATGATTTTCATTAGTTATGTATATGAACTTGTGCACAAAATGCTGTGCTTAATGTTTAAAAAAAATTCGTCTTGGGCCCCAAATCGGATTAATCCATTTTACATTTATTTCTATTGGATAAATAGTTACGGTTTACGAAGATTTCGGGTTACGAACGGGCTTCAAGAACAAATTAAATTCGTATTCGTTTATTCTCAGTATAATTCAACCGCTTATATCTTTTATTGTTACCATAAAAAAATTCTTGAATACACCGACGTTTTCTTTTTATCACAAGAACATAGTAAATCTAGTATCACTGACAAAACTAAGCTGGCCCTTGGTTTCGAAAAGGACCTCCAATCTGTGGTTGACTGGTAAATTGTAATGCCTCCAAAACGAAACTGCTCACATTTACACACCACAGAGCCCCCGTCCTACCTCCCAGCAGATAGGCTGGTGCCCAACTCCACGAGACCGCCTCTCTGCACCTGTTTGGTCTCACCCTGTCAGCTGACCTAAGTTAGAACAAATACATTGAATCAACAGACTCATCTAGAAAATTTGGTTCTCTCTGCCGCACCCGAAAGTTTTTCTTGTGTGTATCCGTCCTCCAAATCTATAATTCAACCATTCTTCCTTGCATGGAAGATTGCTGAAAAGACCGCTGTTCGTCTCGAGGTCCTCGGCAGAATCCAGAGAAGGATATGCAATGTGATAGGTCTTGATCTGGCATCTCGTCGACAGTCACTCTCTCTTGCTTCCCTTTGTATTTTCTACAAGTTTTTTCACGGCAACTGCTCCGACGAGCTACTTTCTCTGGTTCGCACACTGAATGAATTTTAGGCTTACCCTTTCACTGTCGAAACGATTAAATGTAGCCGTCTCTTCTACTCCAACATCTAAAATGGCACTTCCCGTTTTTTTTGTACACCCTTCCTCCTACTTGGTTCCTTGATAGCTATAATCTGCAAATACTCAAATGTTATGTCAATCGACTTATTCTGATCCTTGGATCCAGTTCGCCGTCATTCTCTTCATCCTTTCCTCAAACACGCCTTTGTCTCTTCCTCTCTTTCACCCTAGTGGCACTTACGCCTTGCTTGGAGTGGAATTCTTATTTACCCCCCCCCCATCCAAACAGAATGTAATCGCTTGCGATTTAATGTTATATGTTGATTGTCATCTCTGTTAAAATGTTTTTATGGTCCATTTATACATTATTCTATAGTGAGAAGTCATTTTCATTGTCAAAAATTAGCCATCCAAATTAAATTTGTTTTGAGAATCCTAAAGCAATATAGACAGGATTACATGCATTATTTACATTATTCAGAATGCTATCCTCATCTCCATTGCCATATTCACGACGTTTTGTCATTTCTACGACCCAGCCTTCTTCGGGTGATTGGAATTTCGTCTCTATATCGCTGAGAAGAAGTATTATGACTACTTGCATTAATTACATTATTCGGAATATTATGCTCATCTTCATTGCCGCATTCACAATGTTTCGGCTCTTGTACGTCCCGGCCTTCTTCAGGTTATTGGAATTTTGAACTGAACACTTTATTTCTTCCACTTCGGTAGATTGTTCTAGTTCCAAGTATCATGCCTCCTGCGGGTGTCCTAGTTATTTCTCTTCACCTCAGCTATTCAATTTTGGTTCACCACTGCTGTGACCTGGTTTTGAACTCACAAATCTTTGGGTCTAGTCACTGGATCTAACCAACGTCTTTATCCACTGGGCCATATGTCCTCAAGGATAAAGACGTCAAGTTAAAGAGAAGTAACTGAGATATCCCGAATAGGAATGGCACGTGGAACTAGGACAATCTACCCCGGTTCGAAATTCCAATCACCCGAAGAAGGTTGGAGCGTACAACGTACGAGAGGTTGTGAATATGATAATAAAGGTAAGGATAACATTCCGAATAATGTAAATAATGCAAGTAATCATGATATTCAATTAAGAGATATAGACATATCTATAGAGAGTCATTGCCATAAAGGCCGGAGCGTACAACGACCGAAACGTTGTGAATATGGCAATGAAGGTGAGGATAACATTCCGAATAATGTAAATAATGCAAGTAATCATGATACCTCAATTAAGAGATATAGACATATCTATAGAGAGTCATTGCCATAAAGGCCGGAGCGTACAACGACCGAAACGTTGTGAATATAGCAATGAAGATGAGGATGACATTCCGAATAATGTAAATAATGCAAGTAATCATGATACCTCAATTAAGAGATATAGACAGATCTATAGAGAGTCATTGCCATAAAAGCCGGAGCGTACAACGGCCGAAACGTTTAGAATATGGCAATGACGATGAGGATAACATTCCGAATAATGTAAATGATGCAAGTAATCATGACACATCATATACACCAGATATAGACATTGACTAAATTCTTTATTTGCACTTTTTCCTGTCATCAATTTATTCATATTCACAAACATAATAATTTATTTAATGACTTTTAGAGATGTTTTACAGCAACTTAATAAACACTATTTCACGACTCCTTTAAAAATAATACCATTGTCGAAAAGGTTCTATTCTGTATGATATCTAGACATTGTGGTCCGTATCAAGTCACTTGGAGTTGCAAGAGAACGCTTCGATTCGACTTGATGCAACAAGTCATAGAGGATCTTTCTCCGCACGCACGAACATATACACCTCTAGCATTCTGCTCACGGTTTCCTATACCATGTTCTTGAGGAGAATGTCGTAAACTTGATCATCCCCTCCCTTTGTTACTGCGTTTCCCCGCCGTTTGATGAACCCGGTAGCCTTTGATTATTGATCTATGTCTGGATTACGTGTATATATGCATCCCTAACATCCTTGGAAATGGGGTACGCCGATACCAGATTGCACATCTGGGCCGGCGCCACACCTGCTGTTCACTTCCATTTTGCAGTCCAGACCCATTCCACAGAAAAGTCAGGTTGGCCAATATGGATCGCCGAACATGTTGGTGTTTCTTTATTGCGAGACCGTACGGATCACTTCTGCGTGATATTGATGCCACCTGAACGAGTTATCGCATCGATTCCAGCTAGTAAGTCAAAACCTAGCCGTTTGTCACGCACTCCGCAGTCTTCAACTTCGGCTAATTTACCACTGCCTGTGCAGATATTAACAGGCCCGACAACACAGCACGCCCAAAACATTTTACCGATCGTCTCAACATCTACGTGCTTCCTTGTTCTCGACTAGCGTTCGAAAGTGAGCAGACAAAGTCTGTGAGAGCTGAACACCATTGTTTATCGACCAATACGTTGACTACAGGCGGTTCCGCGTTTACATCTGGGCGGTGAATAAGATTGGCGCTGATGTCTTTTTCCCCTTTCCGTTTCGCCGGGGATTTCCACGATATATGGCCCAAGTTGTCACAGCGATAGCAACGTACGGCTCCTTCTTTGCCAAGTTCCTCGACTCAAATAATATCTAGCCAAATAATCAGCACCACTACATCTGTGAGAGGCGACATCGATCAGTGGATCATTGTTGGGAATCGCGTCCGTAACCATTTGCTCAGGCTTCGCGGCTGACACCATCAATTGCACCACCGGCGTATCATCATTCAGTATGGCTCTAGTTTGCTCTGACAGGTGGTTAACATCCAGTGTATCCATACGAGACGAAGCGCGAAACAGGCACCCCTTGTCCTCAGGCAACGCTGCTACAAATGCACACGCAAGTCCACGGTCAGACAACCCACCTTTCAAGGTTGACAGCCTGCGGAGGTCTGCAATGTAGACATCCACAAATTCGCTTGAATTCAAGCGCCGAGCTACGAATTGGTCATATGCTATGAAGGGATCTGTAGCAAAAGCAATATACAGTGAATCAGAGTGGCAGAACACTAATAAAGTTCTTCAAGCCGCACAGACCACAGTTCAGCCTTTTCGAACAATTTAACGATAGAAAGATCCCATTCTGAACGATCAAATTCGGGGATTGACCTCAGATCGAACTTGTCATTTGTCATGCGTGCAACACCAGGACGCGACAAAAGAGACAACACGTTGTTGACAAAATAGAAAATTAAAGTAAAAATAAAATCATATGAAAGCGATAGGTTTATCATATCTTGAATAATTACGGTTGCAAAATGATTTCCCAGCATCAGACAGACCTTACAGCCATGTCACGGATACTATATAATAATCGAAGATAAGCAATGTCGAGACTGATCGGTACCTAGTTGGGTGACCGATTGAAAATTGTAAGTTTGAACAGGCGATTGGTGTAATTCATAATGGTTCGCACTGTAATCGATAATGGCTCCAACTGTTAATCTGAGAGCCACGTTCCAATTCCAGTTGGATTCATTATATTAAATTACGCGCAAGTACACTTGGAAAAGGTATGAATTCCCTTCTTTCCCCCAGCTATGGGTTATATAGTACGACTTGTGTCATTAAATGATTATTATCTAATTAAAAAGAAGATTTATAATCTAAAAAGTATTTTTTGGCTTTAAATAACATACAAATGTTTAAGAAGCCGACGAATACAAATCTATCATTAAAAAAATACATTTAAATACAGACTTAGTGTTTGCTTATAAAAAATCCGTTTTTACATCAATCTTGTATCCAGTTAATCTCCTTGGTACCAGCGGTTGGTGTTCGAGTTCTATTAAAACTCCGCGTCCTGGGTAAGACGAAAAACTACATCCGACAGCAAGGTCTTTGATCACGAGGTTTTTGAGGAGCGTGGAACCAGCTCTTAGTTGCTGACGTTCCCAGGCCCACTCTGACCAGGTGTGGGAGTACCTGCTATGATCCCAGCTATGGACAAATAGTTACCCCCCAAAAAAAGGTCAAAACACTATGAAAGTATAAAAGTAGGTTTTAATACAAGCAATAATTTTTGTGAAAATTATTATCAGCAATACATTATTACCCGTAGTATATTTTTGAAAACGAAAATATTGCCAGCAACACATCTTTCAAAAAAAATATTACCAGCTACTCCCTCTGTTCCGAAATAGTTGTTCCATAGCCGGAAATCTCATGTGGAATATACTAACTCTTAGCCGAATTGTTTGCCGTTTACATTAACAGGTTAGCATTGATGTTCCTCAAGTATTTATATTAGCTTATTCAGGTAGAATAATTTGAAGCGAAAATTATATCACTTTTTCGCCACATTAAAATTGTATTTTTTTCAGACCACCCACTGGCAAGAGATTATGATGGAAGCAGAGAAGCCAATTGGCAGAAATGTTAAACGAAATTGCAAGAAGCACGAATTGACAAATAATGAACGTAGTGCTGTGTTGCAAGCACTGCAGGAAAGATCCACAGATCGTGTCCTGAAGCGTGGTGCAATAAAACAGGTTGCAGATGAATTAAACGTAGCTGCAGAACGTCTGAGTTTGCAAATTGAATTAGTTTGCCAGCCTCCAAATAGCCCCGATCTCAATGTCCTTGATCTGGGTTATTTTAATGAAATTCAATCAATTCAGCACCAGCAAGCTCCAAATAATGTTGACCAACTCATTGAAGCAGTGGAAGAAAGCTTCAATAAACTTCAGAAGTCGAAGCTTAACAATACTTTTCTAAGTTTGCAGTTAGCAATGGAACAAGTTATTTTAGTTGACGGCGATAACAACTATAAACTCCGGCACATGTCTAAAGAGAAGCTTGAAAGAGAAGGAAAACTTGAAGTATTCATTTCTATTTCTGACGAGTTGCAACAAAAACTGCTTTTGTTAAAGTAAACCTTCCCCAGTTATTTTTGTTATTAATTTAACTGCTGATGTATATCAGTTTCGATATATTTCACACTTATTTATATGACAATTCACTAATATTACTCATTTACTGTTGAGTATGGGAATAAATTATATTTTTTGTTTTTTTTTTATCTACTGGAACAATTATTTTGGAACAACATGAAAATTCTTTTGGGACAATTATTTCGGAAGTTTTGAAAAAGAAATATTACGAGCAATGAAATCTTGTCGACATTAAATAATCCATTGAGTTTATGCCGTAAAACAAAACAAACAAGCATAAAAACCAGAATTTAGAATTTTCAGCTGGCAAAAATCCCACTTTACATACTAGTCAAATATTGATCTCGCCATTTGACCTTGTGTTACGTAAAGATCGATGTTGTACTTTAAATAACCTCGAGTTCTTTTTTACTTACAAATTTACAATCAAACCAGTAATACCGCGAAACAATTTTAGAAATGCTGCTATTATGTCTTAGCTTGTTAAGTATCCAGACGGTTGGAAAATTTGTCTCTCCACATCCTGGTAGGAACAATGATATGAAGACAGTCAGACGACAGAAAAAGAAAAGACTAGGTTATTTCACCCATTTATTTCCTTTTTCTTTTCTTTATTATATTGAATCAATAAAAGAAAGGTCTTCATTATAGGGTTAATCTTCTCTGAAAGGAGAAAGGACAATAATGGCCGAATCGAGAAAGGGGAGCGTTATCGATATTAACATTTTTTTTTCTTGTCATGTTTTCGTTGTCTCATTACTTTCCCTAAAAACGATGCTTGTCTTCTACAGAATTCTATGATGAACGATTTCAGACGGGTTTTATGCAATTGTTCTCTTCGTTTTTGGTTTTCATTCGTTTGAAACTGTTTTCTTTCATTCACTTTCTATTGTTTTATTTTCTATCTTTATCTTCCTTTGTGATGTAATTTGTACGTCGTATAATTTAATCATTTATTAATTGATTGATTAACAGATTTTGGTTCCCTTTCGAGTCTTTGTCGCTTTCTTTTGCATTTTTTCTTTCTCCTCGATATTTATTTAATTTTCTTTTTTAAATTAGGTTTCTTTCTTGTTACATCACTTTCTTTTTTATTCTATCTTTTCCTTATTTTTTCTTTCATCTTTTTCAAATTTCCATTTGTCTTTTACTTTTTTCCATGCTTCTTCCTCTTTCTTCCGCTTTATTCTTGTTGTAACCTAGAAAGGTTTACTGAATGAGGAATAACCAAAAGAGAATCTGTCTATATTTCTGAGATGAGGTATTATGGACACTATTTACATTATTCGGACTATTGTCCTCATCTTTGTTGCCATATTTATTACAACGTTTCGGCCTTTCAGTATCTGTCTATATTTCTGAGATGAGGTATTATGTAAATTATTTACATTATTCGAACTATTGTCCTCATCTTTGTTGCCATATTTATTACAACGTTTCGGCCTTTCAGTATCTGTCTATATTTCTGAGATGAGGTATTATGTAAACTATTTACATTATTCGGACTATTGTCCTCATCTTTGTCGCCTCAAGGACACATGGTACAATGGATAAAGGCATTAGTTAGATCCAGTGACAGGACCCAAAGAGTGAGTGTCCAATACCCTATTAAGGCAGTGGAGAACTTGGAGAGGGGAATTAGCAGGAGATAACTGACAACTGACATCCATTAGACATGGCACGTGGAACTAGAACAGTGTACCTCAGTGAGCGAACACCTGAAACTAGAACAGTCTACCTCAGTGAGCGAAATAAAGGGATCAGTTCGATATTTCAACCACGGGATTATTAAAACACTATCCACGTCGTTCAATTTCTCTACTTGATTGTCTATTTCATCTCCGGTACGTAGATTGCGTCTTGGGCTGCACTTCTTGCTAAGCCCAATACATTTTTTCTTCTTAAAATTAGATGATTATATGGTGTATCTTCATTGATGAACATGGGGAGTATAATGAAGATTTTTTCTTTTCTTTTTTTTTCATGATTACATTAAGGTGATATTAATAAAAAATTATAACTAGTTTTATTGTCCTTCGCAGATTTTCCGTGATTCTTTATTTCCACCCGTTTGATCAATCGTGTTAAGTAGGCTTGTTCACGTATTCTAGTGATTATCTTCCCTTCCTAAAGCTTTTTTTTTAAAGCTTATCACCCCAAGCAACCCTGGAAGCCACTAGCACGCAAGGGGTTACAGAAGGTTTGGAGGAAGAGTAGATAGGAGTGGTAAAGGAGAGGATGTGGAGAAAGATAGTGGATCGATCAAGGCAAGGGGGTTACAGAAGATTTGGAGCGAGAGCAGATAGGAATGAAAGATGAAAGGATGTGGAGAAGGGAAGTGGATAGATCTAGGCAACTGGAGATGTCGATTGACGTTACACTTAAATAGTTGGAGATTGTATTTGTCAGGGAAACAGGAATAAGGAAGGGAGTTCCACAGGCGAAATGTGCGAGACATAGAAACTATTGGAATAGAAGAGACGTCTACATCTAACAGTTTCAACGGTGAAGGGGTGGGAACGGGATGCCAGCCTCGTGGGACGTTTAAATTCATGAGGCCTAGGAACCAGCGAAAGCAGCTCATCGGAGCAATTACCGTGAAAGTATTTGTAAAAAAGACAGAGCGAGGCAACGTCGTGTCTGTGAGAGAACGACTGCAGACGAGATGACAGATCAGGGCCAATTACATTGCATATCCGTCTCTGGATCTTATCAAGAACCCTGAGGCAAACAGCAGGGGCTCCAGACCATATATGGCAGCAACACTCCATGCAGGGGCGAATGGTCGATTTATAGATTTGGAGGATCGATTCCAGGGAGAAAAATTTCCTGGCTCGGCACAGGGAGCCAACTTTCCTTGCGGTGGATGATGCAATTGACTCGATGTATTTGTTCCATCTCAGATCAGCGGACAGCGTGAGACCGTGCAGCCGCAGAGAGGAGCTCCCGAGAAGTTGGTCTTCAGACATTCTAATGGGATGCAGGGATGGATCCCTGTAGTGGTTAATAGAGAGCAGTTTTGTTTTAGAGGCGTTAAAGTTAACCATCCATTTCTTGCCCCAGTTCACAACCGATTGGAGGTCCTTTTCTAATCGAACTGCCAGGTTAACTTTGTCAGCATCACTAGATTTGTGTTTGAGGTAGGAGTAAATTGTGGTGTCGTCTGCATAGATGCCGACTCGAGAATCTATGGCGTCAGGAAGGTCGTTTATGAATCTGTGTGGGTGTTAAATTCTCAAAGCTGTATATCCTCCTGATATTTCAGCATTTGCTTTCTGATTGTCAGCAGCAGTTTCTGTAATGTTCTCATTTATCTTTGGACATCGTCGTTTCTCATCCAATCTGTCAAGTATCCTGAAAATTCATCGAGAAACCAAATCTCGATCGATTCAAACGATTTCTTCAACTGTAACGACATTTTCCAGCATTTAGAGGAATGTAGGACATTAGACTTTGTGTTGCAGTGCAAGAAATTTTTGTTTGTTTTTCAAGATATGTTTCGATATCTAAAACCATTCAAAGTTTCTGAAAAACTTATTTCCTATTCCTACGCACCTTCTGTTTTCTGTGTCTAACTATACAGATAATTTCTTACAACTAACTTTAATGTTCGTTGTATTTGTTGCATCTTTGATTTTTTTGTTTTGAAACCATGTTTTCTGTTTTTTCCAGATAATCGTTAGTGATTTGCACTTACTTCCCTGGAAAATCTTATCTAAATTTACTTCCATCTTCTCTTTTGTATTTTCCAGCAATTTAGAATGTCTTATAGAGGATTCGAGCAAAGAGGAGGCTTATGCTTAACACCAGGAAGAGAAACTGAATTTCCTGGGATGAAGAAGGAGAGCCTTGAGTATTTGATACTTACGGTTCGAATAGAGGGAAAGGTAGACAAGGGAAAACAACGCATGACATACCTAGCGACCTTAAGCAAGTGGCTGACTGGGGAAGGATCCAGAGGGAAAGATCTTGTTGAGAGCTGCCAGGGATAGACGAGGGGTGGAGAGCCATGATCGCCTATGTCCGGAAAGCATATGCCACATAGATAGAAAGAAAGAATCTTGTTATGATTACGATTGCTAATAATAAATCCTTGTATACATTTTGTTCTTTTAGAATCGTTTTGCTGTATATTTTAATTATATCCGGAAGGAAAACACACTTGTCTTATTTCATTAAATTCTACAAAAAACCAGACTGCTTTCAATACATATCAAGGAATATCTAAACATATTTTCCTTCATTCCAGAAAGCTGTAACACGAGGGAAAGTGGGAAAATCAGGCGTGGCTGACCACATATGGAGAGAAAAGGGAGTACACCGCCCTCTGTTGGATCAGGTTGAGATCATAGACAAAGAACACAATTGGAAAATTTGTAATCTTAAGGAATCAGCACATACGCTGTGCCACAAAAATCTTCTAGGCCGACCAAGCATATAAATGAATACCTATGGGAGCCAGGAGTGCCAGAGAAAAGCGATAATAACCAAAAACTTGCAATATGAGCTCTGGTAATAAATGATTTCTGAAGACATTAGGTTTATAATACCCATAAATTCATACACAGATGTCCTCAAGCACAAAATGCATAGTAGGTAAAGGCGTTGGTTAGATCCAATGACAGGACCCAAAGAATGTGAGTTCAAAACCCGGTTAAGGCAGTGGAGAACTTTCAGAGGGAAATTAACAGGAGATACTGATAACAGACATCCATTAATCATGGCACGTGGAACTAGAACAGTCTACCCCAGTGAGCGAAATAAATGTTTCAGTTCGACATTGCAACCACCTGAAGAAGGCCGAAGCGTACAACGGCCGAAACGTTGTAATAAATATGGCGACGAAGATGAGGACAATAGTCCGAATAATGTAAATAATGTACATATTTACCATGTAGAGCAATCTTTCCTGACCTATCAATTATTTAACGAATGAAATTATGTAATTTATTCATTGTTGCTGCATTAATAGAATCAATTATGAATGTTGAATGTAACTAAATATATATGCTGTTATAATTCGGCCATTATAGTATCCTACATATTAACTATTTATATTAAGTTAAAATCAAGCATTCCATTGGGAGAACACTAATGAAGAAATATTTGTTAACTTAAAAAAAAATTGGATGGAATTCATTTCAGCAATTAGATATATAGTAGCCAATTGCTTCTCTAACACTGCAAGATGCTCGAAATATAAATATTAACAAGTCATGTACTTAAATATTCATGTAATATCGAGATTCTCATCGATATCGTCATGCATGGCGCCTGATTCGTTTAGAAATTTGTAACGGATCAGCTATATACAAATGATTTTTTTCTGAGCTCAACAATTAAAAAAAGTTTCCATGTGAATAATTCCTCGAGGTCATAAAGAAAGTAGTCCTTCATCGGATATTATGAGATTGATTCGTTTTCTACTGCTTATAAACCATTTGCAGGTTATTTAAAAACAGAAAATAATGTTTTGGAGATCATTTAGAAGGGCACGGTGGATTAATGGATAGCGGCAGGGATTGAGGAATCGGAGAACCGAGTTCGAATTCCAGTCGAATCCATTACATTCACTTACGTGCTAATACCCCTGGAAAAGCTATGGATCCTATTTTTCTCGCGCCAGCTAAATAGCAAGACCGACCGGATTCTATTGCCTTGGATGGCAACCTACTGCGGGAAATATCTGCCTCGTCAGTCATGATTAATGACACATAAATAACTGAATGATACAAGTCATATTAATTACTCTGTAGCTGAGGTAGGTTCCTACCTTTCCAACTGAAATTGAAAGGTGACTCTCCGATTAACAATTCAATGCCATTATTACAATTATTATATTAGGATGGCCAGTGAATAATTATTATATTAGGATGGCCAGTGAATAATTATTATATTAGGATGGCCAGTGAATAATTATTATATTAGGATGGCCAGTGAATAATTATTATATTAGGATGGCCAGTGAATAATTATTATATTAGTGATCGCCAGTGAAGCTTGACGTTGCTTACTTCGTTCACCTTTCACGAAATCCCTTCTCCAAATATTGTCCACAAAATCAATAAAAAGCCATTACCAAATAGCAAACATCACTTGTAAACTTCCAATAGCAAAACTAAAATGCATAGCACATATAACTGGAAAGGAAAATAACGTTGTTATCAATGTGTTGATTTTCCATACTTACATAAACAATCTTTTATCGGATGATGTAGACTGGTTTTACAGAAGATTTTGATGGAAACTCCTTTAAATAATACAGTAAGCAATAACAGTTAAATAGAGAAGCATATCTTCCTGAAAACACATTTAATAAAAAAATGTATTAATTAGCTTCGAAAGTAACGCTAAATATTTATTCAATGAATGCTGAATATGTCCTTGTAAAGGAAACGGCAAATTTCTCCATTATGATTACAAATAATAGTTTTCATACGATTCATCTACTTGGATACTCCGGTATTTCGCCTATCTCTTCGGTAAGCATATCAGTGTTCAATTTGTCTAAAAATATCAGTATATCTGTGAAAATCCCACGCGGTCCTCTCCCTTGTTTTAACAACTTAACATTTGCTACCCTCAAACCGGAGTTCATATTAAGATTCCTTGTATAGTTTATGCATTGAAGTTATCTGAACTGTGGATTTCATGAAAAAAAAATCATATATACACGTTCTAGTGTTGTAACATCATCTTTCTTTATCATGACCCTTTGTTTCTTGACAAATCGACCATGGTGAAATTTGAACCGTGGTCTCATGGTCAGAATGCAAACGCTTTAACCACTCGGCCACGTCCCCGACCACAATCACATATGTTGTTTCATACATCATACTGACGAGCATTTTTCAGAAATGTTCTATTTTGATCCGTTGCAACATGTCTTCTTATCAGATCTGTGTTCGGCACTTCTTTTAAACCTACGCACATTCCTATTATTTCTCTTTTGCTTTTATAGGTGATGTGTTTTCTCTAACCACATATGTCCAGTACCATGTATCTGCGTCGTCTGATGTCTCTCCTACATTATTACGGTGATTTTCTCTTCTCATTTGTCTTGTATTTTTCCCCGAGATGACTTATTCTCCTGTTGTTACTAGCATTTCCCTTTAAGCATTCTATTCTTCAATATCTGTCTATATCCCTGGAATGAGGTATTATGATTATTTGAAATATTTACATTATTCGGACTGTTATGCTCATCTTCATTGTCATGTTCACAACGTTTCGGTCGTTTTACGCTCCGGCCTTCTTCAGGTAATTGGAATGTCGAAACGGAACCTTTATTTCGTGCAGCGGGGTAGCTTGTGCTAGTTTCCCAAGTACACATGGCCTAGTGGATAAAGAAGTTTGTTAGATCCAGGGACGAGACACAAAGAATTGTGAGTTCAATACCAGGCCACAGCAGTGGTGAACCAAAACTTGGACGTGAGTTAAAGGGAAATAGCTGAAACATCCGAAAAGGGCATGGTACGTGTGCAAAGACCGAAACGTTGTAAACATGGCAATGAAGATGAGGATAACTGTCTGAAGAATGTAAATAATACAAGTGTTATATTCTTACCTACCTGGAAGTCTCTGATCTATCCACACAAGCGTTTGCAAATCGAATATTTTGAAGAAATTTTCATTTTTTTTTTTTTTGGCATGTAAATTGTCTGTGAACCTTCCCAGCATCGGTGCCTTTCTTAGAAGTATACAGCGTTTTCAAATGTTGCCAGATCTAGCTGCTATCTATTCCACAGTTTTGGCTGTTCTGAAAACGATTACTTGCCAACTAAGTGTGCAAAATTGAAACATTTTTCCATAGCATTGTAGTGCGGAATTTCATTTGTAAAACGATTTAATTATCTTATCCTATTTTAGTTCTCATTCCGGTCCTTCACCTGCGAAGGATGATGTCTTCTGAAATATTCTGAAATGTTTTGATATTTGCTCTGATATTTTAGATTTGAACTCTTTAACCTCTGACCAGCGTTTTACCTGTGGTAGAGAAAAATGACGTAATGCCCAGCCACCGGTTGAACAGTAATAGAGAACAATGATTTAATACCCAGTCTCCGGTATCTGTCTATATTTCTGAGACAAGGTATTATTATTATTTACATTATTCGTACTATTGTCCTCATCTTTGTCGCCATATTTATTACATCGCTCCGGCTTTCTTCAGGTGTCGAACTGAACCCTTTATTTCGCTCACTAGGGTAGACTGTTCTAGTTCCACGTGCCACGTTTACTGTCACTGGATCCAACCAACGCCTTTATCCACTGTGCCATGTTCCCGTGGGGGGATAAAGGCGTTGGTTGGATCCATTGACAGGACCCAAAGAGTATGAGTTCAATACTCGGTTAAGGCAGTGGAGAAATTTCAGATGTAGTAGTAGCGGTTATCGGCGCCAAAAATTGAATTGGTTTGCTCAATTTAAATTCCAGACGAGACCGTGGCATTCGTTTACGCTCCAATCGACTTGAGGACGCAATAATATATCTCTTCAACGGCCAGTTCGGCGGTAATGGCTTAACAAAATTAGCTGATAAAAAATTCTATGAGAAACAGAACCTGTCGAGTGATAGATGGGCCCCGTCAGACTATCTTTTCCTAGAAACACAACTACTTTTACGACTGCTATGCAAGTGGTGTCCCTAAGATGATTGTGTTTTTAGGGGAGTCGTGACGTGATTTTATTTTACTTCACGGATTTATAAATCACATCATTTTTCATCCTGGGTTGCTACCAACCCGCCTCATCCACATCGAATTAAAGCTGCAAAGTTGAATTAATTATCAACCACAAAACTCAAGAAAATCGATTAAATGCATGTTATGGATTGATTTCGAGAAAAAAAAATGTGGACAAGAATTTCCATGAATGTTAAAGGTAATAACAAATTGATTTTTAATAACATGCGGTTTTGCCTACTCGCGCACTCCAGCGGGACTTAAACGGGCGAACGTCCGGACAGAAGAAAACATCACCCTTTGGTAAAATGTACCGATTTTGTTATGGAAGATAATGTCCAAAAGATATTTGGTTTTCTGCAATAAATTTTCTGCCGCACTCATATAGTAACTGTTTTAACAGCAAAATTGCCAAATGGTGTAACAACAAAACTGCCCAATTGTTAGATTAAGATTTGAACCGTTGTATCTTAGAAATGATTAAATATATCTTACTGGAATTTTCCGAGTTTTTTATAACACAGTTGGATTTTGAACAATAAGAATGTATTTAGCCCTATGTTTAAATGATGAGGCCTCTTTTCCTCTCTAATGTTCCATCTTTTTAAAACTTATTCATCGTTCTCTTGAAGTTTCTTGATGGAAGCCAGTGTATGAATATTAGTACAATTATTGAAGATTTAATAATTTCTATCTCCTCACTATTGCTCAGGTGACAAAATGATTTTAACCTGTTTTCTTTCTACCTGAATAACTCAAAGGGTTTTCCAGTGATTCTTAAAGATCGCTGAAAGTCTTATCTGAAAACCTGGAAAAAAGAGACTCAATTAGTTTAGCGGTTTTTTAAATATTAAACTTTTATTGGAGTGGAGAACTATCTCATGCTGTAACACGATTTGGACAATTTTGCTGTTACACTTGGTATATAAAACTGACCCGAGAAGATCAAGTTTTCAGGCCTCGGTTTAGATGTAAGAATTGGTAAATTTTGTTATTTTGAAGATTTAAATATAATATCAATTCTGTAGCCTCACTACCTTCTCTGATTTACGGGTTTATTTCTATCTACCATCAAATTAATGTTTATTGATTACTAATAAGGAAGAAGTGTTTTCCAATATTATTTACTTTTTTTAAAAAAATGCTAAACAGGTGAGGCGTATTAGTCCAACACTTTTTTCAATCGTAGATCTTCCAAAACCTCCCAAAAAATGAGTATAAAATTCACAGTTTGCGAAAAAACAAACTGTATTTTACGGAAACGAAAGAGTTGGGCGTTCAAAAATTTATCCTATGATGATACTTACACACTCTCCCATTTAATATTTCCACAACGAGATCACCGTGTTGGTCCTGTCTGAAATCGACCGTTCTATATCTCTTTTACCAGCAAGTTTTAGAATTAACGCCTTTAAAATCAAGGAATTATTTCGTTAAAGAAAACACAATCAATCTGAACGTAAAGAGTGTGAGTTCAATACCACGTTAAGGCAGTGGAGGACTTGGAGAGGGGAATTAATAAGAGATGACATAACTGACATACATTAAAGATAGCACGTGGAACTAGAATAGTGTTTTCCTGCCATTGTTTTTAACACTGTCCCCGCGTTTTCTTCGTTTGCTGAACTTGGTATGCCCTATCTCCAAAAGAGACAGTGTAACGGTGACTACATCGCGCGAACCAATCAGCGCTTTGAAACGCGTATTACATAACATGTGCGTGGCAATATCAGAGAGGGTATTTGCTCCAGTAATACATGCCTGGAGCAGACACCACAGAATCCTGTGATAGATTATCTCATGTGGCGTTTTGTAGGTCCCCCTGCGAATATGCGGTATTTTGCTGTATGCAGGTTCGAGAGATGATGGATAAGTTCTTTTGCTGAATGAGCGAATTGTAATGAAGGAATGGGTCGCGAATTTGATTAACTAGGACTAGGATAGTTAATGAAAACCAGTCTCTCCCTTTTTCTCCCCAGGCCTTGTGCCTCAATTAAGTATGTTACAGAATAAATCTTCAGAATTCCGAGATCAGTCAACACATCTTAGATGATCCAGATTGTGTATATAAATACAAGGAGTCGTGGTTTTCGCTTTTGGGCAAAACACGGCCGGCAAAGCATTTGCACCCCTAAGAGACAGTATATATTAAATTGCACCGAGGGACATTGTGCCGAGAGAAAGGGAAATGTATTTCACTCTCTTTCTTTAGTGGGTGGTCGTTGAGGCCATATTTTCTTTTTATATTCACTGGAACTGTTTATTCCGTTTTTGTTTCTGCCATTCCTCATCCAGAAACTTTTTAATATTAAATTGTGTTTTAATAGTAGTTCCTCATTTCCTCCCAGCTTGTCGGTTTTCTGGCGATTCTTGTTCACATTATAATTGTCGCCAAAGATTTTTCTGATGAGGTGTTGGCGGAAAAAAGTTACCTTTTACAGGAAAAAAAATATGCGGTTTTTTCTGTTTCAAACTATCTCTAAATTATCTGGTAACAGTCACAACTCAGAGGCGACAGACTCTTTCATACTAAACGCCAGTGATGATTGCGTTTAGCATGAAAATGTCTGTCGCATCTGAGGGTTGACTTCAATGTTCACACACACGCACACACACACACACACACACACATATATATATATATAATATAAAAGGCTCAAACATATATATATATATATAATATATATATATATACACGAACATATATATATATATATATATATATAATATAAAAGGCTCAAACATATATATATATATAATATATATATATATACACGCATATATATATATATATATATATATATATATATATATATATATATATATATATATATATATATGTATAAAAGGCTCAAACACTAATATTCATCAGACCTACAAATTCAAAAATAATTTTGTGAATTTGTAGGTCTGATGAATTTGATCGTGATTACGATTCCAATATAATAAATTATTACCATGGAATATTAGTGTTTCAGCCTTTTATATTATATTCTTACTCTGTCCTTTTGGATTCTATCCTCTTGGCAATTTATGTATATATATATATATATATATATATATATATATATATATATATATATATATATATATATATATTACTGAGAGCAAAAGAACTCCGAGGTATAGAGCAAGTTTTCAATTAAAATTTTAACTCATATTCGAATGATTTTTTTAATAATAGTAAGAACTTACTGAAATATCCTATCGTTTTATGAGACGAGAAAATATTAGCAATGGAAATAGATATTCACAAAAAATCAGATCCAATCAAAATGATACAGCCCAAATTATATGATAGTTAAGATATGACAGTTCGAAACTTCAGGCAACCATTATATCTTAAAGAAACCGATTACCTGCGTATTTGAATGAAACATTTTAAATGATGTCGCTCGCCACTCAAACCGATCCATTCATTCTGCATCTGAATACATAAAATTTCTCGCACACAAGAAGACTTATTTATAATTGCAACTACTCGACCGTGTCCTTTTCGATTAAATCGATCATAATTGTCTTCATTCTGTTAATTCTTTTTTCATTTTCTCTCTTTCTTTCGTTTTTTTTTTTGTTTCCTTTTGTCTTCTGAATCAGTGCCGCATCTCTCGTCTGTAACGGAACCCTTCTATACCTTAAACTTCCCTACGCCTAAAACCGGGGAAAATCGCCCCATTCTTCACTATATGCAAACACACCGCCGTTGCTTCCATTAAAAATGAAATCACACGACTCTACTGAAAATTAAATAAGTATGCAAATATTTCACAGGAGAACTGAATGGTAGGACATTACGACACAATTGATTAACGCTGTTGTGTGTGTGGCTAGCGGGTAAAGAGATGGAAAAGAAACTGAAGCTGGTTGGTGGTGGAGTAAGAAGAAAATATTTCAGAAAAGAAAGGAAAATAAATAACGATAATTAGAATTTAAAGAGACAGAATTGCAGCGAAGGAATAAAAATGAATGAAAAGAAGAATAAACTGTTGTCTTCCCTGAAATTTGTCTTCGAATAAGAGTTATTCTACACTATTTACATTATTCGGATTATTGTCCTCATTTTTGTCGCAATATTTATTACAAGGTTACAGCTGTTTTATGCTTCGGCTTTCTTCAGTATCCGTCTATATTTCTGAGATGAGGTATTATGTACACTATTTACATTATTTGGACTATTGTCCTCATCTTTGTCACCATATTTATTGCAAGGTTTCGGCCCTTCCGTATCTCTCTATATTTCTGAGATGAGGTATTATGTACACTATTTACATTATTTGGACTATTGTCCTGATCTTTTTCGCTATATTTATTGCAAGGTTTCGGCCCTTCCGTATCTCTCTATATTTCTGAGATGAGGTATTATGTACACTATTTACATTATTCGGACTATTGTCCTCATCTTTGTCGCCATATTTATTACAACATTTCAGCCGTTGAACGCTCCGACTTTCTTTAGGTGGTTGGAATGTCGAACTGAACCCTTTATTTCGCTCCCTGGGGTAGACTGTTCTAGTTCCACGTGCCATGTCTAATGGATGTCAGTTATCAGTTATCTCCTGTTAATTCCCCTCTCCAAGTTCTCCACCGCCTTAACCGGGTATTGAACTCACACTCTTTGGATCCTGTCACTGGATCTAACCAACGCCTTTATCCACTGTGTCATGTGTCCTTGAGGACATCAGTGTATGTATTTCTGGGCATTATAAACCTAATATCTTCAGCAATCATTTTTTTTACCAGTGCTCATATTGCAGTTTTTGCTATTATCATTACATGTTTTTACCAGAGCTCATATTGCAATTTTTTTTGTTATTATCGCTTTTCTCTGGCACTCCTTATTACTGGTTCCCATATTGTATTCATTTCTATGCTTGGTCGGCTCAGTAGACTTTTGTGGCTTAATATATGTGCTGATACCTTAAGTTTACAAATTTTACAATGGTATCAACCTGATCCCACAGAATTATTCTATTTTACTTTAAATTCTTCATTGTGCTTAAAAGGAAATTAAATTTTCAGCAGATCTTTTCATCATCATCAACATCATTATTATTATTATTATTATTATTATTATTATTATTATTATTATTATTTAGTAGTAGTAATAGTTTTACTTTTCCCTGCATATACAGATTGGCTTCTGCTGGAGATCAATTGACGTTTCCTCCATAAAACCCTCAACATCTCTCCTCGCTGTCCAGCTGAGATCTCTAATGCTTCAACGGATTTTATCAGCATGCCGTTTCAGTATTCCAGCATTTCTGTTTCGTGCGGGTGTTACTGGTTCAGACTTCATCGTCGGATTTACAATACTTCCAATTATTTCACAGTTTACTTCGGAATTGTAGGTCGGTTACACTTAAGTTTCACATTTCTTTTCAGTTCTCTGGTGAGTAAATAAAGAAACGCAAACACAGCATTATAATTTGCAGTAGCAATAACCAGAAATGTGATATTAGACAGAATAATTCTTATATAACAAAATGAATGACGTAAATCTTCCATTTGTTTTTTTTTTCAACTCATAAAGAAGAACGCTATTTAAGGAAAAAATATAAATACATTTAAATAATTATTTTCATAATTGCATACAATTTTTCAAAATAACTTGAAGAAAAGAGATATACTGTCGAAATATTGGTGAACATTGTCAAACACTATATCTTTCCTGTCCTTTTTCTTTTCTTAAATGGTACTTTTCTCTAAGTGTTGTTGTATTATTATTATTATTATTATTATTATTATTATTATTATTATTATTATTATTATTATTATATTTCCTTTGATTTCAGGAGTGTACACATTTCTTTCCGGGTCCCGCCCAGTGACCTAAGATCAGAAATGGCATCATGACATTTTCCACTGACCAATTTAAAAAAAAAAACGCACACACACACATTTTGCATAGATAAAGGCCTTCGTAATGTGTGGGCTGTACTCGTGAGAACAATTTTTTGTATTTCTTTTAGGCATGGGTTTCCAGTAATCCCTCTAATGAGATGTGGATAGTACAAGCGAGTCCGATCTTTTGACTTTGTTAGTTCCTTTGTATATCACACTAAATATTCATCGCTTTAAAATTCTCACAGGCAATAGTAGCAAGGGTCCGTGAAATCTACGGCATATATGAGTGGTATATGAGAAATGCACACAAGTGTCGCAAGATTCGAACTGTTAGAGACAGCCAACGAAATGGGACATTGCATATTCCAAATCAAAACTAATGACGTTCAATCTACCAGATAACACGAGCGCCATTATTACCATCACACCATCGGTCACTTTGCTTAAATCCAAGCAGGCCAGACATCGGACAGATGAAGACAAGCTTTGTTTGTTTTTTTCTCTTTTTGGCAGATGATCGAGGATTCCTTCATAGACGCATTCTTTCAAATGTGTTATGAAAGGCTGTGTTGTCATTGCAATGGTACGGATGTGTTCTTTAGACAAAAATAAAACTCGTAAAACTGGATTCTGTCGGAATAGGTGTGGCATACACAAATGCTGTTGCAGACAATGTGTACACATTTATACTTGCCATTTTTCTCGGCGCTGATCTTTTTTCTCCCGTTGTACGTTGATAAAATGAACTTGGGTCATTGGAATTTTGGCAGATTTCAAGTTTTTTCATTGTTACCTGTACTTAACAGACTCTTGAATGAGTTTATGGAAAGTGCCTGAAACATGTTGTAGCTCTCATTCATTGTTGTGAAACTACACCCAACACAATTATTCAGTTATTAACATTCGTGTAAAGTATGTTGATAGTTATAGACAAGAAAGGGTTCCAGTACTTCCAGATTCCGTGCATTTTTAGGTAGCCTCTGTAATGTTCTAAATTAAATTTCTTATATAACTTGGCAGGCGTATCACAAAGTTGTCCCAGCCATTGTCAAACTTGATAATTCACAATCATGCACTATATAATTAATATCTATCTATCTATCTATCTATCTATCTATCTATCTATCTATCTTCTTTGTTTATCTATCTATGTCTCTGTTTCTATCTATGTATCTGTTTCTATCTATCTATCTATCTATCTTCTTTTTCTATCTATCTTCTTTTTCTATCTATCTATCTGTCTATATAACTATCTATCTATCTATCTAACTATCTATCTATATATCTATCTTCTTTGTTTATCTATCTATCTATTTATCTATATATCTATATATCTTTGTTTATCTATCTATCTATCTATTTATCTATATATCTATATATCTTTGTTTATCTATCTATCTTCTTTGCTTATCTATGTATCTGTTTATCTCTATCTTCTTTATCTATCTATCTATCTATCTATCTATCTATCTTCTTTGTTTATCTATGTATCTGTTTATCTCTATCTTCTTTATCTATCTATCTATCTATCTATCTATCTACTTTGTCTATCTATCTATATATCTATCTTCCTTGTTTATCTATCTATGTATCTGTTTCTATCTATCTATCTATCTATCTATCTATCTATCTATATATCTATCTATCTTTGTCTATCTATCTATCCGTCTATATAACTATCTATCTATCTATCTATCTATCTAACTATCTATCTATATATCTATCTTCTTTGTTTATCTATCTATCTATCTATATTCTTTGTCTGTCTATCTATCTATCTATCTATCTATCTTCTTTGTTTATCTATCTATCGATCTATCTATCTATCTGACAATTGTAAATTGTATATAAATTAGTCTGCGCTAGAGGCAGTTTTATCAGAAACTTCAACATGCTATGAAATGCAAACTCTCGCGTAAGAACTTATCGTGTACGTATATTGGATCATAAGATGCAGACATTTCTGTGAATATCATACATGGTGCTGAACTGAAGAAATAATATAAAGAGATGAGCAGAGACCAAGATAAGTAACAGTTTCTTCATATACTCCTTATATGAAAATCATTCGGTATTCATTGAACGAACGGACACTGCTACTCTGTGTTTCAATTTATAAAATATTTTTATTAAAGATCTTCGCAAAAATTATTTTATCACGATCATTAAATCTTATCATTCTTCCCAGTGTTAATGGGTGGGAGGTATTGATATTCCTTTTTTTTCATTTGTGTGGGACGTCAACCTCTTGATTTTGTTTTTATTTTCCCAACAAATTACTTGTGCTATCCATTTTAGTTTAGGTTTCTGCTAAAAGTCCTCAAGTGTTTTCTGGTACAGAAAATTCTAAAGCTGTGGCAACTTCAGTTTGATATGCAAAGGAACTAACGAATTCAAAATGTCAGTTCGTCAGTACGACCAAAATCTTGGGCTTTGGAACAGAACAACCGTTAGCGGAGCCTATTCTATATTCAAGATATATAGATAGATAGATAGATAGATATAAACAGATACATAGATAGATAAACAAAGAAGATAGATAGATAGATAGATATGAACAGAATCTGATAGATAGATAAATGAGAAGAGAATCAGATAGATATGAAGAGAATCATATATATATATATATATATATATATATATATATATATATATATATATAGATAGATAGATAGATAGATAGATAGGAACAGAATCTGATAGATAGATAGATAGATAGATAGATAGATAGATAGATAGATAGATAGATAGGACCAGAATCTGATTGATAGATAGATAGATAGATAGATAGGAACAGAATCTGATAGATAGATAGATAGATAGGACCAGAATCTGATAGATAGATAGATAGATAGATAGATAGATAGATAGATAGGAACAGAATCTGATAGATAGATAGATAGATAGATAGATAGGAACAGAATCTGATAGATAGATAGATAGATAGATAGATAGGAACAGAATCTGATAGATAGATAGATAGATAGATAGGAACAGAATCTGATAGATAGATAGATAGATAGGTAGATAGATATGAACAGAATCTGATAGATAAATAAGAAGAGAATCAGATAGATATGAAGAGAATCACACACACATATATATATATATATATATAGAGAGAGAGAGAGAGAGAGAGAGAGATAGATAGATAGATAGATATACAGATAGATAGGAACAGAATCAGATAGATAAATATGAAGAGAATCAGATGGATATGAAGAGAATCAGATAGATATGAAGAGAATCAGATAGATAGATAGAGATAGATAGATAGATAGATAGATATGAACATAATCTGATAGATAAATAAGAAGAGAATCATATATATATATATATATATATAGATAGATAGATAGATGGATAGATAGATAGGAACAGAATCAGATAGATAGATATGAACAGAATCAGATAGATAGATAGATAGATAGGAACAGAATCAGATAGATAGATATGAACAGAATCAGATAGATAGATAGATAGATAGATAGATAGATAGATATGAACAGGATCTGATAGATAATATAAACAGAATCAGATACACATGAACAGAATCAGATAGATAGATAGATAGATAGATATATAATGAACAGATTGCGATAGATAGATAGATAATGAACAGACTGGGATAGATAAACAAAGATGATAGATAGATAGATAGATAGATATGAACAGAATCAGATAGATATGAACAGAATCAGATGGATTTTAGGTCTGCTGTCGAGAATGTTTTGCTTCTGACGTTAACTTTTTAATAGGACATTTATTAAAAGCTACATGCAAAGATCTTTTGCGAGAAATTATGAAATATAATTGGAAGGAATTAATCACTCCTCGCATGTGGCATCAGCAAATTATGTTCCAGACAAAGATAATAACGGCAAAATTCAAACAAAAATGAAATGAACACCAAGACATAATATAAAACATTGGCAACATCTGAAATGCAACCTATTAGTCAGCAATAATATCTAAATGATCATCTGTGAAACATGCGTGAGGATTTGTAACATTACCTCAAAAATCGAAAAGAGGAAGGATAACAACTCATCTTTTCGGCGTTTTCGCGGTGGGAGCCAGTCAGTGCATTTCAAAGAACGGGATCGATAAAAATAAATAAATAAATAAATAAAAACATCGGTCGATTGGGTGTCTTTTTTTAACTGTCTGCTCGATAAAAAAAGGAACTCGGGATGAGACGTTGACGAAGGCAGAATAATGAGATCACACTTAAAAGAGAAAGGAAAAGAATATTTATGTTAATGAGAAGGAACGGGACGGATTAATAATATTGTGATTTTTGAACTTAGGAATGTCGATGCGAGCGCCAAAGGGAGAAATCACTTTGAAGAGAAGAGGCTAACAATTGTTCCAAATGAGAGATATTTGGGAGACGAAAACTAAGGATGGAGAAAGGGTGACAGATTTATCGCACTTTCAGAGAGACGAAGAAAACGTATAAAATAAAACATAAGATAGAGGGTGATTAAGAAGAAGAAGAAAAAGAAAAAAAAGATGAAAACCAGTAAGAAAATGGTAAGTTATAAAGAAAAAGTGGCAACAATGAGGACTAATTAGACTGAAGACGAAAAAGAGAACAAAGAGAAAAGGAAAGAAACAAAGAAATGCAGAAAAGAGAACGATCGAATCAAAATAGTAAAAGAGGCGGAGAAATAAGTAGGAAAGAAAGAGATAAAATGAAAAAGCGAGATATACAGATAAGCTATAGAGAAGGACTTTTTTTAAATGGATATATACAAGGATCTCCGGCACATCGGTGATTTAAATGCCATTCGTGATACACGATTTGGCGACCATGTCTCTTTCGAGTCATGATTTGTAGGTTATAGATTCTTTCTGCGGTAAACTCGTTGCCAATGAGTCTGTTCTGTTATCCAATATATATATGTATATTATATATATATATATATATATATATATATATATAATATATATATATATATATATATATATATATATGTGTGTGTGTGTATATATATATATATATATATATATATATATATATATATATATATATATATATATATATGTACATATATATATGTATAGAACTTAAAAGAAGTTAACATAAATTCCTACGATGAGATAAGAAATATTAAAAATAACTAGAGTTTCTCCCTATATGATCCATGTCCCCTATGTTTACAAGTGAAATTGCATATTATAAAGTTTCCTAACGGTAAAAACCTGTTAAACCAAAGAAATGAATTAACGCTGTTATGTCGGCATTTTCTACATTTTACCTAAAAAAAGTTTTTTCATAAATAATTACGTATTACAAATTTATAGTCATAGTATATAATGATTCACCCAGAGTATATTTGGTTCATTCAACTTAAATACTGCCATGTTTTACCGGTCATTCAGTATAATTAGCAACGTATATACGTTTCCACATTTTTAATTTTACCTAATGGCCCCTTTAAGAAGCTTCCTGAGTATATTAAAAAAATAAAAATAATGTTACCTAGTATCGATGCATGACATTTTTACGCGTCACTTTTCTTGACATGCAAATATAACCCACTCACCTACGGCCTTTGACTGTATTTTTATTTTTTAGTATAAATCTGACGGTTAACCTAGACATACCCATAAGTATATTTTTATTCTGATCTCATGCTCTACCTTTAACTTCCGAAAAGCGTAAAGATTTGTTTTTAAATTTCCCTAATATATCATTTTATTCACAAGTTATCTGACATCGCCTCACGAAGTACTATGAATGTTTTTGTGTAGCGATGTAAAATGTTTTTATTGTAATTTAGTATAATAAAAATATTATAACATATATATATTTATATATTATAACATATATATATATATATATATATACGTATATATATATATATATATATATATGTATATACGTATATATATATATATATATGTGTATGTATATACGTATATATATATATATATGTATATACGTATATATATATATATATATATATATATATATATAATTTTATCATATAGAAAAAACATTTTACTCACTTCAAAGATGCAACTTGGTTTCAGTGCATTTCAACTGCACTTCGACGGGTGAGAATCGAAAATGGTTATGAATAATCCTGATTATAGGCAAGCCGGATGTGAAACGTCACTTCCTTTTTTCCATTTGTTTGAGAAGAAAAATGTACATAAAAAAAATGTTGTTGATGGCAGTTTGGTGAAGTTTGGTGCGAAAATCTCATCGCAGCTCGTGAAACGTAACCTGAAAAAAAAATCAAAAAAAGTAAGAAATTTCCACAAATATTCTTCATTGCCTATAATTGATAACAGGAGCCATTGGTTTATACCAACGGCTTCCCATATTTAATAGTTCTCGTTTTCACTCTCGCGTCGTCATGTGTGACATCACGAGCTGCGATGCTATTTTCGCTTCCGCGTCTCGTATACACGAGTTTGTCGTTGCTTTGACATTTTTCATGCAGCAAAAACACTATCATTATTGTTTCGTTCGTGTATTGTTTGATATATTGAAAAGTAATTGTCATCTTTGATAATGGCTTATGTAAGCCGAAAGCTTAGATTGGATTTAAACATGTATCAATATGGTGATTTCCTTTCTTCTTTCAATGATAATGTTATTAAGCTTATCTGACAGTATGAAAGGAACTTACTTAAAATAAATAGACAACACTTGTCTATATTATTTCATGAAACATGCATCAATGAAAAATTGCTGCATAAATATACACGATATATATATAAATATATATATATATATATATATATATATATATATATATATATATATAGTGCACACATATTTCTTCTTAATCATTTCACCCCAAGCAAGGCCATAATTCCAGAAGACAGAAAATATACTTTGCATATACATTTTGAAGATTTTAGGTGACAGGTATGTTAGAAATCGGAAGGGAATTCCACATACGAGAAGTGTGAGAAAAGTATTTATTAACAATGAAGTGACCGTTACATCTAGTTAGTGAAACAGTAAAACGATGATACCTAACTGCCAATTTAGTAATGCACTTAATTTCATGCAGGCGAGTCTCTATGGAGAACAAGAATTCATAACAATTGCCATTAAAATATTTGGAGTAAAGAAAGAGGGAAGCCACCCTCACAACATTAATAAATTTTTGAAGTTGAGATGCCAGGTTAGAATCGATTAAATTACAAACCCTTCTTTGAATTTTGTCAAGCATCTTGAGATATATAGTAGGAGCAGACCAGCTATAGCAGCAGTGTTCAATGAACAGATGAATGGTAGATATATAAATGTGCAAGAAAAATTTTCACGCGAAGAATTGTCTGGCACAGCATAGTGGACCAAATTCCCTAGCAATTGATTCCTTATAATCAATCGATTCATGTCAGTGGAAACGTGAGCCCAAGAAGGTAAAAAAATTTTCATTTCTGGAGTTTAGCTTCAGCCATGCGAGTGACAGGCAGAATTTTTCTCTGCCGTGATGAAATGAATTCAGTTCTGTCTTAAAGGCGTTAAAATGGACACGACATTACTTTCTTTATTTAACCACTGATTGAAAGTCCTTTTTGAGAGCAGGTGCCATTTTTACTTTGTCAATTGTGTAGGATTAGCTAATAAATCAGAAGTAAAGTGTTATTTTATCTGCATAGATACCTAGATGGGAAGCGATGACATAATTAAGACCAGAAATAATACAGGTTTAATTCAAAGAACTTTACTTTTATAGACAAACACATGAAGAAAGCTGTTGGATCACAAAGACTCCAAGGTCATGATAATAACAACAAAAATTGTAATAGTAATCGTAATATTAGCCATTTCTTTATGTCGAAACATACAACATTCATTGATCGAACAGCAAATCTTAATGTCGATAAAATTTATAGAATCTTTCTATAGAAACACTTTTTCCGGAAAAAAGATTTCATAGTCATTATTTACATTATTAACGAGGCTTTCCTTCCTAACCTGTATTTTGAATTAGTATGGAACATCAATATATTAATTATGCCATAATTTTCTATTCGAGTTGCATGTGCGATCTATTTTATTTTTTGCCTCTTTTGAATTTCTTCAACTGACGTCCGTTATTTGGTACAGTTTTGTTTCTAATACTGTAGCGCCAGACTACGAGATCTAAAAAAGCATGGTCCTATGCAAGACCGTATGTGTACTTCAAGCCATTTTTAACCATTAACAACACCTTATACAGAAATTGAAAATATACAATAAAAATTAATTAGCAGACACAACTTCAAGACATTGTAAACATTGGTCTGTGAAGCGATTGTATACAGTTGAGAGTTAAAATGAACTATTTTGGCGTTATACATGACAAAGTCTCGATCTGGCATTGCTATTTAAAAGCATGACTCGAAATTTTAGGTTATTGTTTTGGATTTATACCATCTTATGGTGTTGGCCAAATAATGAAAATTAGTTTTATGTTTGTTTAATCAGACAAGGATACGCTACCTATAAATATTGCATCGTTATTCTTATTGTTTTGTGTAATCTATATAAAAACTCCTTCTACGTTGATTTCAGTAGCCTTTCCTTATGTAGTCGTTAACCAGTCGAGTTGAGGATATGTTTTATTGTTGTAGTGGTCATATTCAACTAATCTCCTAATAAAACGTGTAGACCTTGCTGTCATATTAAATGCTTCTGTGAACATCCCACATTTCAAGATCACCTGTCACTCTATACAGTTTTACAGAGTGTCATCTGTTCCATCGCGACCGCCAATCCTAGTTTCCGTGCGCCATCCTCCAACCGTTCTGTGTTCTTGCATTCCAGCCCAAACTGGACCAGATGTTCTTTAATGCGGGTTGCGGGAACGACATCTTCATCAATAGTAATGGCTGCACACTTGGCTGCTAGCCCATGGAACAAGTCAGAGTATCCGATACACGCAAATGGAATCTGTTTGCACGTGTAGCGTCTTGCTCTGCCACTGGAGGGCCAAATTGTCGCCTTTCAACTCGGCATCCAGCTCGGTTAGGTTGATATGTTGAGCGTCGTCTTTATGTCGCAACCAGCCAGCATCCTCCAACACTGTTTCGTGGCTCTCTAACGCTACTCCGATCGCCTTCATGGCGAGGGGAGCCACGTTTAATCCGAATCCTAAACCTATCAGGCAATATCTTTTCCCGTCAATTTTCACGGTCTGGTATGACCAGAGTGACTCTTGGACACGTATTTGGAGGTACGCTCTCATGATCCAACAATGACACGTTGGATCCCTTCAATCACGCAGTTTATCTGCACAGACATCTGCATCGGCTGTGAAAGCGTCACCATCACTGGACGTACATCAGTTTTCTAATCTATTTTTGCAGCCGTTGCCCTGGTTGTTAAACGTGACACCATGGCACTTCAGATCTGAAGAATGTTATTTCTCATATACCACACTACTGATATAAACCAATACAGTTTGGTACCAACGCGGCTTCGGGGCTCCACTCCGGGTTTGAAATCAGAGTTGTCCTTCTACTAGACCAGTTGCCATCCAAGGCTATAGAACCAAGTGTGTTCTGCTATTTACCCATAGCTGGAGGGAGAAGAAGAAGATTCACACCTTTCCCAAGGGTATTAGCACGTAAGTGAATGTTATGGATTCGACTGGAATTCGAACTCGGCTCTGCGATTCCTTAATCCAAGCCGATATCCATTACACCACCGTGCCTCCTAGAAATTACCAATTACACATACTGAAATATTGTTAACTTCAAATGCAGATTCTGTGCTAAATATCCAGAATCCGGTGAGCATCTTGTATCAAGTTTCACAGTGTTAGCACCAAATGAATACAAAACTCGACATGAAAGAGTGAGCCAATATGTACACTTGAAAATGTGCAACTTTTAAGGGAAGGAGACTGCAAGAAACTGGTACGAACATCACCCAGCCCCTGTTACAGAGATAGTATTTATAACAATTTTATGGTAGTTACATTACTCACAGAGAGAACAGTTAAAGCTACTCACCAAGACATGGTGATCAAAAACTAGAACAGAATGCACTTTCTTATAGGCATGGCAGTCCCTATAGATTGTAATGTATCATTGAAGATCTTAAAAACCTATACAAAACGGGGGACATGAGGACAGAAATAATTCCATTTGTAGATAGAGCACTCGAATTGATTGAAAAATGTTAGAATAGACTCATTGAAGTGATTCTTCGTAGTCGATATCTTAAAGAAATACAAAAAATGTACTCACAAGTACATATATATATATCTACTGAAATCATAGTAACCATAATACATATATATATATATATATATATATATATATATATAGGTAATAATCCGTTGGTATATAATCCATGCGAATCCTAACAATATAAAATATTAAAATTGATCCACGAAAAAAGCTCAATGGAGCATATAAATTACATACAATAGGACTTAAAATTACCTTTTTTTATGATCATTTCACTTTCCATATATTAAATATAATAAAAGATATCCTAATCTCAAATTGTATTAAATTATTGTATTACTTTCAAGCAATATTTACGTTATTTTCTTTTTGAGAGATGGCATTAAGTATTTCCTTTTGTATGTTATCTATATTTACACACACACATACCCCCACACACACACACACACACATATATATATATATATGTAAAAATAATAATAATAAAATATATCATAATTTCTAATTATATTAAATTATTTTATTACTTTCAAGCAATATTTACGTATTTTATTTTTGAGTTAAAATGTCATGTTTGAGAGATTAAAATAATCGCGTTATCGCTCCTAGAGTTCAGAATAACAAATTTATATCCTATCGTAAAGTTAAAAACCCTTCAACAACAGGCGAAACTCTATGCTACACACCGGTAACACCACTGTAACAGAAACGTTTTAAGTTTTCGGTGCTTTTGAGATTGGTTATCAATAATCCCTGATAACAGCCTTTTCAGTTGTGTAGTTCTGCATTAGAAAGAAAACTTCTTAGTATGATTTCTTTTAGAAGTTTATTAATTGTCTCTTAAAATTATTAGCGATATACACATTTATGAGAAATACTGTAACAATTTTTCTGGATTTTTTCCGATCCAAGATAAAAAAAAAAACATAACAGGATATATCCTTGGTGTGATTTTTACTATTTCTATAGCATTTCCCAAATAAAATTCCCTATGCGTTTGTATCCAAGGAGAATTATTTGCGTGTGTATACATGTATATGGAGAGTACCCGCGTCGAAATCAGGAATCGCGACAAAAGGCATAGGCGGGAAATGATTGAAGAGATGATGGAGAAGAGACAAAGACAGACAAAAGTTGTGATGGCGATGAAAAGGAAAAGAAAGAAGTGAAATGTAAAAGCGATAAACATGAAAAAAAAAAAATGATCGCTTGTCACAGCCGTCGGCTTTTGTGTGAGAAAGGATTAAGACAAACCAAGCCTTGTCAACCAAAAAGCGTGCTGTACTTTGCCAATGCGGCGTCAACTCTACACTCATCGAGTGAGGGGCGACACTGTTACAAAATATGGCTCAGCTGTAACTTCGGACGCGCCATGTTTTTGCCTTTCGTGTAAAGTCTGAGATACTCTTTTCTTTTCCTTCTTTCTTTCCTTCTTTCTTTCTTTCTTTTCCTGCAATTAATTTTGGACATTTCGTACAATCGATAAAAGTTCATTTTTCATTAATTTTTCTTTTCAAATATCCACTTTAATTGTTGGAAAAGAAAAAAAAACGGAAGAAAAATGTTCACTTTACCTTTATTTCCTTCTTCCTTTCCTTTCATTTTACTTGCCTTTATCCTTTTCTTCTTTTTCGTTTCTCCTTTCATTTCTCTTTCTCTCCATTATAAGCTTGCTTTCTTTTTTCTTAATCTTTCCCCCCCCTCTATCTACTTGAATCCTTTTTTCTTTTAACGCCCCCTTTGTTTCTCTTTACTTCCAAAATTCGCTTCACATTCGACTTATCATTATTTTTTTATCTTTAACTCATGCTTTTTTTTCGTATTGTTTTCCTTTCTTTTTTTTTAGTTGTTTGCTTATTTATTATTTTTAATCCTTTTTTCTTTCTTTTTCTTTCACTTTATTTTCTGTGTTTTTTCTTTCTTTCTTTTCATTGATTTCATTTTTCTGTTTTTCCCTTTTTTCTTTTTCTTTCTTATTTATGTCTTTTATTGTTTCTTTCTTTTTCGTTGTTTATTTCTTAAATTTTATTTTCGTTGCTCTGTTAAATCTTCAGGTTTTCTTCATTTCTTTTTTGTTTTTGCTTTGTATATTCTTAGTACCTATGACCGCTTCCTCTCTACTGACTGGTTTCTTTCTTATAATTTCTGACAAACACATACTTCCTCATTCATGCTTTGAAGTCGCCTATTGCTCTTTTTTCTTTCAGTATTTTATTCGTTTTTACGCCTGCACAATGTTCTATAAGTTTATTTAATATATAAGTTTTCTTAATGCTTTTATATTTCTCTTAATTTCTTTTGTTGAGTTTCAGTTTTAATTCGACCTTTTATACATTTTCGATTCTTTCTGCTATTTTCAACTTCCTTTCTTTTTCTATTCTCTTTAATTTTCTTACGTTGTTTTTCTATCGTTCCTTTATTACTGATTTCATCTTCTACGACTTCTCTCATTAAGTCGCTAATTATTCGATCTTTTTTTTTTATTGTTTAACACTTTACTTTTTTTTAAATTGGTCTTTTTTTCTATTTTGAATTTCATACTTTTTAATCCGAAAACGTTAAAAAAATATTGTTAAGGATCCCCACCAAAAAATAAAAAAATAGTTTTATTTTCATTTTTTTTTTTTTAATATATTTCTTTTTGGTTATTTTTTTCAATATTTTTTTTTCTTTTAGATTTTAGATCTTTTTTTCTAAAAAATCACTGAGAGGTCGGAGAATTGTTTGTCAGGAAAGAATAAAGGATGCCGACAATAAAGAGGTTGTTATTGTCGGTTGTGATAGCAAGCATTTGATGGGGGAAGTCATTGATATTGGTCTTGTTTTTTATGTCCTGGGAATTTTTTTTTTATTGTCATGATTGATTGGAATGGCAGGCACTTTTAAAGATAGGCAGACAAAGAGACGTGGGTGTGGTGAGCGTGAGAGAAGGAGACAGAAAGAGAGAATAAATGAAAGATAACAAATGAGAGACGAAAGGGTAAAGAATGGTGGAATATAAAAAGGAAAGAGACATTAAAATAATTATAGAAACGAAGAAAGAAAAAAAGAAGGAAGGAATGAAAGATGAAAAATGTGAATAGATATGAAGAACAAAAGAAATAATATTGATGCAAAAATTAAACGAAAAAAGAAAAAAAATATCGGTGATAATTGAAGTAAAAGAAAGAAAGATAACAGAATAAAGAAAAGAAAAATATGAGGGAAGAGTTTAGAATAAAAATGTGGTAATAGGAACATAAAAGCGAATTAAAAGAAGAAGAAAGATAATTGACATAAACATAAAGAAATGAAGTGAAAATTATAAGAATAAAAATATAACGAAAGAATTAGAAATTAGAAAATTACCTACGGCTCAAGATATGTGGAACATTAAATATATATAGATTTGGAGTTTAAATATGTTTGAAATAATTATTTTAATTATAATTAGGAAAATAAATTATATAAAATCTAAAAGTATGTTACATCTGTAAGTATGAAAATGTAAGAAATATGAACAAGGGAAAGATAATTAATGAAAGATAAAATAAAATAAAGGAAATTGGAAAGAGACTGGAAACGAGACTCATAGAAATGAATAATAAAAAAAAGAAACAAAGAAAAGCATAAAAAAAGAAAAATGCGTAGAAAAAAAGAAAGAAACGTAGTATAAAGGAAGGCAGAAAAAAAAGAAGAGAAAGAAGGAAGCGTAAATGAAGAAAAACAAGACGGATAAATTAAAGAAAAAGAGAAGGAAAGAAAAGAGAAAAAAGAGTAGATGAATGAAAGGAAATAAACGTGAAAAAGACGAAAGTAAGAGATGAAGAAAAAACAGACATAAAAGAAACAAGCGAAGAATAAAAAAAGAAATGAAGTGTCAAAGATTTAAAGAAATAAAGAAACGTAGATGAAAGAAAGAAAAGTATAGGAAATAAAATAATGAAGAAGAAAAAATAAGGAAATAGCATAAATGAAAATCCGGTTTAAAAGGGGGAAAAAGCGTAGGAAAAAAGAAAATGAAGTAAGAAAAAAGAAAGAAAGAAAAGGAAAGAAAGAAACAAAGAAACAAAGAAAGAAAAGGAAAGAATCAAAGACAAAAGAAAAAAATAGACGTAAAATAAACAAGCCAAGAATAAAGAAATACAGTGTCAAACATATAAAGAAAGAACAACTTAGATAAAAGAAAAACGCGTAAAACAAACAACAGAAAGAAGAAAACAGGGAGAAAAAAGAAAGAAAGAACAAAGCTTAAAAGAAAAGAAGGAATAAAAAGAAAAAAGAGAAGCAATCAATGATAAAGTAATAAAGAGAAAATGGTAAAGATATGTAGACTTCAGAACATTTAGAGCACTAGTAAAAAAAAACGAGGGAAAATATTGTAAAAACAAAAAATAGATGAAAGATCAATATATCATCGGGAGAAATAATAGTAAAATAGCAACAAAAAGAAATTTAGCAAAGAAAAATAAACAAGAGTGAAGACGTGAAAGTATAGTGTGAAGATAAAAGTCTTTGAAAGGTTAGAAGTTTGTTGAAATAATCACCATTAAGGCAAAAATAGGCTATCGATTCTTGTGGATTCGGAACTATTTCTCAGTGCAGTGGTAAAAGGTCGAAGTTGAGGTCAGTGTTCGTAAAGGGAAAGGCGGAAGAAACGAAACTCCAAACGTAAACACTGAAGAGATAATCTGTGGAATTAATTCGCCGTGTTCTTCTCCAAAAGACGTTACTCCGCACAATGAAGTTGTCTTTCATCGTTCCTTTTCACAGGAATGGTTTTAATATGCTTCCGGTTGTTCATTTTTTTTGTAATCTCAATACGTTTGTTTTTAATTCTTTCCTTTGTTATCTTTGTTGTTTGTTGTTACTGCTTCTTATTAAGATACTTTTGGAATGTTTTTCTGAACACGATGTCATTCTTTATGAATATAGTTTGTTATTTGAGTAATTTTTTGTACGACGCCCACGGATATTTTCGAAAAGATTACAAAAATTATTGATGTGGAAATAATAACTAAATCATGATTAGTTAAAGATTAAGAAGAAAAGAGAAAGAAAGAAAGAAAGAAAGAGAAAGAAAGAAAGAAAGAGAAAGAAAGAAAGAAAGGGAAAGAAAGAACGAGAGATAGAAAATAAGAAAAAAGAACGAAATAAAAAAATAAAGGACGAAAGAAAGAGAGAAAGAAAAAATAAAGAAAGAAAGAACGAGAGAAAAAAGTAAGAAAGAAAGGACAAAAGAGAGATAAAAGAACAAACGAAAGAGAAAAAAGAATGAAAGAAAGAAAGAAGCACGAGAGAAAGAACGAAAGAAAGGAAGTAAGAAAGGAAGTAAGAAAGGAAGTAAGAAAGAAAGTAAGAAGGAAATGAAGAGAGAGCGTAAGAAAGAAAAAGAAATTAAAATAAATATTTCGAATGAACAGAAAAATAAACAATACAATAAAAATTAAAACATGAATAAAAAATAAAAAATAATTGCATGAAATATTTTAAAATTATAATATTTGAATGAAAATTAAGATACATTTGTTGAATAAACATTGTAACCAGCATTTCGAATAAAAATTAAAATAAATAATTTGCATAAAATTATAACTAATAATTCAAATTAAATTTTAAATAATAATTGCAAATAATCTGAATAAAGCGTAGAAAAAATACATTGAATAAAAATTTAAATAATTTATATGAACAAGTTTTAAATAATAATTCGAATAAATTTAAGATAAATTCTTATAAATATTTTTAAATAAAAATTAAAATACGTAATTTCCATAAACAATTATAATAGAATTATATGTAATATTTATTAATATTAGAAGAAAAATTACAATAAATCCGTGGAAAAATTAAAATAAATAATTTTCATAAATTATTATAACTAATAACTTGATTAAAATAAAAATAAATATTTATAAATATTTTGTTTAAAAAAATAAAATAAATATTTGAAGTGAAATGTGAGCATTACAATTGTAAGTGTTTCCGAAGTTGAAGCCAGCGAAACATTTATTACTTTCCTTAGCACAAATACTTTTGGCAAAATTATGAAATCACCTCTTCCCTCGTCTCCCTAGCTTTGGTGAAATGACTGTGGTTGGAAAACAGTTTATGAAAAGGACAGCTTTAAATTAAAAAATCCAAATAATTGAAGCTGGAAAAAACAAAACACGATAGAGTCAAACAACTAACGATGATTCTACAGGAAAATAGTTATCAAGAAGGTTGTTTACATCAACGGACACTGGACACATTGAATGTGAATGGTCTTTTAAGAAAGATAAAATTAGAATAAAAACTACAATAAATACAACGAATAAAAAATTACAATAATTACTTCGGAGAAAATATAGAATAAATAATTTAGACAAAGGTTGGACATTATTTACATTATTCGGACTATTGTCCACATCTTTGTCGCCATATTTATTACAACGTTTCAGCCGTTGTGCGCTCTGGCCTTCTTCAGGTAGTTGGAATGTCGAACTGAACCGTTTATTTCGCTCACTGGGGTAGACTGTTCTAGTTCCATGTGCTATGTTTAATGGATGTCAGTTATCAGTTATCTCCCGCTAATTTCCATGAATGTTCCCCACTGCCTTAGCCAGGTATTGAACTCACACTCTTTGGGTCCTGTCACTGGATCTAACTAACGCCTTTATCCACTGTGTCATGTGTCCTTGAGGATCAAGTGACAGGACCCAAAGAGTGTGAGTTCAATACCTGGCTAAGGCGGTGGAGAACTTTCAGAGAGAAATTAACAATTATATTGAGTCTAGTTGGTTTCCTTTGCGTTACTGATTTCAGGTGGCCCTGTGGTATGACTCTTGCGTTGTATCGTAACGGTCTGCGTTCGATTCTCGGTAGTGGATGGCGCACAGCTGAAGAGTCCCAGAAAAGGATAAAACGGCCGTCCATTGCAGTTTCTTGAGGTTTCTTTTTCTCAACTAATTATTATTTCAAATAAAGAATTTGAATAAAAATTAGAAAACATTCTTTGAATACTTTATCAAAACTGCCAAGCACTGAAATTAGTATATGAAAGGTATATAGGTAAACGGTTTATGCTATCATCTCTAATCTGGATCCCACAATTCATGTGGACCTGATAGTATTATTGTAATAATCCTTAGGAAATTTGCTCCCGAACTGGATCCTGTTCTCTCTAAAATGTGTAATAAATAACGCTCTGCCTCTGGCGTTTCTGCTTGATGGAAATCCCCATCTGTTGTCCCAGTACTTAAAAACTCAGTTAAAACGTCCGCCCTTTCCAACTATCGGTCTATAAGCCTTCTACTTCTTTTTGGGGAACTACTACTCAACGCATCTTACATCTCAGGGTTTTAATTCAGACAAGCAATATGTCTTTCGTTTCTATCGGTCAACTGCTGATGTATTAATGATTATATCCGGAAGAGTCTATCAAGCTTTGGATAAGAATGGTGAAGCTCAGGCTGTTGCTTTGGATATCTCGAAAGCCTTCGACAGGGTTTGACATATAGGTCTTCTTCCCAAGTTGAAAAGTTATAGTGTCCCAAGACGAATTTTGGAATGATTCAGTCTTTCTAATCATGTCTTGAAATAAACCCTATCCTGGACGACCAATCTTCTAAATTTATTTATGTACATGCATGTGACAACCCTAAGTATCTAGCCTTCATTCTACTCTGTTCTTAATTTTCATTAACGACCTTCTTCATTTGCTCTCAGCTTCGTATCTATGCTGATGACCCAACCATTTACTCCTGTCTTGATAGTAAGTCTGATCGGCTCGATAACTGACCTACAGTCTGTTGTTAACCGGGGCAAAGAATGGCTTGTTAATTTTAAACTACCTCCAAAAAAAAATGCACTATATTAATTATCCGAGAGAACACAATCTGCCTTTCATCATATGGCTGATGTTAACCTCTAGGAGAGTGTCTCGTTGAGCGTTCTTGGGATTACATTCATAGCTTACATAAAGTGGAAAGACTATATTAAATACCTTTCCAGGACAGACGCTAAAAAAATTGGTTCATTTTGCGCTAGACAATTTTTATTTCCAGAATCCATCTTACATATCTATAAGTCTACCATTCTTCCCTGTATAGAATATTGCTGACACATCTGGTCTGGTGCTCCTGATATATATCTGCAATATTATTGGTCCTAATTTGGGCTTTCGGCCCCAGTCACTTTCTCACCGCCATAAATTTGCTTCCTGGTGACTTTTCTATAAATAAATATGGTAATTCGTCGGGTGAGCTTTTCGGTATCGTACCTAAACTTTATAACTTTAGGCACAGTACGAGATTGGTAACAAGGTTTAACCAATTAATAGTTGCGTTGGTAAGAGGCAACCGTAAGTTCTCTTATAACAGTTTCTTTTTTCGCACTTTCGCCTGTGGATCATTTTTTCCGGTTCCATGCTTTGGCCAACATTGGTCTTCAAAATTGTCATTCGTTATCTATTGTCTTCCTGTTTACTCTTCGTTTGTTCACTCCGTAATAATGTTTCTGTTTTCAAATTCTTTTATACCTAGTAACCCCATGAGTCAAACGTAAGAAATAATACATCGAAATCATGTTTAGAGACCCACGTGCATAATTCTATATAGAGATCATGAAGGTGCAACTGTGCATGTATGCCTGTTTGCGTCTCTCTGTTATAATATACGGTACCTTCGGGAAACTAGCTTAGTAACATTCGACATTATATCATTTACATGTTAAAACATGTTACATAGAAATCAACGCTGCATTCTGACTGCCCGTTTTAAGAGTGCAGCGCTTCAAACGATACCATGTGTTGCTCTTCTTTGCGTGGGCTGCATATAACAAACTGGAGGTCTGTTGAAAATTAGAGTGGGAGAAATAATTGTAATAAACTCACAGCAAAGGTATAACTTAGCTAAAACCTTTACCCTCAAAGCAACAGTGAATGGCCGGTTTCCTACTTAGCTTGCTACAACCTTCGTCTCTGTATAATGGCCGTACATTTGTACGCGAGCGATCATATATTTGAATGTCCATGTTTATTCGAACCCACTCGCCTCCACCATCCACGCTGAGGTTAATTTTCAACTTCAGCGGTATATACCGGATCTGAACTCAAGAATTAACCCAGTCTGTCCAACCATTTAAGCCATATCTACGGCGAGATGTGATAGATGCATAGTATTTTTGCATTTTGCATTGGATGAAGGAAAATAAATAGACCTCATACTCTTCTCCGGTATTTTGAGGAGGAGTCGAGATTTACCTCTTGTTTCCTGTTTAAGATTGGGTTTTCGGATCCTTTTAAAGTCTTAATTGTATTTACTATTTATTCAATTTTTTTTAAAGGAATAAATAGGTTCACTTATTGTCCGGTTCACGGACTTTAGAACAGCGTTATCGCTTGTTTGCAGTTTAGGATTGCGTTTCTGGTTCTTTCTAAAGTCGACTTCAATAATATCCTTCCAACATTTCCGCTTAAACGGTTAAATTTTATTTACTATTTATTTTTCCTCAAGAGGATTACATAAGATCGCCTATCATCCAATTCAAATTCCTGTCCAGTCTTTTGAAAAGGTGTAGAGGTCTATCCCTTGTTTTCTCTTTAGGATTGCGTTTCTGGTTCTTTCTAAAGTCGACTTCAATAATATCCTTCCAACATTTCCGCTTAAACGGTTAAATTTTATTTACTATTTATTTTTCCTCAAGAGGATTAGATAAGATCGCCTATCATCCAATTCAAATTCCTGTCCAGTCTTTTGAACAGGTGTAGAGGTCTATCCCTTGTTTCCTCTTTAGGATTGCGTTTCTGGTTCTTTCTAAAGTCGACTTCAATAATATCCTTCCAACATTTCCGCTTAAACGGTTAAATTTTATTTACTATTTATTTTTCCTCAAGAGGATTAGATAAGTTCGCCTATCCTCCAATTCAAATTCCTGTCCAGTCTTTTGAACAGGTGTAGAGGTCTATCCCTTGTTTCTTCTTTAGGATTGCGTTTCTGGTTCTTTCTAAAGTCGACTTCAATAATATCTTTCCAACATTTCCGCTTAAACGGTTAAATTTTATTTACTATTTATTTTTCCTCAAGAGGATTAGATAAGTTCGCCTATCATCCAATTCAAATTCCTGTCCATTCTTTTGAACAGGTGTAGAAGGTTTATCCCTTGTTTAGGATTGGGTTTCCGGTTACTTCTAAAGTATTTTCATTCTCCTTTACACGTAGTAACTCTTAGGTCTTAGTAGCATTATCGTCTTGCTTGGGGAGACTCGATTTAAAAGAAATATATTTGTTCAATATATTATATTTTATTTTTACAAATCTTAGCAAAAACCTCTTTTCCTAAACATTGGAAGTATCAAGATTTCTTGAAAGATAATGAGCAAACTAAATTCGCTGACTCTTCACCAGCGCAGTAAAATTGATTATTTAGAATCATTTCTACCAAAGCAAGACAATAAAACCACTAGGAGGTAAAGGGTTATTGAGTGTGAAAAAAATATGTGAAAAAGAAGAGAGGTCAATGAAATAACAGGTATTTAAAAAGACAGGAGATAAGGAATGACATTACATTTCAATTTTTGAAGTTCAAAGTTAACTTTTAAGTAAGAGTCTGGAATCGAGTTCTACATCAGAGAAGTGCAAGGGGAAAAGATTCTTGCATAGAACTTACTGTTATATCTAGCCATTACAACTGTAAATTCATGAGATCTAATTACCAATCCAGTACTGCGCTGACATTCATAAAATCGAGGTAGCGTAGAGGAAAAGCTCATAAGAAGAGTTACCATGAAAATATTTCTAGAAAACGCGCAGGAAAACTACGTGGGGGCGAGGGAAATGTCTCTTGTTCGTGTGCCTGGAGTGTGTGAGGTTTCTTGCTTTTAATAATTAGTACATTACAATTAAAATGATTTTTGTTTCAGGCGACTTAAATATTTAGCCTGTTATTTCTGTAACACTTGACCTGGATTTCCTGGCCCGTCAAATTCTTCTTTTTTTTTGCTTATTTAATTCATTTTTTTTCATCTCAATTACAGGGGAGAAGATTTAGGGTTTCAATGAAAAATTAAGAATATAAAAATCCATGATGTCACCCTAAGCAAAGTGTTGTGGGTCTTCCAAATAAGCCGATAAAGTATGGAGAATGAATACAAAAACTGAGGAGGCTTGTACGGGAACAAACAATACTCATTTCCCCAGCGCCCTCTCAAACATGGGGTTCATGTGTTTGCATGTGAGAATGGAGATAACACACAAATGAAAATATAAAATATGGAATCATGTCGGGAGATTTAAAAAAAAAAGTTTAAAAAGGAAATTAAAAATAAAACTCGAGACTAAAAAATACTGAAACAAAGAACAAACACAAACACCGTTCACTTGATTTATATATAATTCTGCTTGAATCTAATTTATTACGTTTGGTATTCATTTTTTGAAAAGAAAATTGTGGAAAAAAATGCCATAATGTCAAGAATAAATTAGGGTCTTCATGTAGATTGTGAATATGTGAACATTTCTTTCTGCTCTTGTGTCTTTTACTCTAGCTTATCTGGGCTCAGACAATTTTCTTTCTCACAATTTCTTTCAAACAGATCGTATTCGATTTTGCGCACGCGCGTACACACACACCAAAATAAACACACGAACCCACAGAAAGACACAAAGATATATATATCGAAGAATCCACTATAAAAAAAAAAGTGCGCAAAAGTAACTCTCCTTTTTTTTTTAAGCTGAAGAGGATAGGACGACGGAGAGTAATTGAGTGGCCATCACGCTGACCGGGCACCAACAGAGTTTTATTATGGGGTGAAAAGGTTTAAAACGAAACAAATTCTTTAATTAAAACAAGCAGTTTCTGATACATTTTTCTGTAATTAATATAGAAATATGTGAAATGGTTTGTAGACGTGTTGTTGATATTGTTTAGTGTGGGGTTAAGCATAAAGGGAGTCATTTTGAACATATGAAATAATGCGTTCATCAGAACGAATCATGATGTTTTGATGCGATATTACATATAAAATAATATAATTCATTTTTCTTCCATAAAAATTAATACAATAGGCATTATTTTTGCAGCGCCATATGTGTATGTGTGTGCATATATATATATATATATATATATATATATATATATATATATATATATGTACACACACACACACATATATATATGTACGCACACACACACATATATATATATATATATATATATATATATATATATATATATATATATATATATATATAGCATAATGAGAAGCCACTGATACTTTCTTAATATGTATATAATATAGAAAAAACAACTGAAAAGATCGGGGCCGATCTGAAATATCAAATACATATATATATAAATAGAAATAAATACTTTCACAAAAAAACATTCAATTTTTTTAATTTGCAACTTTTCAGTTGTTTTTTCTATATTATATATACATATATATATATATGTATATATATATATATATATATATATATATATATATATATATATATATATATATATAAATATGATGAAAATGTGGAAAAGACAAAGCAAAATCCGAATATGTGAGTTTACTGTTTTTATTTTGTTTTTGTTTTTGTTTTTGTTAAATAAAAACAGTAAACTCACATATTCGGATTTTGCTTTGTCTTTTCCACATTTTCATCATACCGTTGGATCTACATCCACACATTTGCTTACATATATAAATATATATACATCCACACATTTGCTTACATATATAAATATATATACATACATACATATATATATATATATATATATATATATATATATATATATATATATATATATATATATATATATATGTATATATATATATATATATATATATATATATATATATATATATATATAGTAGAATGGGAGAGCCGAGTTCGAATTCCAGTCGGGCTAATATCTATGGGAAAGGTATGAAACCTCTTCTTCCTCCTCGAGCTACGGATATCCCTGGGAAAGGCATGAAACCTCTTCTTCCTCCTCGAGCAAAAGGATACTGGAGTTCTGGGTTATAAAGCCTTGGATGGCAACTGGGCTAGGAGAAGAACTCTGAAATCAAATTTGGGACGTTGTGGCACGTAGTTTACCAGGTATCTCTATTCGGCCCTTCAAAAAGTTTGGTTGGTTCTGCACAAAGCCTTCACCATTATAATCAAAACATATGTGTTGGTGTCTGCGCTGTCGGTTCCTAGGAACGCATACGCATTCACATAAATACATACACTCATATATACATATAAATATATATATGTATGTACGCATACACATATATACATACACACACACACACACACGCACACACACATATATATATATATATATATATATATATATATATATATATATATATTATATATACACACACACACACACAAATACATACACATAAACACACACATATATTTTTAGACATAATAATTTGAATATTTATACGCAAGCGCACAGAGAGACATTTTACAGATATGCACAGTATCTGACTGCCTGTTAATTCGATATTCAAATGAACTTCTGAATATGTCATTCATTCGTGGATACTTTTGTTTCTCTGATTGTTGATTTCAATACGTTCTATCTTTGATATTGAGCACTTTATCCCATAAATATAGCATACCTTAAAACTATATTTTTCACACACACACACACACACACACACATATATATTATTTTTAGGGGTATGTAATAGAAAATATATCATTGTACTAGAGTAAATTCCTATTTGCTCTAGCTAAGACATTTGCGACAATTCATATTTACGAATCTTCCAATATATTATCGAACACAAGAATTGAAAATATTTAACAGTATTCACATTACTTTTGATGGTATCTGTAAACTCGTATAAAAAGAAGACTTTACTAGGCTTAACAATGGATAATTAATTTTCTATTTTAATTAACTAATAAACTGATTTAGTACATAATAAGTACGTATTAATACAAGAACTGACAAATATGCATATAAAAACCCACGTGTTAAATAAATCTAATAATCGAAAAGTTATACGGCGATATGGTTTTCATTTCTACGGCATTACTCTATTATTGTTAATATAAGATTCCTCTCGTCATTAAGTGGTGGGTCTGTTTTCTGTAGCTTTTAAGAAATAAACCGACCATCCTTGTAATTACTACATTCTAACATAATAAATTCAAACATATATTTCAAGATTCACATCTGTAAATCTAATAAAATTAAGCTCCTAACAAAACATGCTGTAATTACATTAACCCGTAAGGCCATCTTCAAGGGAATAGAAATGAGACTCAATAATAAGACAGTGCATTCCTTGTTTGATTGCTGTTATTTTATGTTTCAAATCTCCGTTTACTCACTGCATTTTTGCATTAATAATAAATTATAATACATTAAACACAATCTATCAACTGCTAATATATATAAACACTTTCATGGTAATTGTTCGGATGAGCTCTGCGCTATGGTAACTTATTTTTTTTATGAATTTTAGCGCAGTACGAGAATGACATCGAGATCTCATCAATTTGAAGTTGTCCTGGCTAGATGTAAGTCTAAATTCTATGTTAACAGTTGATTTTCTCGCACTCCTCTTGTGTAAAAATCCCTTCCGGCACCATGCTTTCCAGCCAAATTCCTAATTCCTACACAGTAAACACAGTAATCCCTTTGTCTCAGTAGCTTTATTTCTTGCATGGGGTGAAATCGATTAATATATATGATGTCGGTATGAACAGATGAAAGTACTAGTAAAGAAAAAACCTTATACAACTGGAATTTATTAAAAACAGGGATCATACCATTCATCTAGAGGTTCGTGGGTTAATGTATTTTAATAAATTTGTTCGCGAAGATGTATTCTCGCCATTTATATCATTAACTTCACTATCTGTATTTGTATGAATGATTCAAGTAATATAAATGGAACTGAACCACATACGTGATTTTAAAAGAACTGATCAGACGTGCAACTTTCGGGATAATAGCTGCGACATTCTTCTATTTATTGAACAATTTAGTTCATGCCAAATCGACTGAAAAAAAACTACTACAACAAAAGAATTATACTATTACCATATTAGTAAAAACAACGCACACTCTTAAATTTAAAAAAAAAAATCAACCTCAGCGTTGCGACCGCACGCTCCAAAATTTCTTACCGTTAACAATAACACATTTCTAAAAAAAACATATTTCGAATCACATCTAATCTTTCGTTGTCCCGTTAATACCTGGATGTAAAAAACAAATCAATTTCCATACCTCATGATGTCTGTATGAACAGATGAAAGTACTAGTAAAAAAAGATCTTATACAACTGGAATTTATTTAAAACAGGGATCATAACATTCATCTAGAATTTCGTGGGTTAGTGCATTTTAATAATTTTGTTTGCGAGTATGTATTCTCGCCATTTATATCATTAACTTCACTATCTGCTTTTTGTATGAATGATTCGTGTAATATATATATATATATATATATATATATATATATATATATATATATATATATATATATATATATATATTAATTTAAACAAAAACAGACCACTTGATGGCTCCATTTGTAATAATTTATTTCACCAGAGAATTTCATTTTTCTCTGGATCTTCAGACTTCACTTGAAACGAAAAATGAATTTAAAATTTACAATTTTGTCGGGCAGTATTTTCTATATATATAATAAAGTGTTATATATATATATATATATATATATATATATATATATATATATATATATATATATATATACATACATACACACACACACACACACATATATATATATATATATATATATATATATATATATATATATATATATATATATATATATATATATATTGATCATTATTATATTATATTCTGCCCTTACATCCGCAACCACAATCATTCCAGTCCAACTCTTAATATCGAAACCGCCATAATATGCCTACAGGATCGGTGCTACCTTAATGATATCTGATCTCTCAGTACGTAACTTGTTCTGAGGGCATCTATCACCCACTTAATAGTGAACCTCTTTAAGTACTCTGCAATATTCCCACATCTATCATGTATAATTCCGGTGTCTTTCCTTCTTGGTCAGTGACCATGACTCTGTTTACAAACCCACACATCCTCCCCAGAGAGCTCAACCGAAAGAAATTTTTCAGAAGCATATATGTGTGTATATATATATATATATATATATATATATATATATATATATATATATATATATATATTATTTTACATATTCATTTAAACAGAAACCTTTTCCATGGCTTTCCATTGTTATCTCGATATCTTAATATGCATTTTAATATGATTTAATTTTAGGAATATAACTTTCTGTATCCAAGGAATTGAATAAAGTGTTTTTACATAATGTATTTATACTATCTTTACTTAATCAGTGTATTTTAACAATAATTTCTTTAGTCTATCAAGAGACAGTGAGGAACGCGCTGACTTCACGTTAGTAAAATTTTCTAGATGTGTTTGCTGTCTTAGTTTTTTTTCAGCCAGATATCATCACAGTTATTGTTATATTAAATGTTTGACAATCGGAGTTGAATGCAAAACACGGAGCCTGAAGAAGGTTCCAGAAGCAAGATGGTCGATAGAAAGAACTGTTAGCGTAGAACGAACGGTTATTTTTTTAAAGATTTCCACCATAAGCAAGGCGGGAAGCCACTAGCACGCAACGGTTTACAGAGAGTTGGAGCGAGAGCAAATAGGAGTGATAGTGCAATGGTTGGGGAGAAGGTTAGTCGATAGATCACGGCATCTGGATACGTCGATTGACATTACATTTGAATAGTTGGAGATTATAGGTATCAGGGAAACAAGAAATGGGGATGGAGTTCCACAGGCGAGAAGTGCGAGACATGAAGCTATTGGAGTAGAAGAGACGGTTACATTTAACAGTTTCGAAAGTGAAAGGGTGAGAGCAATATGCCAACCTAGTTGAACGCTTAAATTCATGAAGTCTGGGAACCAGCGAAAGCAGCTCATCGGTTACCGTGATAGTATTTGTAAAAAAAGACAGAGGGTGGCAACGGCACGTCTGTGAGAGAGCGACTGCAGACGAGATGCCAGATCAGGGCCAATTAGATTGCATATCCGGCTCTGAATTTTATCAATGACCTTGAGACAAACAGAAGGGGCTCCAGATCATATATGGCAGCAATATTCCATGCAAGGCCCAATAGTTGATTTGTTGATTTGAAGGCTTGATTTCTATCATTTAAATTTCATTTATTCTAGCGCAAAACCGCAGTATTTGCTCATCTATTGCTGAAAACAATTTTGATTAAGTGTTGAATATGTTTCTATGTAACCTTTACTTTACCCCATTGCAGTTTATGTTTTTTTAATATCAATTTTACGTAGCCGTGATGACTGGAATTTTAATAATGATTTCTTATAGTTAGTTAATTAACTTGTTAGATTATACACTCAAATTTAATAAGTTGAGAATCACTTATATTACTTGGGGATATCAAATAATGGACTTGAGCTCAGTTCAGCGATGTTTGATGTGATTTAGCAGAGACACCACCGAGATAGGGATCGCATCTACTGGGACAAGTATTTACGATCATTGCATGTAGACTTTTATTCAATACTTGTGAAAAAGGATAGTCAATGATATTAACGATGTGGAAAATATTATTTTGTAGCTGACTAATCGGTATAATTTTGGTTACTGTATTTTCTGTAGCTAGTGTCATAATAAATAGGAAGAATTATTTTCGGTGAGATTTTCGTATAAACGCAACAACTTGTTTACGTATTTTAAAATTGAAAAAAAATCTATAATTGTTATTGATATGATAGTTTTTTTTTTACGTTACCACTTTTTTCTCCTTCTGTTTTCTCTTCCCTTTGACGTTCTTTGTTTTCTTCCACACTTGTCCTTCCATAACAAAAACAATACCATCATAAATTCATGTCTGTGCTTGCTCGACGTAACCTCAATTGGGTCCCGCCATTTTTCTTTTAATTTATTTTTCTTACAAGCGCCACTTTACAAACTGTCACCCATTTAACGCAGATGACCGAGATCTCCTGCGTCTCAAATCAGTCAATTCTACGACAGCCCTTTTAACGCGATAATACGTTCTATAATTTTTTTAAAGTAAATACAACTGGCTCACGCAAGCTTATCTTTTCCTGACAGGTTCACACCACCAGACCATTGTCCGAGGTTATTCAATGTTCACCCGACCATTTCAACTGTCCGGCGCTGTCCATCAATTGTATTTATGTGTTCCTTTGGACTGAGCCAGCCAGAGGCGACATTAATTACAGTTCCTGACGTTTAGGGTATTTTATTATATAAGCAGATGTGGACAGTGACACTGAAAAGTAATTCTCACAGTGGAAGAGATAAAAGAGATAACATCAACTACTTAAAAAGAAAGAATGTAACCATACCCAAAAAGATTAGGTAAACATCTTCAGCACATAAAAACAGTTTGAAAGTGAAAAATACTGTTTATGGACCAAAATAGTTGCTACGTTTTCGTAAATTACCTTTGATTATTAGTAACACTTATAGAGATCTGTTAAGGAAAATTGACACCAGATATTCTTTCTGAAGATACGTTCTTTCAATACATGAGCGATTATGGCTCTCCACAACATCCAATACGTTGTAGTTCTAAGTAATGTTAGTCTTCCTTCAATACATATTCTTCCCTCCATTTACAGAAACTCGTCTGATTTTACTTTTGATTTCAATATGACGTGTGAATATAACATTTTCTATGTCCGCTCTCTTTATTATGTATTCCCAAAAATGCCAAAAAGTTATTTCTAACTCTCTAAGTATAAGCGTCTTTTTCGCTTCCATTTAGCCTAGAACTTTCCAGTTGCTCATGTGCTCTGTCCTTTTTATTATCAGTATTCTTCTATCGAAACATATCTTTGTCTTAACCCGTCCAGGAGTCACTGCAATATAAGAGAATTAATGTTACATAGCACCCATTTAATTATTTTCAACTGAAATTTCCTGATTCGACATATTTTCTTTCAGCCTTTGAAAGTTATATTTCGTTAATCTAAAGCGCCTTCGGATTTCGGAGTCACATTAGGTTAAAACACTACTCATATAATTAAATTTCTGAACGTGCTTTATTTTGACATCTCCAAATTGTCGCTTGCATCTTGGGTTTTTCTCTTCAACGACGACCTCCAGACGACTTTGGAATCTCCTGTCTCTTTTCTGGATGGTCTCCTTTTTTTAAGTTGGTGAATGCTCCCATATTCTTTGCCTTCAAAATTATTTTTGTTGGTCTTGCACTCAACTGCGCCCCACACATAACAATCAAAGGGAGTTGCAGTCTGGAGAGTTAGGTGGCCAGATATAAAGTGGGGGATGTGGTCACAGAAATTGTCTGACTTCCATCACTTGGATCTCTTGCTTTTGTGGCATGATGCAAAATCCTGTTGCCGGACATAGGTTCTTCAAGCAACACCTTCTTTTACCAAGGGAAGCATTACGTCCTCAAGGCATTTGATATAGGCTTGCGTGTTGAGTCTGAGGTTCTGTAGGAAGATAAATGAAGACATATCGACATCATCGCAAGTGATCCCTCCATACACCATGATGTTAACTGGATATATCACCCAACTCTTTCTGAATCCTCTACACTGTTAATATTTGATTTCCGGTGCGAATGCCAAGCAGTAAAGTATGCTGTTACCAAGTTACTGACGGGGGGAATTTTGTCATGGTGCGTTTTTCTCATAGACGGTGCCCAGGTGATCCTAATATAACTGTGCAGTCGAATAAATCAATAAGAAACAAGGCATCCTGTATATGCAGTGTTCGCTACTGTAGATATTTCTGACCATAACAAATTGAGAATGGGCCCTGGCGTATGACGCACTCTGCATTCCTGTTTATGTGGGGAGAATTGAGTGTGTTTTTTTCGTTTTCAGATAGATGCAGGTAGTTTGACATGTAAATCTGGAAACACCTTCATTCGGAGACATTTGAGCAGGCAGGCTGAAGGTATTTCAAACACGACCTCACTTTCAAAGTTATGCGTATCTTTATCAAAACCTGTCAACATATCGCGCGCATTTGGCAGTGATTTATGTGTCTGGATATCCTTCTCAAACTGGGTGCCATAAGGGGTATATCGGGCTTCATATATTTGTTCACTGGCGTCACTCTGGCGACGTATTTGTCTATCACCCAACAACAACAACAACAACAACAATAATCGATTATTATCAATGTAATAACGAGAAACAAACTGTACATGAAAAATAAAACTGAACACAAATCTGTGCAAACAAAAAATATACATTGACTACTTTGCCTTAATCTAGGTGTCGTGTAATTAACCTGTAATGGGTTGTATTGAATAAAATGCAAATGCAAATAATAATAATAATAATAATAATGATGATGATGATGATGATGATGATGAGGATGATGTTAATGATGATAATATTAATGATGATGATAATAATAATAATAATAGTAATAATAATGATGACGATGATGATGATAATGATGTTGATGATGATATTAATGATGATGATGATAATAATAATAATAATAATAATAATAGTAATAATAATAATGATGATGATGATGATAATGATGTTGATCATGATAATATTAATGCTGATAATGATGATGATGATGATGATGATAATATTAATAATAGTAATAATGATGATGATAATGATGTTGTTGATAATATCAATGATGATGGTGATGATAATAATAATAATAATAGTAATAATAATGATGATGAGGAAAATGATGTTGTTGATGATAATATTAATGATGATGATGATGATGATAATAATAATAATAATAGTAATAATAATGTTGATGATGATAATGATGTTGTTGATGATAATATTAATGATGATGATAATAATAATAATAGTAATAATAATGATGATGATGATGATGATAATGATGTTGACGATAATAATATTAATGCTGATAATGATGATGATGATGATGATAATATTAATAATAGTAATAATGATGATGATAATGATGTTGATGATGATATTAATGATGATGATGATGATGATGATGATAATAATAATAATAATAGTAATAATAATGATGATGATGATAATGATGTTGTTGA
>OZ038484.1:11262576-11265076 GCA_964036315.1 Acanthosepion esculentum | reverse complement strand
GTCGTCGTAGCGCCGGCCGCTTTCCACGGCATGCAGCAATTAACGTCATAATCAAAAGAGGTTTGGATGCAGCTGGGTTCCCTTATGGAAAGCGGCCGGATAGCAATTCCATTTTCCCTTTTAAAATGGGGAAGTCGTTGAGTTGGGATGCGACCTGTGCTGATACATTTTCGGTCGATAATTTTATCAGGTTCGCGGTTGAGCTGGGGTCCGTCGCCCGGGACGCAGAGATGAAAAAAATAGTTAAATATTCTTCTCTTACTGATAGATTTTTTTTTACTCCTGTGGCAGTGGAGACTTCAGGGGTTATTGGCCCTCGTTCGATGTCGTTCCTTCGGGGGATTGGCGCGATTGCGTCTCGATTAAGCAACGAGCCTCACGAAACGGAGTGGCTCTTGCAGCGTGTCTCACGGGCGATTATTCGAGGTAATGCTTTCTCCATCATTGCGGCTGGCAGAGGATAGAAAAAAATTGTTTATAGTTACGTTGTTCTGGAATTGTCATCAATAGTCAACTAAACTTGCTTTGTTTCATTGAATGCGCTTCTTAGAATATATCAAGAAATTAAAAGAAAACGTTGAAAATATTCTCTTCAAATATAAAGTAATTGACGTAAAAAAAATTAATGTGATGATGTATACGTAATTTGGAAAACTGTTTCACGTTGTAAAGTTCTTTGAAGAAAATGAAAAAGAAAGGATGAATTCTCGCCTAATTTCATTAGGAAATTTATTTATAACGCCTATTTTATATCGAAATAGACATTCACTCGTAAAATTAAAGCAGTAAGAGTTATTACTTGTTGGTAGTTTTTTTTGACTACGTTCATAGGTAAAGATAGTATTTTCTTCGAGTTTAGTTGTGAGATCAATTTCGTTTTTGTTTTCAGGTAAAATAAAAATACCACCTACATAGCGGACATATATTTTAGGATTAGTAACTTTTTAAATAACTTGTTTTCCTACGTGAGTAATGTAGTAGTTGGTGAAGATCGGAGCGAGTGGACTTTTCATACTTGAGTGTGAATATTGGCATTAAATCGTAGAAGCGGACTTTAATTAAGCAAACACAGCTTTTGAAAAGATTAGGTTTCATGGATGGAGTGGAATTGAATTATTTTTACAGACAGAAGCGGCAAAGAGGAACAATCGTTTTATTTATTTTATTACGAGAATTTACAAAGAGGAACGATCAATTACCTTTTTTCATACCCTGCCTGGATGCAAATGCTGCTGGTGGCGCCTGGGGTGACGGTCCCGCCGTAGCCACCGAAACCGTGAGATCACCCCTGGTCGGCGGCTGATGAAGACAGGTATAGCACGTGCTAACACACGTTGTATATATATATATATATATATATATATATATATATATATATATATATATATATATATATATATATGCATACAGAGAGAGAGAGAGAGAGAGAGAGAGAGAGAGAGAGAGATAGAGAGAGAGATAGAGAGAGAGGCAGCCACGGTGGAGTAATGGATAACGCCTTGGATTGAGGAATCGGAGAGCCGAGTTCGAATTCCAGTCGAATCCATTACATTCACTTACGTGCTAATACCCTTGGGAAAGGTGTGAATCCTCTTCTTCTCCCTCCAACTATGGGTAAATAGCAGGACAGACTGGGTTCTATAGCCTTGGATGACAACTGGTCTAGGAGAAGGACAACTCGGAATTCAAAATCTGCGGGGGGTCGTTTGCGGACCTTGTGGCATCCGTTGCACCATGTCCCTGTATTCGTCCCTCCAAAAAGTGTGGATGGCCCTGCACAAAGCCTTCAACACTATAATCAAATCTCATGTGTCGGTGTCGGGCTTTCAGTTTCTAGGAACTGATCTGCCTGACCCTCATACGTCAAATTCGACGGGAGAGTCGATCATATATATATATATATATATATATATATATATATATATATATATATATATATATATATGTGTGTGTGTGTGTGTGTGTGTGTGTGTGTGTGTGTGTGTGTGTGTGTGTATGTGTATGTGTGTGTATGTGTGTGTCTGTCTGCGGGGAGTGTTTATACACACATATATATATATATATATATATATATATATATATATATATATATATATATATATATATATATATTTGAACCAGGCATGTATTATGTATTTTTTTAAATTCATTCTCTTTTATTTTTATATATTTATTCTCCGGTCAAAAATGTCTTTTTCAAAAACTTTGTATTCTTAGAAGTTTCCGATATCATAATTGTGCATACAATACATCAAACGTTGCCCTATTTATTTTCTATGTGCTTTCTTTACTTTTTAATTTTGTATTTTAGGTCGGAGCTATGAACATTTCTTGACTGCCTGTCTTCCTAAGATTATAAACGATTATTCACTCACACCTATTCATACACATATCCCGTGTCCCTCATTTCTAGCGATGAGAGATTTAAATAATGAGCATTGCCGTCGGATGTCAATATTTACGACGTGCTCATATTTTAATACCACGCTTAGTGCTAAAG
>OZ038484.1:11172576-11257576 GCA_964036315.1 Acanthosepion esculentum | reverse complement strand
TAATTCATTGGGCATATTGCTATCTATCTATCTATCTATCTATCTATCTATCTATCTATCTATCTATCTATCTACACACACACACACATATATGTGTGTGTGTGTGTGTGTGTGTGTGTGTGTGTGTGTGTGTGTGTGTGTGTGTGTGTGTGTGTTGGAGTGAGGGAGAAAGCGTAGGATGTATTCTAAAACCAAGAGAGATTTTTTTCGTTCATGAATTGAGATAAAAAAAAACCCTGACTGTTTACATTTACTCTCAACTCAAAATAAAAATGGAAAAATACGAAAACGTGAATATTTATGCGTGTATCGTTTACTTGGTCGTAGGCGGAAGCGAACTGTGTTGTTGTCTCGGCTCGTCGGTGAGAGACTTCAATTGTGATATGAATGAGGGTAGTTGGAAAGCGGAAGTGTCCGTGGTAACAGATACAAATACTTTCTCACCGACAGACGGCAATCCCGTGTAATAATTTAGACGTATGATGGTAGATGTAATGAATTAAAGACAATGATTTCCCTACAATGAAAGAAAAGTTGGGTGGCACGGGGGGTGGGGGTCGATTGCAATGTATAATTATCTCCCATATTTTGTGCGATAGCTCCGGGAGAGGCTGAATTTAAAATCTACATTTACGACTACACAACACAAAGTGATCAACAAAGAAAAAGTAATTTGGTATCTTGTAAGGTATCTTGTTTAGTCATCTAATGCTTTGGGGTGGATTAACTTTATTGAGCAGTTGTTTCTTTTCAACTTTCCATTCAGCTCATGGCTCTCTATATATTCTCAACTTTATTTCACATTCACCCCGTTGACGGCAAATTTATCGCATTTTAAATCTAATTTGTTTTTCGATGTAAATTATTATATTCATTCGAAAATATAAACATTTTAATTACAGGAGACATTATTTACAATCATGTAAATTAAAAGCTTGAGTGAATTGGCATTAAAATATTGGATTACAACCCCCCGATGATAATCACAGGCGTCGAGATTTTGGAATTATACGTTCGTTTTATAGATACAAACATAAAAAAATGTCTTAAAAATAATTGTCGGACTTTGTCCATTTCACAACATGTGACGTCATTTATTTAGATTTGGATAAGCATTGAGCATATATGAATGTATGAGAGAAAATCATAGAGAATTGTGTTTAAACACAGTAAAATCGAACGCTCCTTTGTGGCCCAATCAGAAAAGGCACGTAAGGCTATATGATGGTTCCGTATAGGATAAAGGTTCGATTCCTGTCGGAGGACGCATATTTCCTATAAAAATTTCCCGGACATTCAGGTTGGTAAATGTTGTTAATACTGTTTATTATAAACAGACCATTTACTTAAATATTTGTATCTATAAAAAGAACGTATAAACATAAAAATGTCTTAATGTTCATATATATATATATATATATATATATATATATATATATATATATATATATATTCGTGTGTTTATGTGCAGTATAACAAGATATAAAAGAAAAGTTTGTTCTATTCATTTATTAAAACATATTCGCACACACACGCACATGTGTGTGCGCATGCGCGTGCCTGAGTCCGTACGCACTGGGATGAGACTTTTCTAATACTCATCCGTAATGTGTGTATGATGTGTGTATGTGCGTGTGTGTGCTAATATGTTTTAATAAAGGAATAGAAAAAACTTTTATTTTATATCTTGTTATAATGCACATAGACACACGTTTATATATATAACTTAAAGACAATTTGATGTACATAGATCCTTACTTTCCGTACAAACAATTATTTTGATTTTATGGGAGACTTTCGCTGGATCTCGCAATTAATTTCGATTATTCCTAAAGTTATTTCCAAGTTATAAAATTTGTTAACATCCTAAAAAATTTGTCGCAAAAAATTACGTAAAATTTCGCCGAAAACAATTGCAGTAATGAAAACTTGGCAATCCAAAATTTCTGTAACATGAGCTATTGAAAGTTAGAGAGTTGTGTCCCTTTAATGGAAAAAGTATGGCATTCGCATTTATTACATAGATTTACCGAGGCACCAAGAAAAATCTTTGAAAAAATATGTTAATTCAGAGAAATGTGACAAAGTCAATAACAAATGAGCCATAGATGTGATCCCTTTCGAAATGCCAGTTCAATTTCAAAGTAGTTTTCTTTAAGCGCATGATAACCTATGAAACGTAGGTTAAAAATGATTTATATGTGGCAAGTCGGAAAGCGATATTTATTTGCGACTATCGCTTTGTTTGATCTTGTTTGCAATATCCGGTGTTGTCCCTCGCGCCGAACGTCTATCTTTTGTTATCTTTATGTGGTTAAGAATTGTTTCTTTGTCGATTGACTAAAGTTGTCACTAGAAATGACACGAGAAGACCCAGGAAAAAATAAAAATAATAATGAAATTTATGAAGACAAAGCGTTAAAGTGGCGAGCAAAAACAGAGAAAGAAAAAAAGAAGAAACTTGTCCCATTTGTCTTGATTGCTATCAATAGCTGTCTCCAGACCATAGTTTTCAAACAGTTCTTCTTCTTCTTCTTCTTCTTCTTCTTCTTCTTCTTCTTCTTCTTCTTCTTCTTCTTCTTCTTCTATTCCTCCTTCTTCTTCTTCTTCTTCTTTTTCTTCTTCTTCTTCTTCTTTTCGTTCTTTTTCTTCTTTTTCTTCATCTTCTTTTTCTTCATCTTCTTTTTCTTCGTTTTCTTCTTCTTTTTCTTCTTCTTCTTTTTCTTCTTCTTTTTCTTCTTCTTCTTTTTCTTCTTCTTCTTCTTCTTTTTCTTCTTCTTTTTCTTCTTTTTCTTCTTCTTCTTCTTTTTCTTTTACTTCTTTTTTTTCTTCTTTTTCTTCTTCTTCTTTTTCTTCTTCTTCTTCTTCTTCTTCTTTTTCTTCGTCTTCGTCTTCTTCTTCCTTTCCTTCTTCTTCGTTTTGTGTTATGAGGTGTGTCGCTTCGAGGGCGATTATGGCTCTCTACTATTTCCTCTCACTCGTATCTCTAAACAATACAGCTTCCGGCCAAATGACGTTGAAAAATCGGTTTTTGGTGCTATCACTGGAGTTAAGTAACGGGCGAGCCTGGTCAGTTCCTAGATGGGTGAGAGCTTGAAAATATCAGGTGTTGCAAGCATGGATGTGCGGTTGGTGCAATGATCAACGGCACGAAATTGGAAAGCGGTAGCAAAGTTCCAGTTCTAGACGTGCTCGTACTATGCGAAAATACCCCTGGGTAATATATGAATCCAAGTCTTCTCCCCCCAGCTATGTGTTAATTAGTAGGGCATGTATCGGTAATTCATTATCATTTTTTAAAAAATCTTACAATCAAAAAATATTTTCTGGCTTTAAATAACCTGCAAATAAACCGTAAATAAAGGAAACAAATTAATTTAAGCAATACCTATCCCCTCCCAATTTCTTTTTCCGGATACGCAAGCTCTTTAGGATGATTATTAGCTGTTTCCAAGTACCTAGAGGGGTGACCGCCAGATTGGAAATATCAGGTGCTGTAAACATTGATGTGTGGGGGTGTAATGGATAAAGGCACCGAATAAGAAACTGATGATCCCGGGTTGAATTACATTCTGGTTCGTTACATCCTCTCGCGGGAAAACATCCTTGTGAAATATATGAATACATCTCATATCACCCCAGTCATACGTTAAATAATATTAGGTTGCTGCAAAAATAATGTCGTTTTTTGACGTTCAACTTCATGTGAGAAAATGACATTATTTTTGTACCAACCTAATAGAACAAACTTGGTCCCGTAGTCTTGGTTGACAACAATCTACCGCAGTAAGTAACAGCAGCTTATTGCAGAAATCCTTATTCGAAAAGAGACATGACTGCCAAGCATGTATCACGCATGAAACCTCGGAAGGAATATCCTGTTTGTGTCGAAATCTCGAAGACTTCTTTCCTCATTATGTCTCCAAGAATTTTCCACATTCTAATACCGATCCTAAGTACAAGTGTCTGTTTTGTTGGTTCATTGATTTTGTTTAACGCCATATCAATCTCTGAGTTATTTAATGCCGAAATCTGAATATTTTGAAGGCGAATTTATGGCTTTAACTACAAAATTGGTGGCAATTTGTTTTCGAAAATATATTGATGGCAATATTTTTTTAAATTTTTTTAAATGTATTGCTGGCAATCATTTTTGTTTTTTTTCAAAAATGTACTGCTGATATTTTTACTATAAAAATCTATCTTTATATTTTCATAGTGTTTTGAGCCCAATTTGGGGATTCATTTTTGTCTATGGCTGGGAACCTAACTAGTGCTACCACCTCGGGTCAGGGTAGACCTGGGAACACCAGCAATTAAGAGGTAATTCCACGATCTTCAATAACTCCAGATCAGAAGCCTTGCTGTCAGATGTATTAGGATACATGAAATGACGCACCTGTAGGAAATAAATAAAATGCTTATGAAACGGCAAATACCAAATTTATTTAGTTGAAATAGGTACCATATTGATGAATAAATGCTCACCAGCGTACTTCTAAATTCTTTTTAAAAATATATTTGGAATATTGTCATCATCCTTGTTGTTGCTATGACAACATTTTGCTGATGTTCCTTCCGGCCTTCATCAGGTATAAATCGAGCTGGGTAAGCTACAGAGATATTTGAAGTGAAGTCATTATTTACTCTATGGGTGTTCATTGTTCTTGTCCCAATGCTGATGTCTAGCAGTATCCTACGTAGTTCATAATTTTTGTACTGCTCACTTATTACTCGACCTTTTCCTCTGCGTCCAAATACATACTTCTCAGCCAAGCAATAACTGAGCAGTACTACAATAAAGAACTAGCTGATATGACAAGGCATGTTTAGCGGAAAGACAACAGTCTATCCATGTAGATTAAATAAGAGGTTCAGCTCATAATTCCTTGTAAGTTACACAGATCGATATGAACCTGATGAAGTCTGGCGGACACAACGGCCGAAACGTTAACAACAAAAAAGACGAGCGCAATAGTTTGAATGTAAATAATGTATATAATTCACTTTAATATAGAAGGATTGATACTTCTTCGTAGTCCAGTTTTATTTTCTTTGACGTTTATGAAAATGTCTTGTTTCGTAAGATTTGTTTTGTTTTTGGAAATCAATTTTCGCTATTCCACTGGGTCTTGGGAGTTTTTTGTCGTATGTTATACATGTTCACAGATATTTAAATTTCTGTACTTCCTTAATTCTTAGCTCGCTTCTTGGCTTAAAATTCATTAAACTTAAATCAGAAAAACGTGGTAATAATATTCGAAACAGTTACTTTTTGTGATTAACTGTGAGAAAAATTGTGAACGTAAACTCATGTATTCTCCAAATTTCTTGTATTCTTGTATCGCTAGAATATTTTGAAGATTAATTCAATTTTTAACCTTGACACAATTAGAGACATAACACACATGCGCATCTTATGGCATATTTGACAGTACTTCTGGTCCACATGTGCGTCCATTCTAGCGTTTTATTTAAAGCCGTGTAAATAATGTTTCTATTTTTTTTTTTTTTGTTAGAACTACCATGAAAAGATTCCATTCACTGCAACGACGATTTCTTGACTCAACAACAATTTTTCTCTTTTATATCCTTTTTCTTCCTGGGAACTTCGACGTGGTGGAATTGTAATTTAAGTTTGTCTCACTAGATCATTACTTTGTAGTGAGTTTGATCCTCACAGGATACTCCATTCTTTCAGTATTGTGCCATATCTAAACTACGCTTAGTAAATCATTATATCATTTTCTTTCGGTATTTCATTATTTATTGTTGTTGATTTATTTGAATTTGTTTCTCAACCTGTTTTTACCCATGATGCCTTCTTTATATTTTTTAATCCATCTGCCTTTTTCTCTAGTTATTTTCATATTTGCATTTTTCTTTATTTCATATCTCTTTTTCTTTCTTTCTCCATAGCCTTTTACTTTGTTATGTATATGCGATATTAAATCATATTTATTCATTGTTCTGTTTTTCTTCCTTTATTTTATGTATTTGCCTTTTATGTTCTAAAGATATTTCACCATTATTTATTTAGTTGGATATCAGTCTACCACTCGTCCATCTATTGAATATTGTCCTCACATCTGGTCTGGCATTTCTGATATGTATTTAGAGATTCACGTTAAACTATAGATAATAATATGTATGTATGTATGTATGTTGAGGCATTCACCCTGGATCGGTTAAGCCGGCTCCTTCCAAGGAATTCACGGCGTCCGGAACGAAGGCCGACCAAGCACGGCGATCCGTCGACAATGCTGAAGCGAGCGACAGCCATTCCCGATTCCAACGGCGGCGAATTCTTGAAACGGAGTAACAAGGGAGTTTGAACTTCACACGCGGTCCCCACACCTCGCGTGCTATCCAAGTGGAGGGAGGAATATGCTGTTACTTGCCGCAGCATTTCCACAGACGCAGAGGCAGGAGTAACCAAGAGGCCGCCGGATGCCGGTGCAGACGCCGAATGGTTTTGAATTCAGAGTTGACCTTCTCCTAGACCAGTTGCCATCCAAGGCTATAGAACCCAGTCTTTCCTGCTATTTACCCATAGTTGGAGGGAGAAGAAGAGGATTCACACCTTTCCCAAGGGTGTTAGCACGTAAGTGAATGTAACGGATTCGACTGGAATTCGAACTCGGCTCTACGATTCCTCAATCCGAGCCGTTATCCATTACTCCACCGTGCCTCCTAGATATGCAATTTTTCCTTATCCTGATCCGGCATCTCGGCTTCATTCCCTTTCCCATCGCCGTAATGTAGCTTCTCTGTACCTTTTCTATCTATAATTCCACGATAATTGTTCAGATTAACTGTCTCTTTCGTAACTAGAATTTATAAATTTAATCGTACTACTGTATTGGCGCCAACGGCTCATCACTATACAGTTTAAATGGCTAGACGTAACCGTAAGTTCTATGTTAGCAGTATTTATTTTGTCGCTCTCCTCGGTTGTGGAACTCTCTTCCAGCTTTTTGCTTTCGAATGATCCTTAAAATGTTAAATGCAATGTCAATCGTTATTTTTTATCTTAATTTCTGATTTTTTTTATTATTCTCTCTCCTTAATAACGATCTTTTTTTTTTTCATATTCACTCACACTCGGTGACACCGTGCGTCTTAATGGGAGTATTGAATTCTTGGAGTGGGTGGATCAATAAAAGTCGTTCTACATTTCGCCTTTTGATAATCTAAGTTGGTAATTAAACATTTGACTCTTAATGTGAACTATTAGAAATGCCTACATGGGTCAAACAGGCAAGATGAGTGGGCCAAAATGTCCAACATGAACTATCATATGTACACTATCAATGTCGTAATTCCATATCCAACATAACAATTATTTTTCTGTTTATTTATCAAAACAGAATCTCTGTGGCCTTGGATATCTGGAGTATATCGGAATGGATATGTTTGCCTATCACCCGGATCAAATGCCTCCCAGGTCTTTTGAACAGGTGTAAACGATCATCCCTTCTTTCCTGTTTAGAATTGGGTTTCCGATTCCTTCTAAAATATTTTCATTCTCTTTCACTCCGACTAACCCCATGTGTCTTAGTGGCATGCAAGACTTAAGGAGGCACGGTGGAGTAATGGATAACGGCTCGCATTGAGGAATCGTAGAGCCGAGTTCGAATCCCAGTCGAATCTGTTACATTCACTTACGTGCTAACACCCTTGGCGTGAATCCTCTTCTTCTCCATCCAACTATGGGTAAAATAGCAGGGCAGACTAGGTTCTATAGCCTTGGATGGCAAGTGGTCTAGGAGAAGGTCAACTCTGAATTCAAAACCATTCGGCGTCCTCTTGGTTACTGTGGAAATTCTGCGGCAAGTAAGAGCATATTCCTCCCTCCACTGGGATAGCACGCGACGTGAAGTTCAAACTCCCGGGAATTCGCCGCCGTTGGAATCGGGAATGGCTGTCGCTCGTTTCAGCATTGGCGACGGATCGCCGTGCTTGGTCGGCCTTCGTTCCGGACGTGGTGGGTTCCTTGGAAGGAGCCAGCTTAACCGATACATGTCCAATATGAACTATCATACATACATACATACAAGCCTTGATTGGGATGAATGGGATTAAAAAATTAAAATCTATGCCTTACGGATTACTACCGTTTCTGGAAATTATGATTTCTCCAAGTGAGACTTTATTTTCTATGTATTATCTTTATTATTGTAAGGAATTTATTCAGTTACTAATTGAGATTATATTTATATCACTTTCGTAAAACTGAAAATAGCAAATCATTTTCGACATCGCAGAAATCGACAACAACGGTCATGCTAATATGTATACTTTGACATCAGATTTTAATCTTATTTCATGCATTTTACATATTTTTCTGAGAGTTGCGTGTAGACAGTAATAGTACAAAAACGAAATATTGTATTTACCTGTGAAACATGAAATAATTACACAAATCAGAATCTGTAAGATTTAGTACTATGGACTTTTACTTACTTCCGCAACTTTTACGACATTAATCTGCCCTCATTTCATACGTTTTCCTGAGTAAAGTCGTCACATTCTCTTAACGAAGCGTGTTATCCAAACATCTGTTTACTTCATTTATTTGCCAGCAGTTTTCATAATTCTCAAATCAAAATTTATTTGTTGCTTCTTGATCCATATTTAGCCAACAGGACATTTGTTTGTGGCAAAGTGTTATAGTGAAAGACATCTTGTCTAGATAATAGACTCTCCCATCTATTATAAGTAGGAGTCAGTAGTAGCCGAATGAAAGAGAAGTAGTCAGCGACCACAATTCGATTACTCTGCGTAACACTTTATAATAAGTTCCTAACATTTCTGGACGTTTAACCTATTTAGGACGCATTTAGTCCGAATACAGTTTCCGTTGTGGAAATAACTCCACAACACAAAGATACAGAGTATTATTACCAACCCGAATTCAGATAAGAGTGTTCCTCTCTTCCCACGCAATGGGAATAATGGATCCCATACTTTGTGTTTTATTTAGTTTTACTGCAGTGGTTCGCAAACATTTTTTTCTCTCTGGGTCGCATTTTCGGAATTAAAATTTGTTACGACTCACCAAATTTTATGTGATAATAAGTATATTTAAATATATAAACATAAAGAGAGTTAAAGGAAGACAAGCGTTGATTATTTGTTTGAAGTCAGAACATTACCATTGATAACTCTCCTCTAATTTGCTGACCCTAGTTACTATTTTCTTAATACTTGATTTAATGCAAAACTATCACAATTATAAAAGAGGGTCAATATTTATTTATAACTATTTATAATAGGACTCATGCATGCTATTACAAGAATACATGATAATATTTTAAATTTTGAAATCATAATTATTTTTGGCATATAAATTTCTGAAACTCTTTCTAAATGTTTGATTGTCTTTCAATCATTCCGCCTCACCTGCTATCTTCTTTTGCTCCATCTATGATGCGCCACGCCCTATTTTAGAACTACAGTTTTACACAGATTATGTATTCTCCTCTTTTCCCATTCTAACTTTCGTTATTATCAATTGTACATATCTGATATTTAAGAAAGTAGATCCATAGAATTGTAGAAACACAGAAGATAATTAGCTCCCTTTGATGGGAAATATTCCCTCATATGTCAAGGTAACTTAAATAGTCATGTGAAATTTCTTTGAAAACAATAGTCACTGTTTAATATTTCACGTGTTCGAGTACAGAAAAGAAAGATATTATATGGCTCTCCCGTGTCTCTCTTGAGAATGTCATAAGTCGGCCTTTGTATTCACCCCCGTCACATAATTTATCCTTCATATTTATTTGGCTAAATGTCTCTGTTAAAATTTGTTACCATTACTGAACTGATTTATGAATAATTTTATAATGTCTATACGACACAAACATTTATGAATACACAATATCATCTCAATCCAACATAGGCAAAATAGAATTGCGAGAAATTTACATACATAAAGTAATATTTAGTTTATTTAGTTAGTCATGGAATCCATTAATGTGGTGGATCTTCGAAAAGAGGCATCGTCTCGCCATGAAATTGGAACCCCCCCCCCTAAATTATGCTAACGATTTTTAACAACACATACACGTGACACCTGATTAAACAATGAAAAACAACGCAAAAATAAAACGAATACCAGTATTTCTTCCTGCTTCTTCGCCGTATCTTATTCTCTGATTTGGTTCTTTGATATGCTGCAATGTTTAGCTACATTGTCTCGCTAAATCAATTACGACTGAGTAATGATTTGGGTCCTCACTGTGTGCGCCATAGTTTCACTCTTTTGCTGGCCATTTGTATTATCTCCATTTATTATGAACTTTCGGTCTGAAGGGATGAATATAAAAATATTCACGACATAAATTATAACCGAAATGGATCTTTAAGGTTTGGGGAAATATTAAAGAAGCCGGGTCTAGTATTTAACGTGCGCGAGATAGATATTATGCCTGCCTCATAAATCCGTCTAAGATTTTTACTATGAATATATCTCAAAACATTCACAGAATCAAAGTCGAAATTATGATCATATTTATTCATGTGTACAAACAAAGCATTGTTCAAATACCGAGGCGAACATCTCGCTTATGTTCGAAAACACGAGATTTTACGGACCTACACGTTTCGCCCACATATTTTAAATCTCAGTTGTTGCATGGGATTTGGTAGATGCAAGCATCGGCTTCTTCAATATTTCCCCTTTTCTGGCAAGATTAATGCTGGAAAAACGTACTTATAAACTTTAGTTTCAAGTAAAAAAAATTCTCTTATAATAAACTCTATTTTTAGGAATACGTTTTCACAACATCGCCCACGTGACGCCGACGTGATCGCATTGTAAAACGGAACGCAGATCTTAAAATTCAGTTTTTTTGTTTTGATTATTCTTATGTCTATCGTCTTTTTATGTCGACTTGAATATCGTTTAATTATGTTTTAATAACTATGTCCTGAAGAAGGTCTACTAGACCGAAACGTCTGACGTCGACATTGAAACATTAAAACAGTAAACTTGCATATCGGATTTTGATTTTCATAGTTTCTCTCATACATATATATATATATATATATATATATATATATATATATATATATATATATATAGATAGATAGATAGATGTTAAATGATAGTTTATCACACTATTATCTATAGGGATAATGTTATCTCTGCTGCTTCTGGAGGTTGACTTTTGAGGTCAGATGCAAACCAAAATAGGGTAGTGAGTTTTGGTTGGCAGAACTAGTGTGAGAATGATCGATTGAAAATGTTTTTCAGAGTTGAGCCTTAAGCGTCAAACAATGTGTCCGAAACGGCTACTAGTGAGGAGGAACGACCCCACTGGATAGACAGAAAAAGTCGACAGGAACGTTAAGAAAATTGTTAAGTTAAAATTCCCTGTGTTGAAGTTCTTTTTATTTCTGGACTATATATGAAACATATAACATATATATGATATGACGATATATACATTTTGATATATCAAGAAAAATATTGATGGAAAATTTATGACAAAGTCGAAAATTTTTTTTTCTTGAGACGCGTTTCGTCCTTTCGGACTTCATCAGAATACATTTTTTACGTTGGTGCAATGAAATGTGCAGGAAGGAAGAGTGCAAAGGTTGTTATTTGTCTCTTTTGTTTTTATAATCTATCCGATTTCATTTAGATTATTTTTCTTTTTGTTCCCATCATATTTGTTATGAGATATCCCATACTGTGATAAAAAAAATTCTCTGCTATGTATAGTGACATGCTGTAAGAGCCAGGGCACTGTGGATGACCTTGCGATCAAGTCACTCTCTAAAAATTGTCATCTTACTTAATTGTGATATCTCATAACAAAAGTGAAAGAAACAAAAATAATCTAAATGAAATCGGCTAGATTGTGACCCAAATTAAAACCACTGCTATTTTTTTTTTACTTCCCAGCGTCCCTCGTTCGTGCGAATGTGTTATTGCACCAACGTAAAAATTTAATCCGATGAAGTTCTATAGACATATATGTAAATTCCCTTCAGATTTTGTTTATCTGTAAAGGAATAAAATGACTAAAAAGACAAGTAGGAAAAACTATTCTTAGCCGACGCGTTTCGAGTCTTTATCAAGGCAAATGATAAGGCACATACTTGTTGCAAAATAAAATCCTCACATTCGCCTGGATACGCCCTTCAGAACATGAAACACATCGCCTAAGTATAGTTTTCCTGTCTTTACATATATATATATAAAGTGAAGAGATTATAGTAGATAGAAATGTGTGTATATTAAAAAGAAAAGAGAAACCGCAAGCGTTTTTGGTTGTAATGTGGATGTTTTAAAAAACATATTATGGTCTATTTTCCATTATTTTGCTACACGTATTTCCGGTCTCGTGACCTTCATCAGGCAAAGCGTGAACATTTCCACATATTATTAAAAATAATTAATCTTTTCTTTATGTTTTCGATGTTAAATATTATCGATATGAGACATTCTCGTTTTAGTGTGTTAGTGACCCAAATTTCTTTATTGAACCATATATATATATATATATATATATATATATATATATATATATATATATATATATATATATATATATATATATGCGTGTGTGTGTGTATTTATACACACACACACACACACACACATATAAGTGTTGTTACTTCTTCAATCTTTTTAATTTCAGAGTCACTCATCCATATTCACCAGGTTAACTGAAATGTCGAGGTAAATTATGGAGGATGCTATGTGACGTAATTTAATAAGCGAAATTGATTAAATGGTGTTATGAATGTTTTTTACTGTTCAGTATTTAAATAATTTTAGTATTGGATAAATTGCTGTATTATATATTTTAAAATAAAAGAAGGTTATGAATTTAACAATTTCCTTTTCATTATTTAAAATATTTTTATTGCTATATTTGCTGGCTAATGATATGGCAAATTCTTTCAGGAACTGAGATATTTGAAAAACCAGGGGCGCACATTTATATTTTGATAAGATTCGATAGCAACACTCTCGAAAAAGTTCCTGTAAGTATGTTGCTATCTCTTTTACAAAGGGTGCCATTATTTAAATCAAGTTTGTGGCTGAAGTAATTTTATGTATAACTAATACATTTGATAAATTGTTGTGTATAAGAGCCTTTTTATAAAACCACATTCAAAATTCTCATGGATATGATCAGAACTAATGCATTTGATAAATATTGGGCATTAGATACTTATTCATCATTGATAAATGTTTGAAAATTTCTGAAAGTTTCACCAATGTATTGTGAAGAGCTGTGGTGACAGTTTATTATATATATATATACATATATGCTTTAGAATTATTTGGTTCGGTTCACACACACACACACACACACACACACACACACACACACACACACACACACACACACACACATATATATATATACATATATATATATATATATATATATATATATATATATATGTCATCCAAAGACAGACTGTTTCGCTGTTTCACAGCTCATCAGTGTGGCTAGACGTCCGGTTGCCTAGGGTTAGGATCGAAACACGACTGAATTGGCGTCAGTCGGAACTTCTACCACTAAGCCGTCGGCTTATGGCAGGGATGAAAGTGAATTTTACCGTGTTTATTTTTAGATTTAGATAAACACACAGTAACTGACAGTGACTCAATTCTGCCGAAGAGTTATATACAAGTATAGGATTGGTGTATACGGAATAAATTCTAATAATCAACAAATAATATTCTTAAAAGAGGGCTCAATACAGAGTAGAGCAAGTATAATTATTTATTCAAAAATTATAACATAAAAATTTTATGAAATCACTACAAAAATAGGCATTTTGTTTCAACACTTCTGGTGTCTTATCAAGTCATGGTGTTGAATGTAGAATAAAGGATTATAAAAGGTTAAAACCTTTATTCTACATTCAACACCATCACTTGATAAGACCCCATAAGTGTTGAAACAATATGCCTATTTTTTAGTGATTTCATAAGATTTTTATTTTATAATTTTCGAACATATATATATATATAAAAGATATTTTTCATGTTTATAAGTTCTTTTTATGGATACAAATTTTTAAGTAAATGCTCTGTGTATATTAAACAGTATTAACAACATTTACCCCGACTGAATGTCCGAGAAGTTTTCATAGAAAATATGCGTACTCCGACAGAAATCTAACCTGTATTCTATTCGGAACCGTCATATAGCCTGACGTGCTTTTACCGATTCAGCCACAGAGGAGCGTTTCGGGTAGCAACAATTAAAAGTGTAGGCTTGGATATGTAGGAGGTATACTGGATAATATATCGGAAATTTTTAATCGAAGAACCAATGTCCATTGCCAGTTGAGTCCGTTACATACACTTACCCTTAGAATGAGTCCACCTCTTTTCCCTCCCCCTCTGGGTTAATTTGTATAACGTGTATCCCTAAACCTTTATTAACTGAAAAAATCTCAAAATCTACAAATATTTTCTGACTTTAAATAACTTGCAAAGTGCTGATATACCGTAAGAAACGAATCAATCAATCTTACTTTGCATCGATGAAATTGATTATTACATCGTAAAACATCTCTCTCTGAATTTCTGTGATGAGAATTTATTATTATTTAGACTATTTACATTATGATTATTATTTTCATATTTTTAGTTGCAATCACAACGTTTTGGCCTTTGTGCTCTTCGGCATTCTTCAGGTTTATATATATCTGCGTAACCTACAGAGAATTCTGAACGGAACACTTTAGTTAATCTACGCTGGCAGACTGTTCTCATTTCACTGCCCATATGTAGACATATAGTTTAATTCTTATGAAATAATCATTTCCTTTTTGTTACTCAGATCGATATACATTTGATGAGGGCCATAGGGAACAATGGCTGAAATGCTAGATTAACAACATAAAAATGTGGAAAATAGTCCGAATGTGAATATACTTGTATAAATTTTTTTTTTCTTTAAAATGCTTTGCGTTTGTTTTAAAATATAGATGTACGTACAACTTAAAAAAAATGAAAACTGTCGTTGTCTTTAGACACTCAAGTTCATCTTCATCCGTCTAGCCCAGGGATTCTCAACCTTTTTCAACCAGCGCCCCACCGACAAATTAATTTTAGAATATGATATCGAGTTTATCTTTCATAGCAAGATAACACTTAGGTATTAGTGCAAATATAATATTCATATTGTTTTCATTTGTATTATAAATGTTAATGATCTATATGCTAAAAACAACAACTTTCATTTGATATCTTATCTCAATATTTTCAATGCGATGGTTGATTTAGGTACTTGCTGGCTAAGGCTCTTACTCCAAGTTCCATGTTCCATAGAAGTAATTCTATCTCTTCGTTTTGTAATTTGCAGGCGTTATTTTTTGTTTAGCAAGAAGCGGTGTAATTGTTTGAAACTATTTTCAGCCATATAAGAAGTTGGGAAAGCAATGAAGTTTGAAAACTTCCCTCAGTTTGGGATACTTTACAGTAATATCATTTTGTACCCAATAATTTTTGAAAATTTGAAGAAAAAAAGGATAAATGCTTATCAAGTATGTTCACCGCACCCGCAAATGAAATAAACACGGCAAGGGCCATAACTCTATAACAGAGGCCACATGTGGGCGTTAGCGCCAACTTTAGGAAGAACCGGTCTAGCCCTTTCACAGTAAAATGCTATTATTCAGTAAATGAACAGGCAATCATTCTTAATCTTTCCCGGATCAGACTTGCATATGTGAAAAACTAGTACTTCAATAGACATCTGTTTTGCTGCATATAGCTATTACTTGTATGGTTTTCTGTCTAAACTCATTTTCATATTCGTAACGTGGTTACTAATTTGAGATTGCTCAGTGCATATGGAATGAAGTTCTTTGATGAGAACAATGCAGACATACTATATCAGATATTACACAAAAAAGTTTTCATAATGATATATTTATAAAGCAAATTTTGTTCATAGAAAATTTGATTCTACAGAAGGATCTTGAGAATACCCTGTTTGGATTCATTATTTAAATTATTCGGACAGTTATGCTAATCTTCATTGCCATATTCACAACTTTTCGGCAGTTGTACGCTCCGGTCTTCTTCAGGTGATTAGAACCGACGCTGGTGGACGAAATAAAGAGTTCAGTTCGAAATCCCAATCACCTGAAGACGGCCGGAGCGTACAACGTCCAAAACTTTGCGAATATGGCAATAAAGACAAGAATAATGTAAATAATGCAAGTAATCATAATAACTTAACTCCGAGATATAGACAGTCCCTGTTTGGACCATGCAACCAATGAGGAATTTATAAGGAAGGGGAAAAAAAGAATGTTTATAATTAGAATCAGTGAGCGACGGTTAGCATTTCCAGGATACATAAAGAAGAAAATGAGCTTAGAGAATTTGACACTCGCAGGACACATTAAATGCAAGAGGGATAGAAGAAAGCTGAGAAAAATCTGCCTTGTGTAAATGAATGGAGTAGAAGGACTTGAGAATTATTGTAAACAAACAAGATTTATTAAGAAGTACAACGATAAAGAAGACGGAAAGAAATATGAGCGTCCATTTCCTGAAGGGACACGGCATATAAAATATGAACTATTATTGGTAAAGTTTAGAGACTTGATATGTATTAATAATGTGGATTTCGTATATTGTGATATCGAACACTCGTTAACACTTTTGTGATGCCAACGAAAACTCGTTGTCACTTGTAATGCTCGTTGTAGTAGAGACTTTGTAATCGCAGTTACAACTATAGTAAGCTGTTGAAATATGCTGGTGCCAGGCGCGTTCGAACAACACTCGCATTAATAGTACTTGCTTGATAATACTCGCTCCAATAGTAAATCGGATAGTAATCCGAATAGAGAAATAGTATGGAGAAATAGCGATCCGAATAGTAATAGAGGATAGACTAGAAATAGTGATCGTTTAGACGTCAGGCTACTACCTCCATATGAGTTTCTCCCATGGTCACGTGATTCACTTAATTCAATAATGGGATCGCCTGTGTTTGTTCTCTGGCGATCTATGTTCAAACTCAAGTGTTGGCACCGACACTTTATTCCTATATAGCACAGATGATGCTATGCATTTTTATTAGACATATTTACAATAACCTATTTGGTGATAAATCATTTGTTGCATATTGTTCTATGCAAGTCGAGTGTGAAATGTAAACAGAAATATAAGTGATGTGTATCTTTTTACTTTCAGTTATATAAATTTTGCCATGGGCCGAATAAAATATATAATCTTAAAATAGAAGCAAGATATTATGAACACTATTTACATTATTCGGACTATTGTCCTAATCTTTCTTGCCATATTTATCACAACGTTTCGGCCGTGTACACTCCAGCCTTCTTCAAGTGGTTGGAATGTCGAACTGAACCCTTTATTTTGCTCGCTGGGGTAGACTGTTCTAGTTCCACGTACTATGTCTAAATGATGTCAGTTATCTGTTATCTCCTGTTAATTCACCTCCACGTTCTCCACGTTGTAATAAATATGGCAATAAAGATGAGGACAGTAATGTAAATAGTGTACATAATACCTCAACTCATAAATATAGACAGATACTGAAGGGCCGAAACGTTGTAATAAATATGGCGACAAATATGAGGACAATCGTCCGAATAATGTAAATAGTGTACATAATAATCTCAGAAATATAGGCAGGTATTATGAATTTATTGAGTTAAAGTAATTCAATTTTATAAATTTCCATTAACTGGTGATATATTATTATTTTAAATATGGAATTGAAAATATTGTCAACATATGAGCTTCTTGCGCTGGTTCCCAGGCTTCATGAATTCAAGCGTCCTACGAGGCTGGCATCCCGCTCTCATCCTTTCACTGTTGAAACTGTTAAATGTAGCCGTCTCTTCTACTCCAATAGCTTCATATCTCGCACCTCTCGCCTGTGGAACTCCCTTCCATATTCCTGTTTCCCTGACAACTATAATCTCCAAATACTCAAATGTAATGTTAATCGACATCTCCAGTTGCCTTGATCTATCCACTATCCTTCTCCTCATCCTTTCCTCTATCACTCCTGTCTGCTCTCGCTCCAAATCTTCTGTAACCCCTTGCGTACTAGGGGCTTCCCGCCTTGCTTGGGGTGAAATGCTTATATATATATATATATATATATATATATATATATATATATATATATATATATATATATATATATATATATAAAAGTAATGAAAAACATTGGCTTTAAGGATGTAACAGAAATACGAGTAAACTTTCATAAAATGATAAAAGATAACGTTTGATCTGAAGAACTTACTCCAAATAGAATGTCGTAAATTGATTACAGAAAGAAAAGTGTTTCCATTTGGATTATTTTTGACAATTTTCAAATCTATTTTAGACAATTTTCACATATATTTTGTCATATAGATTCTACTCTCTTTTATGATTATTAATATATATTTTTATTACTTCCGTCTCTCGCCATATTTCCTTTTCCATTTGCTACGGGTGTGAGTGTGATGTTTGATCGAGAGTTGCAAAGATACGGGTATTGTTTGCATTATTTTAGTTCATGCTTCACCAGATTTTAATTCTGCGCATTGAAGATAAGGATCGTTATAATCTGACAGGTCGGATGCTGGTATCTGTCAAGGAAACGCTACAACCTGCATTTGCTGCCGAGGTTCCATCATGCTAACTGGACCGACTATGCCCACCGTCGTCTTCTTCTTCTTCTTCTTCTTCTTCTTCTTCTTCTTCTTCTTCTTCTTCTTCTACTACTACTACTTCTACTACTACTACTACTACTACTACGACGACGACGACGACGACGACGACGACGACGACTACTTGTATCCACACGTCACGAATTTTTACTCTTGATGAATGTAATCTGATAATTTATATTCTCTTTTCTTTCTCTATATTTCCTATTCTATCATTTACCCGTTTTTTATAAAATACAGTTTTCTTGTTTCTTCTTCTTTTTTTAAAATATTTTCTTTCTTCTTCTTTTAAAATGTTATTCGTCGTCCACCCTTTATTCAGTCTCTAATTTTAATTTATCGTTTTTTTATCTCCAGAAACCGATACGATATTTAATTAATTCTTTAGTACGTTTTTCTTATGTTTCTTTCTTTTTGTTTTCTTTTTTTTTATTCTTGCTTTGTTTCTCAGGCTTTATTTCTTTTTTATTTTATTTTTTCTTTCTTGTTTTCTTTTGAATTTCGCTTTTCTTTCCTATCTTTTTTTTTGTTTTTCTTTTTATGCTTACTTTCTTGTGTTTCCATTTTCTCTTTTTCCTATTTTTCTTTCTTTCTTTCTTTCTTCCTTTCTTGTGCATCCATTTCCATTTTCCTATTTTTCTTTCTTTCTTTCTTTCTTTTTTCTTTCTTTCTTTCTTTCTTTCTTTCTTTCTTGTGCTTGCTTTCTTTTGCTTCCATTTTCTCTTTTTCCTATTTTTCTCTTTCTTTCTTTTCTTTCTTTTTTCTTTCTTTCTTTCTTTCTTTCTTTCTTTCTTTCTTGTGCATCCATTTCCCTTTTTCCTATTTTTCTTTCTTTCTTTCTTTCTTTCTTTCTTTCTTCTTTCTTTCTTTCTTTCTTTCTTTGTTTGTTTGTTTCTTTCTTTCTTTCTTGTGCTTGCTTTCTTTTGCTTCCATTTTCTCTTTTTCCTATTTTTCTCTTTCTTTCTTTTCTTTCTTTTTTCTTTCTTTCTTTCTTTCTTTCTTTCTTTCTTTCTTTCTTTCTTTCTTTCTTGTGCATCCATTTCCCTTTTTCCTATTTTTCTTTCTTTCTTTCTTTCTTTCTTCTTTCTTTCTTTCTTTCTTTCTTTCTTTCTTTCTTTCTTTCTTGTGCTTGCTTTCTTTTGCTTCCATTTTCTCTTTTTCCTATTTTTCTCTTTCTTTCTTTTCTTTTCTTTCTTTCTTTCTTTCTTTCTTTCTTTCTTTCTTTCTTTCTTTCTTTCTTTCTTTCTTGTGCATCCATTTCCCTTTTTCCTATTTTTCTTTCTTTCTTTCTTTTTTCTTTCTTTCTTTCTTTCTTTCTTGTGCTTGCTTTCTTTTGCTTCCATTTTCTCTTTTTCCTATTTTTCTCTTTCTTTCTTTTCTTTCTTTTTTCTTTCTTTCTTTCTTTCTTTCTTTCTTGTGCATCCATTTTCCCTTTTTCCTGTTTTTCATTTTCTGTTTCCTTCCTTCCTTCCTTCCTTCCTTCATTCATTCCTTCCTTTCTTCCTTCCTTCCTTCCTACTTCTGTTTGCTTTCTTGTACATTCATTACACATTTGTTTCCATTCCTATTTCTTTATCTGTTTCCTTCTTCATCGAAACTAATTTTTCCCTTATATTGTTTAGTATTCGTTTTGTTTTGAAATATTATCTGCTTGTTTAATCATTTCGTTTATCAACATCCTTTTTTAATAAATTTCGCCTTCACCCCTGCCTTTTCAACCTTTGACCTTATTCATTTCCCCCTTTCACATCAAGTGTCATATTTCTTCCTATGTTTCTCATCTCCGATATTTCATTTTTTCAACCTTTTTTATTATATGCCTATTCAGTTTTTTGTCCATTGACTTTCTTTTCTGCAAACCTTCCGTTATTTCTTTTGAGATTTCCCATTTAATCCAAAATCGTCATCACTTTTTGCCTCAATTGAATAACCGAAACATCCACTGACCATTCCTTTCTCGTCGGTTTCCTATGTCGAGACACGAACGACCAAGAAACAAACACTAGCTAAATTACCTCAAACGATATCACTTTGTATATTATGTAATTATCGACATTAATACGAGACTCACTTCCTCCTTTTTCTCTATATAAACGTTTACTGCGTCCAGTTTTATTTTAAACTTTATTTATTTCTCTTTCCAGATTATTGTTAATTTTCTCTGAGATTCCCGCTAACCAGTGACAATAAAGGATTTACTGGAACCAATCGTTTCACTCGCAGGATGTTGACTTTGGACACGCCCCAAACAAATTCATTGTTATGATTCAAAGCAAATGTGTCATTGTCATAGCGGGCAAAAATTAATGTTACGGTTGCCTTATTCTACTTTTCCTGCCACAATACTGAAGAAAGAAAATAAATATTGAATACTGAATTTTTAATCTGATTAGCCGCATAACAAAATAATCATCGTTACCAACCCTAGAACAGTGTTTTAAATAAACAATACTAAAGAAGAAATCATTTCTTTTAATATATATGTTATTTTTACTTCGATTCAAAATTGTATCCAACTGAGATAAAAATTTCGTTTCTGACTAGTGACAAAGGTATCATCTTAACTATTAATCACACTTGGCAGGTATGAATAAATATGGACTACATGAGCAGCTGCGTCATACATAGTAGATTAGAAATGTTATTCGTTTTTTTGAACACACACACACACACACACACACACACACACACACACACATATATATATATATATATATATATATATATATATATATATATATTCATAGAAAGAATAAGTCAAGAAAATATCGGAACTGAATTGATCTTTTCTACCTACCCCACCAAGCATTTTGCCCTGATCTTGGTCTAATCGATTACTACCTTTATCTTTCGAAAGCTTTCACTGGGGAAACTTTTCTATCTGTCTATATTTCTGAGATGAGGTATTATATGCACTATTTACATTACTTGGACTATTGTCCTCATCTTTGTCAGGCTATTTATAAGAGGACACATGGCACAGTGCATAAAGGCGTTGATTAGATCCAGTGGGCCAAAGAGTGTGAGTTCAATACGCGGTTAAAACGGTGGAGAACTTGGAGAGGGGAGATAACTGAATTGATCTATTCTACCCACTTTGCCCTGATCTTGGACTAATCGATTATTACCTTTTTCTTTCGAAAGTTTTCATTGGGGAAACTTTTCTATGAGAAACCAAATATAAGATTTCGTCAGTATCGAAACATGGTAATTTTACCTAAATTATATTGAACAGTTGCATGATAGGCAACAAGTCATTGCAATTTTAAGAAAGCTTAATTATGCTTTATCTTTTAAGAAAGAAATTCATTAAAAATCATAAATTATTTATGATTCAAAATAATTCCATCATTTGTAAAGAATTGTCCTAGATATTTAATATGAATGAAGGTACAACATTCTTCTCAGCATTGTAGCCTACTTCAAATACAACACTTAGGACCACACACACGTATCTCAGCATGATTTCAAATTTAAAAAAAATACTATTTAGGTATCACCATAAGCTGCCTGATTATATTCGTCACAGTCGTGTCCAAGTTGTGAGTCCTTCTCCTTTTCGATGGTGATTACTAGAAATGACATCGAGCCGAAGCATGTCTTTAAGAATGTATGGGAGACAATGTTGATATCAGGCTTTGCCAAAACGCCAGGTCGAGTTTTCAATATAGAGTAATGCTTTGAGATACGAGTGTACCAACACCCGAGTTTTTTGAGACACGAGACGGAATTCGGCCTGTTTTTGTCTTTGAGATATGAGTTGAATTTTGAGAAGTAAGCGAGTCACAGAGTAGCATCCTTTAGTTGGAGTATCGAGCACCAATGGGGAAATTAGATTTGAGATACAAGTCTTTTGAATTACAAGCTCGGACTTGGAAGGAATTAAACTAATATCTCAAGACGTTACTGTATTCTTCTCTTGGTTATTGTGAACGCGACTGTCACACAGTACACACACGCCGTACTACTGTCGACTCACTACCCACATCAGAGACACCTGATCATACATACGCCGTAAGGTCTCTCTAGCTAGTTTCCAATTTACATAAAGGCCGTGTTATCTGTTATTGATATATAATCTGGATCAGTTGTATTTTCATCACTTTTATCCGTGTTAAACTCTTCCATTAGTTTCACTTGGTCAAAAATGTTCATTTATGTATACGGTCCAATTTTACTTCTGAAAGATAGACTTTCTGTTTAAAAATCAACCGGTATTCAAAATTACTTAATGTAAGTAATATTTTAGTCGAGAAAATATTATTTAAAATAAACTTCATCTAAAGGGTAACATCTAACAGTCATTTTCCCCTCATTTGCCCCTCCGAAAATAGTTTAATTATTGCTACATGAACAATCATTTTCGGGGAAACGTTTTCTCAACTTCCCTTTCTTCGCCAATCATCGTAACATAGCCGAAATGAAAATACATTTGTCTAATGTAGGTTTACCACAATTTTTGACAAATAACTTTCTAATTACAGCTAGATGGTGTTGGGGTCGGCCTTAATATTTACCCAAATATTAAAAACTACAAAATAAAAAAGCTAAAAGAAAGTTGGATAAACGTAAATGAAAATTATTTTAATACAAAAAGCATATGCAAGAAATTGCAAACGAGTAAGAACTCGGTGACGTTTGAAGAGAGAAACGAAGTCGTTAACAGTCGTGGCCCATAAATCTATATAAATAATTAGTCTAATAAATTGAGTTTTGTCTGATCACAACGCCACAAGTATGAATCCCACATTAAGGAATAAACTCACTGCTTAATATTTACGAATATAGTTTGTTACCTATTGCACTACGAGAAGCTATTGTGGTACATAAAAGAAATTCTCTTGGACATTAAAATAAAGTAAAAATTATTCACCACTTTTAAATTGCATTATTTACATTATTCGGATTGTTATCCCCATTTTCATTGCCATATTCACAACGTTTCGACGATTGTACGCTCTGGCATTCTTCAGGTGATTGGAATTTTGAGTCGAACCCTTTATTTCGTCCACCTGGATAGATTTTCTAATTCCATGTGCGATGCTTCTTCCGAATATCTCAGTTAACTTTACCTCAACTCTCCAAGTTTTTGTTTCACTACTGCTGTAGACTGGTATTGAACTCTCAACTCTTTGAATCTAGTCACTGGATCTAACCCCACGTTCACGTTGTGAATATGACAATGAAGATGGGGAGTCCGAATAATGAAAATAATGCAAATAATCATAATACTTCATATCAGAGATATAGACAAACTTTTAAATTCTACAACATTATCCAGTTATCATTAGTCGTCGTAGATAAAGGACGCCAATTCAGTGAACAAGTAAGTGAAACTTAAAGAATATCAAGAAAGCAATCAAGAATAGTTGAATCTTAGGCTAGAAATGAGACAATGGTGACACGTCAAGGTAAAGATTTGTCCGTCCTTTTTGGCAAAATTAGAATTGCCCAAAATGATAAAAACTGGGCATATCTTGAACACATCGAATAGCAAATATTACAACAATCAACAACGATACAGTTGAGAGTTTCGACACTTATTCTCTTGCACCATCTTTAATCGTTCTTGGGAATATTCATATTGTAAAAAATAATTACTTTAGTTACTTGCTAATCGTAAGTTCGAAAGAATAGAAACTATCTGTTAGTACGTGGTTGGATGTAAAGTTCTCACCGTATCTAAATAAATTTGGTTATTTTGAAACCACGACAACTAACCTTCGAACTTGATAAAACCAGCTCGAATAATGAGTAGAGTTCTGGATTATTAAAAGCAATATATGGTCGCTGGATAGGTTTTCGTACATTTACTCAGACATTAGTGATGGTTATCGTAGCAGTCTTGCATATCCTTAAAATAAAATTCGGTCCAAACCCGGTTTGCCATAAAATTGGTTTTGTTTTACAAATATTGAATGCTATACAATACTAAGCATCTCCCTTTATCAACATCTATGAGACCGATGTTTCCGGAAATAACAGTTTAAATTATCACTTTTGTGTATAGAAAAATAACCATTCAATAAATTCGTCTCGGTACATATCTGAAATTTCTATCCTTTATGGATGTTCGGAAAATATAGCTTTGTGATAAATATAGCATTATGACAAATGTGTTAGCATAATTGCAATACTATTACAAAGCTACACATTCACTTATTCAAGTAAAAAATCATTTTGAACATCTTTGGCTGTTATGCTAACAGGCAAGCCATAGTTTTGATAATAACAATAATATATATTATATTGCTGAATAGATATTATTATTACTTTTATTTCCTTTGATTTCTGGCGTTTACGCATTTCTTTCCGGGTTCTGCCCAGGGATCTAAGGTTAGAAATGGCATCATGACATTTTCCACTGACAAAAAAAATACAAAGATAAAGCCCTTCGTAAAGTGCGGGTTGTACATTTAAGAACAATTTTTTGTATCTCTTTGAGGCATGGACTTCCAGGAATCCCTTCAATTAGTCTACTGGAATCTTTTCCAACCAAACTAAGGGCTTCAACTAAAACAGGGATTGTTGATGTTCCCATGCGCCACATTTTTGAGATTTCTAAATCAAGGTCCTTGTATTTTGACAGCTTTTTGAATATCTTCAACGATACATTGCCGTCTGCAGGGACTGCCATCTATTATTATTATTATTATTATTATTATTATTATTATTATTATTATTATTATTATTATTATTATTATTATTTCGTTTTCTTATTCTTAATGGTCATCAATATAATTTTAATAAAAGAGCGACTGTTAAAGTAGAAATAATAATGATATTAATTTGTGGTTACGATTGTCGACGAGGTGTTTAGGTGTAACACGCCCTCGTCAGGATATTAAAAGATAAGACAACATTGAATCATTGAAAAAGCGTAAATGGCGGGGAAAATATAAAAAGCGCGAAATCAACACACCACGTTCGCCTCTCTTTTACTTCCTGAAATGCCATTTCGCCATTCTTTCCTGACGTTTCCTATTTGCTTGCCCGCAGCTAACAGTCTTTTGAATCGGAAGAGAAGTCGAAACATGACAGAGAACATATCCGCTGCTCAGTCACCTCGTATAAATCAAGTATTTAACGTTGATGAAAGCGAAATATCATCTCATCGGATGAGAAATGAACAAGAATGATCAAAACATAAAAATAAATATTCGATCCTCATTGTCACGACATTGCATCCTGTTCGTTTTTTACTTTCACAAAAATACACCATCAATAAAGATATTAACTTAGACAAACACACTTTGTATTACGAATATGAGAATCTATGCTTTGAACGCAGAAACCTTATCAAGCAATAATAATAACAATAAGAAAGTGAAGGTAGGAATCAATTATTTGCTAATACTGCAGTCCAATTTTATCTCTATTCATTTTACTAATATATTAGGACAAACACAGTTATGAACTTCAGCGGATAGGAGATTTTGGAGATACATGATTGACCAAGTCTTGAAGAAACACGGCAGGTGTTAGGAGTGAGATTCGAAAAATTATCAAAGCACGAAATCTCAAAACATTTTAGATAAACATATATTTTGTTTACTTGACGACTGTTTTAACCAGACATACGTACGCCCTTGAGCAAATAAACTGAAAAAAAAAAAAGAATAATTCCGTTATTATTTACTTTTTTGTATTTTTCCAATGAAACATGACCCAGTGCATTTCACGAAGTCGGTCCTTGCAAAGTGACCACAGATTCACGATTGGATCTAAAACTTGTGAGTGACCGGGCCAATCTATAGTACTTTGATTTGCACACTGGTAATGCTTGCCAGTGCGTTCGTGCAGCGTTACAATTTTGGTAAGATAGCTTCGAGTATTATCCATCTTATACAATGGCCATAGGAAAACTAATCGACACTCGTGAGAATAATGTCTGGGCTTGATAAAAATCTGACGCAATCACGGATAACGCAATATTTTCCAAGGCCAGATGAACGTAATCATACACCCCGAAAATAGATTCATATTACTGAAAATGAGCAAATCTGGGGAAAAAATAAAAATCGATTACACCTTGTCACTCCAGTGGGTCTAAAATTGAACGTATGGTGAACGAAAGGAAACTAAAGTGGTTGTTTCAATTAATTTGCATAAGGATGTACAATAATTTTAACTGCAGACTTTAGCAAGAATTAAAAATCGCTGAGATTTGTTTAAAGATTATCTATCAGCTGAAATGTTTTTAAACCAATAAGTTACATAGAAATGCAAAACGCTAAATAAATTTTAAGAAACTTAGGTATAATTTCTCGTTCAATTTACAAAAGAAAAGAATAATTATACAAACCAAATTCGCGTTAGTAAAAGGTAATTTTTATAAAGAGATTTTCACCACGCTTGAATAGGTGTGTATTAAGCACGAAGTTACTGTTGGGAATATTTATTAAAAGGTAGATTTTTCCAAGTGTTAATGGTTTTGTTAGCTAATTTTATCTGCGTTATAAACTAAGACGAGGTTGAATTAATATGACCGGAAGCGAAACGGGGCTAAATGAATCGTGATTTGCAATTACATCGTATAATGTTCAATTAATGTAATAAATAGAGAAGCATTGGCTTAAATCCATTGAAAATATAGATTATCATCTTCAAACATCTATATTTGTTTTGTAAAATATATGTTGTTTTTTTGTTATTAAGCTTATGAAATTGTTTATTTGCCTACATTTAATACTTTGAGTGTGTATATGTTTATTTATATATATATATATATATATATATATATATATATATATATATATATATATATATATGTGTGTGTGTGTGAGTGTGTATGACTGAAAATAAATATATTAGGAAAACAATATGCCGAACAGCTATATCAGAATATTTAAATTGTAAGAACATAACTTCTCAAAGGTATATTCAATGTTCATGGAGTAAAAGGACAACATAGTTAAACATAAATAGAATAAGTCCCCGGGTTACGACAATCCCGACAGACGACGATTCGTCGTTACGACGCAGTCTCCATTAAGATTGTGTCGACTTATGCAATTTACCTCGTACATACGACATAAAAAGCGCGGCGGAATAATACACGGGGTAGCGCAAGAAAACGCGGGGTGGCAGAAGAACACGTGGGGCGGCGGAAGAATACATCATCATACGGCGATAGAGTGATGAAGGCGGCGTGGGTGCTTTCCTGTTTCTACTGGTTAATAAATACACTAGCAGCTTAAAACAACCTCATTTCATTTTAGGTGCTATATTCATGCCATCTATATGATTTTTAGTCCCAGTTATGTTAACATATGTCATGGATATGTGATGTTATATCATAGGTTATTCTTTGATTATGGCGTTAGCATAGGTGACTGATGTAAGTGTTATTCACGGGTAATCGTGGGTACGTTCTGACTTTCTCTGAAAATCAAGTTACGACGCATCGTGGAAACAGAATTCTGTCGTAAGTCGAGGACATACTGTACTTAAATGGGGCAAGATGGATACATACCAGTACTGAAAACTGCTAAATTATTAAGAAGAAAGTTGGTCTGAGAGAGTTACTATTGCTTATTCTCAATTATTAGCAACTGGATACTAATGACATGAAGGAATGATTGACTGAATAATTGATTGATTGGTTCGCTACTTTTTACAGCTTAACAACCATTTGTGGATTAGTTAAAACGAAATATATTACACTAGTTACATGCTGACTATTGTCCTTATATTTGTTGTTGTTATCACAAGGTTACTTCCGTTGTGATGTCCGGCCTCCATAACATGTATGTCTATCCAGGTAAGCTAGAGAGAATACTGAACTGAGCCCTTTTCAAGAGCTTTATCCTTGGCTTTCTGTTATAGTCTTTTCTGCAACATTTGTTTCTTGGTTTCTGTTTTGGTTTTCTACAGAATCTCCTAAACGTAAATCTCTTTGTATTTACAATCTTCTTTCAGGATAGAATATTTGTCTTTCTGTTTTCATGTTGTTTGACTAATTTTGTCATCCAATCCTTTGGTGTTTCCATATATGTTAGTAAGTCAATAATTATTGTCTTGTATGACAATCCTAACTGAATAAGACCCCTCCCACCTTCTTTAGTTGTTATCTATGGTAGATAGACATCAGCCTTTGGATGATGCATGTTATACTTAGAAAAAAGCTTTCTTGTCTTAGAATCCATTCGCCTGATGTCATTTAGAGTCCAGTTCAAGATGTTGAAATGCTATTGAAACACTGGGATGGATAGGTTATTATTGACCACGATTCTGTTCCAGAGAATTCAATTCAGTTCTTAATGTCAGTCACACCATTCTATAGTACTTTTCGCTCTAGTTTTTATGGTGAATTCCTTCACCCTATTTATACCGAGATACTTATAACCTTCTTGTTGCTCTAAATATTGAGTTTTTACCCCAGCGTCTAAGCTAATAGAATAGGATATTTTCTAGTGATCTTCGTAAAATTGTGGCTTTAGTATATTTTTCCAAACCAAATCCCATTCCAGTATCATCACTGAAACATATTCCTGTTTTTAGGTGACCTACCTGTTCATTTTCATTCCTAGCATAGACCTTTACGTCATCCATGTTAAATAAATGGTTTTTTTAGATAACTTTTAGCCATATTTTGTCCTCTCAAGTTCGCTGGTTTAATGCTATTAGGGATATAAAAAGGGGGAAAAAGTGCCCTTAGAAATATTTCTCTGTTGATGTTTATTTCAATAAAATTATAGATTCAATTTATTATTATTATTATAGTAAATATGATAATAATAATTATTATTAATGTCATTAATAATAATAATAATAATAATAATAATAATAATAATAATAATAATAATAATAATAACAACAACGACAACATAAAGCAAAGAGAGATGCAACCGACAGAGATATAGAAAAGATGGCAAGATAAACCGCTGCACGGTCAATATTTTACCCGGAGCAAACAATCTGATGTTTATGGCTGATATTCTGTTTTGTGAATTCAATTCGGTATTTAACACCATACGCAACACGCCTGTAGTATCCTTTTCTTTGTTTCTCCTGAGTTTGGGTATGCTGCAATCGATCTCATTCGATGGCTTCTAGGTATTTATAGGTTTCTTCTTGTTCCAGTCTCCTAATATTTGCGACAAAATCGAAATCAGTTGAGTTTTTCGGTAATTCTCCCTCTCTTGAATGCTACTTTTGCACATTTATCTAATCTGAAGTCCATACCAATGTCCTCACTGAAATATTTTACATTATTGAGGAGACCTTTTAATTCATTTTCGTATTTGGTAAAAACTTTGCTTTCAGCCATGTAGAATTAAATATTTGCTTATTATTATTATTATTATTATTATTATTATTATTATTATTATTATTATCATCATCATCATCATCATCATTCTTCTTCTTCTTCTTCTTCTTCTTCTTCTTTGATTTCTGTTGTGTACACATTTCCTTCCGCGTCCAAAGCATAAAGCAAGGTCAGAAATGTCTTCATGACCTTCTCCCCCGATAATTCTTATAAAGACAAAATCAAAACAAAGGTCACACGCATTTATACATAGATAAAAAGCTCTTCGTAATATGTGAGTTGTACATTTTTGTAATTTATAAGGCATGGGGTTACATGAATCATTTCAGTACGTCTATCGGAGACTTTTCCAATCAATCCGAGTGCTCCACATACAACTGGAATTATTGACATCCTCAGGTGCCACGTTTTTTGAGACTTCCACGTCAAGATATTTTATCTTTATTATTTCCTTTGATTTCTGATGTCTATTCATTTCCTTCCGGGTCACAACCAGAGTCATTAAGTCAGAAATGGCATCATGACATTTTCCACTATTCATCTTTTTTTGGGGAAAAAAAGATAATGCTGCTGCTGTTGTTGTTATTGTTATTATTATTATTATTATTATTATCATTATTATTATTATTATTATTATTATTATTATTATTATTATTGTTGTTGTTGTTAGGTCTATGAATATAAAATATTGGTAGTGCCTTTCAAGTACAGGCAATCGATGCGAACTTATTAATTAAAACGTTTACAGCTTCAAAATTATAAATCAGAGGGTAGCAAACAAGCAAACACCACCATTTTAGGTGGTTAATTATTTAAATCCGAAGCCCTATTAATTAATTTTATTTAATAACATTTTTGGCTTAATTCTTTAAGACGATAATTCGGCATAAACTATTTTTGTATACTAGGTACCACAATGAAATTTCTAAAAAGAAAACGAGCAAAGCATATTAAATAATTTAAATGCATCATTTGAATTCCGGTTCTTTATAAAAGATAATGGCGCTAATCCGAATTTAAAAAAAATGAATTTCCGTATATAAATAAACTTTTTAGCCAGTGTACAAATATTGTTACGTATTAGTCGCATCAAGCTGCCTTTTTTATCAAAGATGTAAACAATAAATTTAATATTTTCTTTAAAATCCTATCTTTGTTCTAGAGATGTTTATCGAAGTATATAAGAAGATTTAAAACGCAATTCACTACATGTTCTAAAAGTAATACTTATTTTATACTTAATACTTACATTTTTATGGTAAATGTTCGGAGAAGCTCTTCGCTGTGGTAATTAGTTTGGATTTGTAAAATCTAAGAGAATGAATTAAACAGGAAAAAAATGATATTTCTGACATCTTTCAATGGTGGAATGCTTAAACTCGGGATTTTACAAAATGTAGGGAAATATATATCAAGTGCAATGGTAAATCTACGTATCTTCATAGGAAAGCTGAAAATAAAGAAGACATTTTTCAAATAAATTTACATCGTTACCTTACATAATCTCAAAAATAGCATTTCTCGGGAGTTTGAGTTAGCGCTAAGCCAGCAGCAAATTCAACAATTCATCAGAATTAACTAAAAATAAATCTGAATGGCACCAGCGATCGAAACCGTCAAAGAATTAAGCAAGACATTGGAATGGAATTCAGAATAAGGAAAGGTTGTCATGACGCACAAAGGAACAGGATGAGAAAGAAAAGGAATTCACCAAGTCGACAATGACATCATCTGAATATTGAATAGAAAAGAGTATTACAAATAGCCTGGTAGTGGAATCTATTAAAAAGAATAAAATGACAGATATATCAAAGAAAATCTGAACAAAGAATTCTTAGAAAAGTAACTGTAGAAAGTTGATAAAAGCTATAAATTACATTGGCGCAAGTTATATTAAATATTGGGGATATTTCTTTTTCAACAGGGCAAATGCAGAACTCAGGAGGAGGAGATTGATGACCATATATAATTCCTTACATCTCAGATATTACATTACAAGACGTGTGTGTAAGGAAAACAATAAAAAAGAGGATTTGTTAGCTTTGAAGATTATCGGATTGGTTACGAAATTCCATTCGGCATATAGCAGGTAGAATATTAAATATGCTAATTAAGACAGCTCGAAACTGAAGAATAACGAAGACGAGATTCAAAAACGTGGACCTAATAATGGTAAATAGGTTTCCAGTGATTCCACGAAACAAATGTAAGAAATAACATGGAAATAGTCGAGTAGACGAAGCTGAGTAGAGATGCAAAACATTATAAATAATCGAGAATAGAAATGCATCGAAAAGAAAACGACTAAGACAAATCGATTCGATGACATTGTGGGTAATAAAAATAGATTCAGTAGATTAGATATGAAACATAGTTATTAGTTGTTATATGCGTTCGTCCAATGGATAATGCTACCAACGCCTGGCTGTTTTTACTAAGCAAACAGATATGTGCACTAAGCAGGAGCTGCTTTATACAAAAGAACAAATGAGGATTGGTGGAAATACATGGATTATACAATATATGATAGAAGGTAAAAATACAAAAATAGTCCTGGACATGACGACAAACTGCATCCGGGAGCAATTTCTCTGATCGAGAGACTGGAAGTCTTGAGAAAAGTAGAACCCCCTTTTAATAGCTGTTTTTATCCAGATACAAGCTGGACCCGGGGTGGTAGCACCTGTTATGACTCCAGCTATGTGCAAATACTGAAACCCTAAAAGAAAATACGATTAAAATACAAGAATACATAGTTATAGTAAAAAAAGACAACAATATATTTTGCACAAAAATTTACCAACAATACATATAGTAAACTTAGCAACTGTACATTTTATAGAAAAAGGACGAAAAATACATTTTATCGGTAGTTGCTGACCGATAATTGCGTTCAAAATATATTGAATCTATAATATTAAATTTAGGCAATAAATAAGCCATAGACTTGCTGATATGCCTATAAACAAAATCAAACAAACAAATCCAATGTAAAAAATAAATCACGATATGCAACGATCTAAAATATTTTTAAAACGTAGAATCTACTCAAAGTTAAACTATGGAGGACGCTAAGGGATGTAATTTAATACATAATAAACCAAATTCAGTAAATATAGTTGTATGAGGTAGCGAGTACGAGGTTACATTGTACCAATAAGAAATTTATATATATATATATATATATATATATATATATATATATATATATATATATATATATATATATATATATATATATATATATATAAAGAAAGAAAACAGTAAGATATATAATCCGGAGTTCTTATTGATATTTTTTATTCTTATTTTTACAAAACAGTGCTCAATGTAAATTTACAGAACATAATTATTATAAAGTAACTGATTTAAAATATGATTTTTTTCCCGCTACATTGTAATAACCATGTTTCAAAAAATCATATTCAACTTCAAACGAATATTGGAATAACTTATAAGTTATTTCAATATTCGCTTGAAGATGAAATGGAACAAATGCTTTTAAATTAATTACAAAATTAAATTTGAAGTTGTTAGCGTCCATTTTTGAAACATGGCTATTACTATGTAGCGAAAAAATATTTTAAATCAGTTAAATTATAATATACAAATACACACACACAAACACACACATATATATATATATATATATATATATATATATATATATATATATATATATATATATATATATATATATATATATATATATATATATATATATATATGTATAGTTGTAAAGTGTGCTATATTTATGACATAAAGTGCTCAATATCAGAGGTAGAGTGTATGCAATCGTCACACTCGCGGACTGACGGTTGCGTCGAGCATGAAAACGCCTGTCGCCTCTGAGTGTTGACTTCAATGTTCATATATATATATATATATATATATATATATATATATATATATATATATATATATGTGTGTGTGTGTGTGTGTGTGTGTGTGTGTGTGTGTGTGTGTGTGTGTGTGTGTGTGTGTGTGTGTCTTAATTTGAAATTATCTTATTGTCTATTAATATAAATATTATTTTTAGGCGAATGACTGAAACAACTTGCCTTGAAATAGACGTCCTACCAAAGAAAAAATTGAAATCACGATCTAAAGGGTGTTCCAATAATTTGAACTGATTTTAAATGTGAATTGGTTTTAACAGATTTATCAACTTAAGTCTTTGGCAATTTCAAACCAGAAATTTGGAAACAGCATGTTGTACTGCTTGGCATTCGCGCCAGAAGCTCCAATACTAAGTTTTCAGGGTGTTTGGGTAAAAATCTGAGGACAGTACAGAGAATTCGGCAAGATTTGGATGGGTTTAATGGTGATTAAGAATGTACGGAGGCACTAGAAATTGATTCTCAACGTTCTGAAAAGAAACGAACTCCCGAAGTTGTTGGTAAGGCCGTCAGACTCAACACAAAGGACTATATCAAGGGAATTGAGGAGTTAATACTGACATGAGTCAAGACTGTATAAGAGAATCCTGTCATGGCTGTCAAACAATTATTGCGACCACATCACTCCATACATCTGGATGCCTAACTCCCCAGACTGCAAAACATTTGATGATTATGTGGGGGGGGGGCAGTAGAGCGAGAGGCCAACAATCTTCAACTATGAACAGAAGGCACGGATTTTGGCAGCATTCACCAATTTAAACAAGGAGACCGTCACAAAGATTTGCAGGAAATCCTAAAGTTGTATGCAAGCCGTGGTTGAAGCCAATGGGGGTTTTATTGAATAAATTTACTCTTTAGTATTTCAAGATATTTTTGTGTAATTTTGGTAAATATATCTGTTAAAATGAGATGCCAGTGTTATTTTCATCTTTGTGTAGTTTAGTCGACACTTTATCCATACTACACTGTTCGCACACAAACACACGCGCATACACACACACACACACACACACACACACACACACACACACACACACACACACACACACACACACACACACACACACACACACACACATGTAAGGAGAGGGAGAGATTTATATTAAAAACGACGGGTATGGTTTATGTATAATGTTTCCAAATGTTCTCTATGTTGAAGCCCATTCAGCAACTATCAAGGGTGATTTTATTTTTACTTTTAAATAACTTTGTAGATGTTACATATATTTATCTACAGTTATAGGAATGGTTTATTTTCAAAACAGGATCAGCAATTTTGACATAATCAAGAAAAAATAAATAACTTATCCGCTGCCGTTTTAATGAAACTTGTACAAAGGAGGAATTGCTGCCCAAATACATAATTTTATATATATATATATATATATATATATATATATATATATATACAGAAATATAGTCTTAAAGTGTGCTATATTTATGGGGTAAAGTGCTCAATATCAGAGATAGAGCGTGTGTAAATATAAAAGTGGACATGGAAGTCAGCACTTAGAGGCGACAGTCTGTTTCATGCTAGTGCAATCGTCAGGCGACTAGTGCTGTTATTTTTCTCGGCTATTTATATAAGGGTCAGTGGTGCATTATGGGTAGTCTATTTTGGCGGTTACTTTTACCGGAAGTCGCTTATTTGTTTATTTATTTATGTCAAATTATTTTGCTTGTTTTTTGTTTGTTTTTTTTATTTTTATTTTTATTTTTTATCTTATATATTTATTTATTTATTCTTTTATTTTGATCGGTGTTTTTGGTTAACGTAGTAAAAATTTGTTTATATAGCTTATTGTTGGTAGTCTATAATGGCCGTCATTTACCGGAAATCGCTTGTTCGCTTATTTATTTGGGTCAAATTGTTTTGCTTGTTTTTATTTATTTTCATTTTTATTTTTTATCTTATATATTTGTTTATTTGTCATTGATTACATCTGTTTGTTGAATTTTGCGGTGTGATGTTGTGGTTTTTTCTGACTATTATTTAGGTGGGAACAGTTTTTAATGTATCTATTTAGGTTGGTTATCTTTATTTGTTTTTGTTTTGTTTTGTTTTTTAAACGGCTAGTTTATCGTAATCGGTTGTTAGTTTATTTATATATTTGGATGTATTTAGATCGATTTATTATACTTGTTGTTATTTATTTGTTACACTATATCTTTTTGGCTTTCGGTTTTTAAGTAACGTAGTATATTATCTTTTATTAATGTTTTTTTAACATCTGCACATCTACGGGTGAGAGTCGGAAATGGTTATGTACGATCCTGTTTGTAGGCAAGTCCGGATGGAAAACGTCACTTCCTATTTTCCATTTTTTGAGAAGAAAAATTTACTTACAAAATATACATAAAATATCTAAGTGAAACAATAGTGGTTGTTGACAGCAGTTTGGTGTTGGGTGGACCGGGTAGTTAATGTTGAATGGTGTGTGGACATTTTTTCGATGATAAACATCGGTTAAAGTTTAGGTACGTCAACTCACAAGCATCCTAAGTTTTTTATATATATATATATATATTTATATATATATATATATATATATATCGGTCAAAGTTTAGGTACGTCAACTCACAAGCATCCTAAGTTTGATATATATATATATATATATATATATATATATATACATACATACAAACATATATATATATATATATATATATATATATATATATATATGTGTGTGTGTATTCAGTATGTGTTCGTAACACTGGGTTTTATGTTTTTGCGAACATCAAACAAATTACACACACGCATGCACAGACACGCATGCACGCACGCATACACACACACATACAGACACACACATACACACACACATACAAACAGACACACACAGACATATATATATATATATATATATATATATATATATATATATATATATATATATATACACAGTGTAACCCGGATATAAGAGACCCGGATATAAGAGAAACTAGGATATAAGAGAGATTTTCTCTGGTCCCAAATTAGAGGCTGTGTTAATGTATATATAATAGACCAATCCCGGATATAAGAGAAACCCGGATATAAGATACGTCTTCTCCGGTCCCGACAACTCTCTTATATCCGGGTTACACTGTATATATATATAGGTAGATAGGTAGATATAAATATACTGTTAAAATAAGAAGTGATTTGCAATATGTTTGGGAATTTTTAAGTGGCTCAGTCAATAAAATTTAATTTCCCCCACCTCATATTTGTGTGCGTGTGTGTTTGTTACTTTGTGTAATTTTTTAAGTCAAAAATTTATTATTAAATGTTAAAAAACTGCAAAAGACTCCTGAACAATTTTGTAAATTGAAAAATTCGATCTTAAAACGAAAGGAAGAATTAAAGAGATATCTTAAAATGTCTTTCGAATTCTAAAAGAAAATCAATAGAATAGAGCAGAACTAAAAGATAATATCAAATTAGAAAAGTAGTTTTCAGGCCTAACAAAGAATAAGAACTGAAAAGGAAACTAATTTAACGAATCAAAAGAATGAATGAAAATGTACAGTTGAATAAAGGAGGGTTTCTCAATAGCAGTGGGTGACAGGCATCAACCTATCATGGCATTTTCCAATGATCCTGCTGAAAATTACTCATGATGTCCTTAAATAAACCTAACGTGAAGGGAAGTTGCGAAGGGTTTGACGTGGTTTAGAAATATGTGAAGAACGACTAGTGACTTATTTTGCAGACTTGTCGGCGACTTTTCGAAAGGAATGAGGTATTCAATTATTTTATTGGGAAGGTTTTGTGTTGTCGCTTTTATCTTTTTTGCATTGAGTGAGTAAATAGTAAAGGAAATGGGCGAAATGCTTGCGTGCGTTCATTTCAGTGCATCTACATTTGCATGTATGATTTCTTTTACGCCCGTGTCAGTGCATTTGTGTGCATATGCGTGTGTATGCATATCTAGCATAAAAGTAATAATGCCAGAAACGTGTACATGAAAAAATATAGACTAATGTAAAAAGAAGGAAGAAAGAATAAATTTATTTCAAAATACAAATCATGAATGGTTCTTACTGAAACAACCACAGTCCTTACATAATTTTATCAGTTGTGTATTTAGGCATGAATATTTTAAAACTCACTCAACTATGGATTTGATGATTTTCATTTGTTTTTTCTCTTTTGTTTAACTATTAAAGTTATCATAATACAAGTAACGAAAACCACTCAAAGTAGAGGTTTACTTAATGAGGTACGGATATAAGAGTAGATGTTAGAAAGGTAATATCATGAGAATAGAGAGGTATATAACGATTGAAACTTGTTAATATCATGAGAATAGGGAGGTATGTAATGGTTGACGATTGTTAATACCATTAGTATAGGAAGGTATGTAATGATTAGCAGCTGTTAATACCATTTGAATAGGAATGTATGTAATTATTGACGGTTGTTAATATGATGAGAATAGGGAGGTATGTAATTATTGACAATTTTTAATATGAGAAAAGGTAGGTATGTGAAGATTGGCAGTTGTTAATATCATGAGAATAGGGAGGTATGTAATGATTGACACTTGTTAATATCATGAGAATAGGGAGGTAGGTAATAATTGACACTTGTTAATATCATGAGAATAGGGATGTATGTAATGGTTGACAATTGTTAATACCATGAGAATAGGGAGGTATGTAATGATTGACAGTTGTTAATACCATTTGAATAGGGATGTATGTAATTATTGACAGTTGTTAATATGATGAGAATAGGGAGGTATGTAATAGTTGACAATTGTTAATATCATGAGAATATTGAAGTATGTAATGATTGACAATTTTTAATATCATGAGAATAGGGAGGTATGTAATGATTGGCAGTTTTTAATATGAGAAAAGAGAGGTATGTGATGATTAACAGTTTTTTATATCATGAGAATAGCGAGGTATGTATTGATTGACAGTTGTTAATATCATGAGAATGGGGAGATATATAAACGTTGACACTTGATTTGAAGAAGTTAGGATTTTTGATTTCAGGGAAGTCACTACGTAGATCTCTTTTGCAAAAAGTGGTAGCTTTTGAAAAAAAACCTCTCTGACTACATTTGACTACAGAGGAAATGCGGACCATTCGTCTCTGTGGAACTAGCATTGCGTGTCTTAACTGTAAAAGTCTCAACAGAAGGATCTAAAATTGAACCGTTTCTTAACTCTTAGTCTAGAAACCGCGATGGACGAGCTGTTACCAAGCGACGTTTGGTATTTGGAGGGAGTGGCTACAGAGTGGAAAATATTTAATGCTCTAATTGACTGATTCGAACTGGATATGGAAGACGTGGCAGAAAGACCCCATTTTGGGTCTGAACTGATGCTTGTAAACATAAAAAAATAGCAGAGAAATCCATGTAATTTCTGAGGCGCTAGAAAAGCAGTGACATCCAAATCGTGAGAACAAATATTTATCATGAACTCATTATTTGCTCAGTGATAATGAGACTAGCTTGCTAGATTGGCTTCTAAGATACTGAAAGTTACAAATCAGTTTTTTAGTATGTCACAGAACCACAATTTGCTTAAAATCCGTAAGGTTTCCCAGTGGTAGGCTATATCTAACGCTGTTGTTTTTTTATAAGCGATCAGCGAAATAACTTTATGTTTAGGGTACAATCAGCGAAAGCTACAGGTATTACTCTCAATGCTTCTATTATCGCTTCAAAAATAATTTTCTGTATATGTAATATAGTACTACAACTATTTTTTTCTTTTCTTTCTTACAGATTTGATATCTACTTCCCCAAAAAGAAAAACAACTTTTAGTTTCCAAAGCACTGCTTTCCGTATACCAAGCGATCATTACAAAGCATTGTTTGGTTAATTAATTGCTCGGCATTTTCAACCTTATTGGGTTATTTAAAGTCGCGCTCAATGGTGATGACCAATGAAATTAGCGGGATTAAACATTAACCCAACCCAAGTAAAAATATATGACAGTCGCTATCGCTTGTTAAAAATCCCATCGTAAATGGAAAAAAAATCACGGCTTATACCGAAATAAATTATCGTTATGTTTTCATATTTTTTGAATTTAAGAATGCACCTAAATATAATTTAAGCTACCTATGAAAGTCAAGTTAAACTATGGAGGATGCTAAGTGATATATTTTAATGTTTAATAAGCAAAAGGGAGTAAATGTTGTTGAAATTCTGAAATTTAGTTTGAAAAATTCATTTATGTATTTAATTATCTTAATTAAAGGTTTTGAATTTAGCAGTTTTCTTTTAAACTTTTCAGATTTTTATTACCATGTATTTTACCTTTGGAAAGGAGTCAATATTTTAAGAAAGGAGATATGTGAAAATCTACACTAATATATGAAGTTTGCCGAATATCGGAGATAGAGATTTCATAGATGCAGACATTGTCGATTTCGATACAGCATGCTGACTTTATTTTTTCATACTTTAAAGCGAGTTTTGAATCAAGAGCCAATACTCTTATGGCACACATTATATATATATATATATATATATATATATATATATATATATATATATATATATATATATATATATATTAGTTTTTTATCTACTTAGTGTATTGAGTACTTTACCTTTAGTCTTTTACTCGTTTTTTTTTTTCTTCTGTGGATTGGAGCTTAAGCACTTGGCGAGAGGATTCGTCCAGTTTTATGTTCTTGGTTCTTTCTTTTTTTATTTCCAATTTTTGCTCGGACATCAGTTTGTTCTATGAAAATTTGAGTCAACAGGGGCCTTTTCAAAACGAGTATTATTCATATACAGTGTAACCCGGATATAAGAGAGTTGTCGTGACCGGAGAAGAAGTATCTTATATCCGGCTTTCTCTTATATCCGGGTTTGGTATATTATATATACATTAACACAGGCTCTAATTTGGGACCAGAGAAAATCTATCTTATATCAGGGTTTCTCTTATATCCGGGTCTCTTATATCCGGGTTACACTGTATATATATATTCATACATATATATATATATATATATATATATATATATATATATATATGTATATATATATATATATACATACATACATATATATATATATATATATATATATATATATATATATATATATATATATATATATATATATATATTCATATATATTAAAAAGAAGAGAGGTACCGCAAACTTTTTTGGTTGTAATGTGGGTTTTTTAAAAAAATATTATTCTTTATTTTTCATAGTTTTACATAGTTTTACAACACGTGTTTCTGGTCTTACGACCGTCTTCAGGTAAAGGATGGAGATTTCCACATATTATTAAAAACAATTATTAAAAATAATTAATTTTTTTCCTTTATGTTTTTCAATGTTACATCTTCTCTATATGAGACATTCTCTGTTTTTGTGTTGGTCATTCTAATGTCTTTCTTTAAAAGTCTTTCATATATATATATATATATATATATATATATATATATATATATATATATATATATATATCGCTAGTGAATTAAATTGGAGAGGTGCAGAGGAATATCTTTGCAGTTTCAACATGACATTTCGGACGATATTGTCCAACGTTCAGGCATGAAAACATGGCATAGCATTTCAAAATCTCTTTTTAGCTTTTCTAAAGTTTTCTTTTCATACTTAAAAATACGTTTCTCAGTTTCTGAAACGTATCTTTCTCTGTTCTTCTGTGACTTCAGATAAATGTTACAGTTTTCGTCGTACACTTTAAATATGTCTATAAATAATGTAAATTTTGTTATTATATTTCATTGGAAGAGCCTTTATTGAAACTGACAGGTTTTGTTTTATTTATTTTTTAATAATTTCTCGGTTACCGAAAATATATCTGGGCACAGTTCTACACACACGGAAACAATATTTATTGTGTTCTTGTCCGAAAGTAAGATAAAATCGCTAAAAACTAATTAGAACAAACATTGTCATATCTAATAAAACTTATTTTACAAGGTAACCAAAATAGTTCTGGTCGTTTTTAAAGGAAAAAAAGAAAACGCTTCACTATATGTGTTACTTATATTTAGTCTTCGAAGTAATCGCCATTGGCATCCAGCACCTTCTGCCAACGTGTGTCCAGCTGTTCAATGCCATTGCGGTAGAACTCGGGAGGGGGGGGAGGGGGTTGACGCAAAGAAGTCCGTCAGGGCTTTGCGCAAGTCTGCTTCATTGGTGAAGGATTTCCCACGATTTCAACGAGTGGAAGAGGTGGTAATCGGATGGCGCAAGGTCAGGTGAATAAGGTGGATGGCACAAAGTCTCCCACCCAAGTTGCTGTATGGTGTCCCTGACCACTCACGCGACATGGGGCCAGACGTTGTCATGGAGGAAAAGCACAACTTTGCGATTCACCAGTGCTGGCTCCTTCTGACGCAATGCCTGTTGCACTCGTTTCAATTGCTGCGAGTATAGGTCTCCAGTGACCGTTTGGCCCGTTGAAACTTGCGTGCGTGCATAGGCGGTCTTGCGGTGTGAGGGACAGCATCCTGAGGAGACAACCAATGTCTGGAACGCTTGTGAGTTTCGTACAGAATCCACTTTTCATAACCACTCGATTGAATAAGGATGCGGTACGGTGGCGAGAACGCAGCGATACGCAGGCTGCCACTCGTTGTCCCTTGTGGACTTCCAACAGCGTTTGCGGAACGCATTTGCTCAGTTTGTACGTCTTACCTAGGCGGTGCAGATGAAGTCTAACTGTTTCATCGGAAATGTTGAACTGTCTTGCAAGTTCACCACACGTTAGACTACTGTCCTCTTCAATGACCGCCTTCAGGACTTCGTCATTCAAGACATGTGGTCGTCCACTGCGAGGATCATCATGGAGAGACAAATCTCCCGACTTCAATTTTCGAAGCCAACGCCTTGCAGTACGTTCATCCACAGGACTATCTCCAAACGCTTGACTTATGCGGCGACTTGATGCAGCTGCTGATAAGCCTACTTTGAAGTCGTAAAGCAAAGAGCCCCGAACGAGATCTCTAGACACTTCCATCCTTCTCACAGCTGTCCGACTTATAACTGATGGCCGGGCACGGTGCGTGTGTTTTTTTATAACGTCTGATGTTCCAACTTCCGGCTGTCCGAATTTGAAAACAATTGCTACCCGCATTTCGTATATATTTCAACTTCATTCAATGACTAATAAAAAAACGGACAGAACTTTTGTGGTTACCTTGTATATATAAATATGCATATATGCTTACATATACAAAAACTGGGCACGTTTTACGGCCGAGGTTTAGTGCTCAGTTGATGATACAGAATGCTACTGAAATCTTGAATGTATTTGAAAATGTTTCTTTCATGCTTGACACTTTGAATACCGTCGACTTAACTCGTATAACGCACCTTCATCTAATCCACGTTGGAAACTGGCATTAATATTTACCCCCACCAACACAACCGGTTTAACAGTACAAAGGTAACGGTGAACGATTAAGATTTTCTCTCTTAATTGAGCCCCTGCAATAATTTGAAACAGTATTCATTTTAGTGCTACTCTTTACGATTAAGAAGAGGGTAAATATAATCATCTGAGAGACCCCTCTCTGCTTTCGATCAGTATGGCTGATGCTAACCTCCAGGAATGTAACTTTATACGCCTACTCGGGCTAAGGTTCTCAGCTGACATTAAGTCGAAATACTATATTGAATCCATTGCTAGGTCAGCTGCTAAGACATTTGGTTTATTTTGACGTACGAGACAATTTTCCTCTCCAGAATCTATCTTACAAATCTATGTCTACCATGCTTAGAATATTGCTGCCGCATATATGATCTGGTTCCCCTGCTAATTACATTGGGCTCCTTGGTGAAACCCAAAGGAGAATCAACAATATTATTGCTCCAGATCTGGCGCTATGGTTTCTTTAATTTAAGCGCAGTACGAGACTGGCGTCGTGATCTCATGGATTTACAGTTGAGCTGGCTAGATACAGCCTTAAATTCTATGCTAACTTTTTCTTTTCAAGGACGTCTCGTTTAGGAAACCTCCTCCCGGTTCCAAACTTTACAACCAGCTTTAATATGCAATAATTTAAATGCAATGTCAATCGCTATTTACTGTCTTCCTGATTACTCTTTCCACTTACTGCTCACTATTAATGTTTCTGTTCCTAATTCTTCCACACCCAGTAACGCCATGCTAGTGACTTTACTGCCTTGAATGGGGTGATAAATTATTTTTTAAAATTATTTCACCTTTTGAATAATTCAAAATATGTTTGCACTCGTTCGAAGATGAACCGAGGCGCAGATCAAGGGGTGTGATACATAAATACTTCCAGTGACATATTTGTGTAAAATGTCGTTCTACCTGCAAATCAACTTCTTCTCTTAGGTGCCATGTCTGTTTAGATGTTGGGAAATCATAACTTTCCATAATTTCGTCCTCTTTGCAGATCGAAACAGTGTTTGTCTCCTTACTATCACATTTACTCCCATATTCTGCTATCCCTCAGCCAATAACTGACAGTTTGTTTCAGAGGAATGTGCTCCCCTCCACCGAGTAAAATGATTGCCTAGGATGACATGCAGTGATGTGATTGCACAGTACGTGAGCTCCCTGAAGGCCATGTATTGGCCATGAAGCTTTATTTTTGATGGTTACAATGCAGCCCCGTTCATATAAAACCATGAACATCAGCGTAGAATAGCTCGGACTTCTGCTAAGATACAAATCGAAGATGAATTGCAAGTTGTTCAAACGTGAAGAACCAAGATCAGTTTGTCCAGAAGTTATGTCGGTCCTTGTAAGCAGATGGTCATCAAATGGCCAGAAGTGAGGGAGTCGCAATCAGAGACATTGTTTCTGAAAAGCTCAAACTAGCTACTGAAGGAAATTTAGTATTTGTTCACAGACATTCTTGTTCTTTTTCTTTTCCATTTTTCTCTAGACTGGACTGACGTCTATATGCGTTTCGATGGAAAGAAGTCTCGAGAAAAGTTGAAAAAGCTGCACAACATCTGTGAACTCACCGGGAAGTCAAACTCCTACGTTATGCAAAACGTGTCAGTTATCTATACGTGGGACGGATGTAACTGTATTTGTGCGTGGGAAATGTGAAATAATCACGCTCATTCATAAATCAAAGGAGTTCCACACTTGCTGGGCTAATTTAGCTGATGCAACTGCTTCTCCTGTCCAAGTTGCATCTGTGGGATCGCAGATTTTTGTCAGTATGTATGGACGGAAACCAGGCGATACACCGGACTTTCTAAGTTACATCAAGTATACGGAGTATATGCTGCAACATCGACAAAGATCATACAGCCTGAAATACTGCCTCCAAATGAACGATCAGCTTTGTTCCACAGTCTCTGGTTCTATCTTCGAGGTATGATTTGGAATACTTTACGTCATTGCCAACTTGGTTCTTGCAGCTGGGTTTGGGAAATGACAAATGGTACTTTAGTCCCAGTTCAAACAGATCTAGATATTGCCCTTGAGGAACTACTGAAGTTTGTGTGTTCTAAGTGCAAGATTTCATTCAAGAGTCATTGCAGAACAAACCTCTACTATTAGCGGAAACATGGTCTCGGGAGCGTAAAAGCATGCTGTGATTGTAGGGGCACCGATTGCAACAACATTACAAAAAGAGGACGAATGGGAAAACGATGCTGTTTTATTTGAAATGTTATTTTGAATTATATCACAACATTTACATTGTTCTCTTTGATATTGTTGGTAGTGGAGTTTGGGGTATTTCAATACATTTTTGTGATATCTTATAACCTTTTTTCATGGGGTTAATATTTTCCGGGCCTAGTATTTTTTTTCGCGATAGTGTCGGAATAAAAGATTTAAAATTCTGTAAATTTCTCTTGTACGAAGGATCACATTGTTGGCAGACATCAAAAAGATGTGAAAAGATATACACTCTTTTTTTTAAATAAGCACCTTTCTTGTCAGAGTGTGCTGTCAGTATGCTTAGCAAAAAAAAGGACTAAATAACTACATCCCTGTTGCCTCAAGTCTCTTCTTCCCCTGTGAGGAAACTTTCCAGCATTCTCTGCCATATAGATATTACATAAGTGTTCAGCACTACAGACACGACAAAAAGAAATACGACGTATAAGATGTAATAAAATAAGCCTGTTCATTTAAGCAACTATATATTAAATATGTGTTGCTTTTCTGTCCAACTGATATTTTTCATATGCAAATTCTAATTTTTCCTGAACAAAATAAACACACTGGCCGTGTTCAGGTTATTAAAATAGTTTTCTGTAATAAAACTGATCCTGTCTATCTTTTCGATGCATTAAAATAGGTATCTGTAAAAAAGAATACTGATCAGCTCTCCGTGTTTAATGCGTTAAAATTGACTCAGATTTCAATATGTTAAAAAGGGTTTCTGTACAAATATATATCATGACTCACAAACGCCACATTCACTTTATTTTTATAAGTAAAATACTTTTTATATATCAAAATACCTATTTAAATCAAGAATGCATTAATCAAATTAATTTACATATTTGACTACATTGGGTAATTTAATAAAACTTTTAATAAATTAATTTTCATAAATTTTGTTTCAAAAATGAATTATACATAAAATGACCAGATTTGGTTATTAATGCTTGTATTAATTGCTCATTACTGGTAGTCATTAATTGAGTTAATAACAGATAAAATCCTTCTTTCCGAACGTAAAATACTTGTTTTTTATTCTGTTAATCGATCTCTCTGGTGACCTCTACATATGCAGACGTATGCAGACATATTTGATATTATCATCATAGTTTGATTTCACGAATTAATATTTGAGAGTGTTTTATGCGCTTGCATGACATGCGTGCAAAGAGTTCTGGACTGCTCTGTTGACGATTTAGGCGCCCAATAAAGCTTGTATACCCACAAACACCTCTCTTTAAATCTCTGCTTCAATAAGGAAAACGATGACGATGGCTGTAAGGACAAGAGGTCGAATATTTTCTGTTGGAGGTGAATCAGAAGGAATGGCAGAAAATATCTGACAATTTAAAAAATGTTGTATTTCACATAACAGTGCTACAAGAAAATAATTTATTACTAAAATCAAAAACACCTACATTAGCGAGAAGAAATATGATTCAAATAACACATTTCAAATCTTTTTGAGTATAGGTGCATTTTTTATTAACTTATTTAATTTATGGTTGAGTCTTGCCTATTTTTTTGTTTTACATATCACATATATTCTGGTATTAATTTATTAAAAACTTAGAAAAACATTTTGAAACGGTCTTATATAGTTACTTCACACACACACAAACGCACACACACACACACACGCACGCACGCACGCACACACACACGCATATATATATTTCATTGAATGAGTTTTGTCTACTTATTTTCAATTGGATCTTTTCATATTCACGGACAATATTTTTGGTGTCGTTATTAAAGGAAGAGAGAAAATTACCGTACTAATACATATTCCAAGCAATTTCGACATTGGCAAAATGTCATCAAAAGGGTGTTGTTTTTTTTTTTCATGACAAATATAGTAGGTGTCTATATTTCTGAGATACGGTTTCCGCCTACCCCAGCGAGCAAAATAAAGGGTTCAGTTCGATATTCCAACCACCTGAAGAAGGTCGGAGCGTACAACGGCCAAAACATTGTGATAAATATGGCAACAAAGATCTGGATGATTGTCTGAACAATGTAAATAATGTAAATATAGTAAGGTTCATTATTTTCAAAGAAGAAATTGTTGTGTTCATCTGACTGTAAACATTTTTTTCTTTATGAAATGAAGTACGCTGAATTTGTTGCAATTAGATTTGTAACGCTTTAAGGGTGGCAACTAACTTATGAGGTGTCGAGATTTTTCTTTTTAAAACGAATAATTATTATTAACTATTCGTACAACCATATTCGTACAACCATATTCGTATTTTTAACCATCTACTGTACACATTTTGAAACACCTGTGCAGTATTCATGATTAATTTATCATGGTTTGGTTTCAATTTTAAATAGCTTCGAGAATATTTAGCTTCTGAAAAACTATAGATATATTTTCAACGATAACTTTTCTGTATTGAGAATGTCGAGAGGTATGCTGTTATAAATGTTTACAAAGGTTGGACGCATCATTCAAAGGATAACCCAGACTCCGAGACAACGTGGTTGTAGTGTGGTTAACATATATATATATATATATATATATATATATATATATATATATATATATATATATATATATATGTGTGTTTGTCTGTCTGTCTGTTTGTGAGTGTGTCTGTAAATATATAGAAAAATAGGAAAGAACACGTTAGATGATACGGAATTCCTTAGTAGTTTTGTTTCTATTTAAAAAGAAAACTGTGCTCCATAGAAAAGTAGAGCTTGAATTATAATTATTAAAAAAAAATAGAATTCTTTCGTTACATAAGACGTAACAAAAACAGAAACCACAAACGTGAACATAATTGTTAAAATTAAATTGAATTAAAGTATCAAGCTCTGTTTCATCCTCAAGCGAATATATATATATATATATATATATATATATTGTTTTTCATGAACATAATAAAATAGGCAACATATAATTTTATATTACAAAGAGTTAATAATACCTTGAATCAATTAGCAATAATAATGCAATTATTGGCGAAATCCCTTCGCTAGTATACATAATTATAAGCATTATACTACTAATAATCCACTGAATGATGAGACCATTATGTATAAAATGGATATGGTGTATTTTTTAATTCAGCTAGTACTTTCAAATGCTTCACGCATTCATCTTCAGGCTGTATTTTTTCCCTTAGAATCAAAACTGGAAGACGAAATAAATGTGTTTTTCCGACCGAAAGATGTCTTTAAGAATGTGCTATTTATTAACGGATATGTAGTGTTGGAGTGTGCAAATCGCAACGCTAAAGTTCAAATATTACAAGAGAGAATTTTTTGTCATTTGGTAAATCCACAAAGGTAAATTGTTCTAGTTACACGTGCCATGCCTCTTCCGGGTGCCTCAGTTATTTCCCTTTAACTCAACTCTCGAAGTTTTGGTTTACCACTGCTGTGGCCTGGTATTGAACTCATAACTTTTTAGGTCTAGTCAGTGGATCAAACCAACGTATTTATCCACTTGGCCATGTGTCTTTTAAAAAGGCCAACATGAAAAAAAACTTTTAGAATAAGGGAAAGAAAGGCAAAAGCTAGGAAGGGAATCTTCAAATAGATGACTAGAATGAAAGAAAAATCAGTTAAGACTGTTAACTCTGTATCTCTGAAAATAAATAAATTAATAAATTAAGATTATTGGTTGGTTGATTTTATTTAATGGTATGTAGAAGCTTATGAAACTTTATTTGTTTTATTCTGCTCCGGTGCTGAAAAAGTTTGATTGAGATGGGTGGTTACAAGCGTGATGGCATGCACACGCCAAATTTTACGTGAAGGGATGTACATGTCAACATTTATGCTATATAATGCTGAAATCGAAAGATTTGTACGCAATTTTATGCTTTCAACTACAGATATTTTTTTTCTACATAATTTTATATTTACGGGATAAATGTTAGTTTTTTTTAGATATGTAGTTCGAAGATAAAACAATATATCGTTGGTAATTCTACGATAAATAGGCATTTTTATATTTTTATTGTTGCCTTTCATCAGTTTCTTATAAATAGTTATTGTTGGTGATTTTATTATAAAAATGTACTGTTAATTTTTGTTTGTCGGTTCAACTTTGTATAGAGCTGGGACCCTAACAGGTCAGGTTTGATTTGGGAACAAGAGAAGTCAGCAGGTGGATTAACGCTCCTCAGAACATCCCGTCTTTCAATAAGTATATTGCTGCCACATCCAAGACTAAATGAATTATTAATGAAGTTGAGTTAAATAAAATGCGATAAAGTTTTGTAAAATCTATGCTGAAAACAGGCTACCAAAAGAAATGCTGTGAATTAATTCATTATTCATATAAGATTTGGTATGAAATGAAAATATACACTTAAGGAAAGATTTGGAATGAAAGTGTCATAAAAGAAGGCGCATTGCAAAGAAATAAAATAAAATAATAGAAAAAATGAAAGAAAAATATTCGTTGTCAGTAAGAAATCACAATTACAAAAATAAAACTTGACACATAATGAGAGAACATCTCGTACAGAGAATATGTGAAGAGAGAAAATGAAACATCAAATATGAAGAATAAGAAATACAAAAAAAAATTCATAATAGAAACAAATCCTTCAATAAACTGCAACAAAATACATACTTGATGAAGAAAACTTGATGACGGTATGAAGAAAAATCAAAGGAAGAAAACTGGCATAACTGCATGAAATCAAGACATAGATGATACATAAAAAACGCTGAAACTATTAAAAGACGAAAAAGAAGTCAAAATAAAAAGAAAGAAAACAAAAACGAAAAGGAAGGAACAAAGAAAAAATACATTAGATAAAAATAGCATTAGAAAGAGAAAAATAATGAAGGGAACTGAATTAAAAAAAATGAAAAATGAAGACTCTAAAATATACGTAAAAAAAAAACAACGAATGAAAAGAATAAAAACAAACGAATAAAGGCTAGAAAGAAAGATGGCCACCTGAATAAATTATCAGTAAAGGGAGGTAAGTTGAAAGGTGTATGATAATTGAGTATGATTCTACTCAGTGTTGGGGACATGGCATGATTTTGACAAATTAAGGATGCACTGAAAGAAACCTGCTATTCCATCATTTATGTAGACAGATTATTAGCCTTTTCGCTTCTTGCATGTTTTATTTATTTATTTATTTATAAGCCTAGAAAGATAACTTGCTGCGATATGATGTGCTGAAGAAAAAAAAGACAAGAATTGGTGATTAAACAAAGGAAAAAATAGCGAGGAATCTGGCGGACTGATGAATGGAATCGATACCTCGCGCATACACTTACAAAATATACAATTATATATATATATATATATATATATATAATTGTATATATATATATATCCGTGTCTGTGTAGATGGCGTGATTATAAGCATGAAATAATTTTTTTTCAGGAATTAATAAACATGAACGAAAAATTCATGAAACTATCTAGATTAAAAGCTTTAAACCAACCCTTAATAATATAAGAATACTGCACAAATATTTTTAAATGTTTACCCTAGATATTTTAATATATATAGATTTTAACTAATAGTTTCCAATAGTTTATTTTTCTTCTTTTTTTTTTTAAATATTTAGATATTTCAATATATTAGATACCTCCCCAAAATTTACATCCTAAAATTTTTAAATCGTACCGTACATGAGCTTATCGGTTTTCAATTCACAAGCAAAAATTTAGTTTTCAGATAAACGCAACATTTTTATCTTAGAAAAATGTAGAACGCCATATTTTTTTCTTAGAAAAGACAAAGCCCCGATGGTGACATTGTGCAAATGTCAAATGTAATCGGAATAAAATGAATATCAATCAACATGGTATTTTTTCCCTTTTATAATGATACTAAGGAAATTGTTCGTAATTACCAGAGGATCCAATTAAAAGTAAGAAGACAAACTTGTCTAAACTATTTAATGAGACATGTTGCAATGAAAATATGCTGCCAAAATATACGCAATATATATATATATATATATATATATATATATATATTCGCGCGCGAATCCCATGACCCATCAGGATCTTAGGAGAACCGCATGTACTTTGGTCGCAGTACAGGTGGTGTTTCTTGGGCAAGATAACCTGACGGAGCTCAACCCTCTCCAGACGATATATATATATATTTTAGTAGTAGCATATTAATAAATCGCTTTCTTTTTATTAATGATATCAGTGATATATGAAATTATATCAATCTCAATCTATAAAAGGCAGGATGTGTGTGTGTGTGTGTGTGTGTGTGTGTGTGTGTGTGTGTGTGTGTGTGTGTGTGTGTGTGTGTGTGTGTGTGTGTGTGTTTAATGGGATGAAGCGAGGCGATAGAAGATAAGTAAAAATTAAACAAGTAAATAAATTCCTGTCTGAATGGGTTTTTGGGTGAGTGTAAGCGAAGGTTGGTGGCGAAATGACCTTTCTGATACAATGTCAGAGAAAAGGTGAGGCGGATTTATATTAAGTATAACACCGACTCACCTTTCTGCAAGACCATCACCATCAGAATAACAATGGTTCAGACATTATGGGAATCACTATAGATAGACGTACGTGGGTACATCAGTGAGTATTTGGCTTTAATAGGAAAAAATAGCACCTACTCTCAAACGCAATTACTTAATTTACGTCAGGTTTTCCTTTCTTGTCAATGCACTTAATTAATATTAATCACATCAATCATCAGCATACACTGGCAAATTGAAATGAGAATATTATAAGTCAAATTTGTATATGATGTCTTAAATACTCGCGGACACACACACACACACACACACATATATATATATATATATATATATATATATATATGTACATTAATGAATAGACATATTATGTATGACTGCTAGCACGACGCAATCTTCAGGTGATGGTGTATGAAATGGCCATTAGGCAATTTCAATTATATCTGGTGAATACAATGTTGTCGTACTTATATATTATGCTGGGATTACAATTTTTTAAAATTTTAAAATTCAAAAACAATATTTGGTTATTAAAATAAGAGAAAAATATATATATTTAAAAAAAGAAAAGATTTTTAAAAAAATATCTTTTTCCTAACGGAAAATGAAATTAAAACCGATTTATCAATCGTAATTTTCATCTAGGAAATTCGATCTGCATACAATCGGCAAGATCAATGTTTCCTAAGCGGGGTTGCGAAACTTTGGATTTGGCAGTTTATCAAAATAATAAATAAATAAATAAATTTAAATGTTTAAACTTTAACGGTTAAACATTCAAATTTATTTGTTTATTATTTTTGCTGATACCTTTAACCATTTTTGCTGATACCTTTAACCATTTTTACAGTAACGGAAGAGAAAACGACTCTTTTGCTAACTTATTAAGAGTAATAAGATAATATGGATAGCATTCAAATTAACAACCGAAGATAGGCGGCGCTGCTTCCTGCCAGCTACTGTTTATAGTCGGGATGCCAAGGGAGTGAGCCACTTATTTTTTTTCCTTCATTAAGTTCAGAATTATCTCTAGAATCCAAATTTGATGGGTGATTGATTCTATTATATTGGCCATTACATTGGAGATTATATTTGTTATGCATGTTAGGAATAAATTCTTGGTAATAATTTACTAAGCCCAAGAAGCTTTGTAATTCTGCTAAATGTTTTGGAGCCGGCATTTTTTTTTAATTGCCGTTGCTTTTTCTGGGTCTGGTCGTCTTCCTTCTTCGTCAAAAATATGGCCCAGTTATTGTATTTCCTTCATAAAGAAGTCACATTTATTTTCTTTTACCTTAAACCCATAGTTTTGTATTCGTCTGAAAACCTCTTAAACGTGTTCCCGGTGTTGTTCAATATTTTTGCTATTTATCGGTATGTCATCAAGGTATGCAATCGTGAACCCCAGTCCGCCTAGCATAGTATCCATTATTTGCTGAAATATTGCCGACGCGACCTTGATCCCGAATGGTAAACTTTGGAACTTATATAACTCCGTTCAATTTTGAGAAAACTTCCTCTGGACTAGGGAGAGGATAGTGATCATCCTTAATCGCTGCATTCAATCATGTTGAGAAATCAGCGCATACTCGTATCTCAACCGATTTCTTTTTCACGTAAACCGTAGGTGTGGCCCATTGACTATATTCTACCTTTGTCAATATACCGGTTTTCACGAGTCTATCCAACACTTGGTCTATTTTTCTATTGATGCAAAAGGTACATTCCTTTTCTTCTTGAACATGGGTTGTACATTTTCTTTTAATTCTATTTTTGCCGCCATTTTTTACATCTCCCGAGGCCAGCTGAAAATACTTCGGGGAAACTCGGCAGGGGCTTTTAATTTCTCTAACTCGGCTTTTAATTTTTCGTTTAATTTATCTGCCTCGGTTGATAATCTTTTCACTTTTAGGCAGAATGTACTTATTGGTAAATCCCAGAGGTCGAATTTCTGCATCCAGTCAGTTCCAAATAAGTTTTCAGTATTTTTGAGAACGTACATTTTTAATTTTTTGGTCATTCCGTTGAATGTCACATTTGTAATAACTTCTCCCTCAAAATTGTATTTTTCTTCAGTTACCAACCTAGCTATTCTTTCGGTTCTCAACATGGTCGGTTTGTTTAATTTCCTCCACGTCAGTAAGTTAATAATTGTTAAATCTGATCCGGAATCCAATTGTAGACTGGCTTTTTTGTTTAACATTTCTACTTGTACGTATTTTCGTAGATTTGTTTCATCCGCTTGGTCAGTTCTAGTGCCTCTTACTCGGCTTCTGCTTTCGTTCCGAGTCCAACAATGCGAATTTTTATGTCCCACTTTATTGCACGACAGACAAATCTTAAAGCGGTATGGATAATCTTTGTACCAATGCAAAGACCCACAGCGATAGCATGGACTGGGTGGTAGCTTCTGATATTTCAATTGATTTTTTGAAGTAGAAAAATTTGTTTGGATTTTTGAAGTAGAATGATTGTTTTTGTTTGTTTTTGAGGAGGGACAAACCGTGTTTGTCGTTGTACTTTTCTTATGTAAGCGACGCCAGACTCTTCCATATCTTTTGAGTCCTTTTTTACGCTTATACATCTCTGACAGTCTTCAACCAATTTTTGTAGAGTCAATTCTGGTTCACTCTCAAGTTTTGTTAGAATTCTCCGTCTCATCTCCGCATCTTTAGTCGAAACCAGGCCTTGGACGAATATCAAACATTTAAAATTGTCCGGGTTGAGTTCAGATAACTTAAAGTCATCACAGTGTTTGTTTACTATGGAAGCGAATCTTATATAGACTTCGCTATCCTTTTTTGTTAGATTTAAACATTTCCACCTCTTGTAGAATAATGAAGTGTTTGGACTAAATAATTCAGTTAAAAGTTTTACGGCTTCCTTGAAAGTCAACGCATTAGTTTTCCTCGGTAGGATGTAGTCTACGAATTTAGTGTATTCGCTTGACCGTAGTTTTCGCGTCTGACCAATTTCTGCAATCAAACTCATATAAATCTTCATATCTTCTGAAGTAAGCTGCGAAGGTTTTGTCTTCGTCCGGTGCATAAGTGAAGTCTTTGATAGAGCTCCATATAGCATTTTGTGAGAATGCCGTTTCATTTTCAGAATTTTGCCCTCTATTTGTTACTGCCCGTAGTAGTAATTCTTGTAGTTCAAGATGCTTCTGTTCGTTTTTCTGTTGCTGCTCGAATTGCATTTTCATTAGTTCCAATATGGTTGCCTTAAATTCTTCCATGTTTATACCGTAATTTTGTGTAAGTATTTTTCCTTACTGTAGACTTCAGGCCTTTGTTACCTGTTGTTCTGGAACCTTAGAAAAAAAATTCCTGCGTAGAATTCGTGTCTTTGTTACCAACGTAAAGTTGGTGTCCAAAAAGAAATTTTTTCTTTTATCTTTTTTTTTATGTTCGCCTAGAACTTGTTGTTTTTTGTGTTTTTTTCACTACCTACGTCTCCTCTGTTATGGACGACCGATAGCAAAATTTTTTTTTTTCTTAGAATCTGCACGTAGAACTTGTTTTTTCAATATTCTCCACGTAGAATTCGTTTCTTCAATATACTCCGCGTAGAATTCGTTTCATCAGAATACTTTTTTAGATTTCTCCGCGTAGAGTTTGTTTCTTCAGTCCTCGTCGCCACTGTTATGGTCCAATATCCTCGCACCACTGTTATGGTCCAAGTTTAGGACCATGGAAGAACAACACGAACACAAGAGTAGGAATAACAAAGATATATTAAACAGAATAATAATACAAGAAGTTGAATATATTAGTATGACTGTCAGTTTGGTTTCGAGTGAACTACTATTGTCTTGACTCGTTCCGTCTCGGCTCGTTCCATTTCGTTCTACTTCACTCTCTTGAGAGGCGCAGTCTTTATAGTGTCAGGAAGAGTTCATTGTCGTTACAGGTAAGATCCCATAACAATATTAAAATACGTTATTAAATTGCTTATTACATCGAAGTTAATTATTAGATTGGTGAGTTATTCATCTTTTCTATCTCTTTTACAGAGTTCCTCCACAAATTCGGTATAAAGTTTTGACATTTAAGGTTTAAAATGATTTTTTAAGAATGAAAAAAAAAAATCTTGAAGATTTAATTTTAGCTTTAATTGAAAGCTAAAGGATTAAATTTACTATTTCCTGTCAGTAAAATAGCCTGGTGTATTTTAAATAAAAATTATATAAGTTGGAATCTCTACTGTTTGGTCGATTTCAGAAAATTTTCTTAAATTTAAGAAATTTTTAAACAAAAGTAAATTATCGGCTTTAAAAAATCCTCCAAAAATAAAAAATATATTTCTGACACGTTATTTGAGCAACATTCGTAAATTTAAAGTTAAATTAATCTGAAATTAAATAAATATTATTTACTTATAGCATAAAAATTAATATACAGGCATTTCGTAATGATGGATCATATATTTCTAAGCCTATGATTGGTTTATTAACAATTTATGAAGTGATGACAGCTTGTATGGATGACCAGAATTCTCATAAATTTAAGAAATCTAAGTGAACGCAATTTTGTCTTTTAACTACCTCCTAGTAATTTTTACAAATGAACATATTTTCAGAAATTATCTAATAATTTATTGATTTTTATCTACCTTTCGAAAATACTTTATTGAAAAATTAAAAAGATCAAAATACTATAAAATTTTCTTTAATTCAAAATGTAACGGATGAAATATAACGGATGAAATATCATGATAGAGGTAACTTAAGAATTTATGAAATTCATCCGTGTTACGCACGAACAATTCGCAAAAAAAGCCCATCAACAGAGCAGAACAACAATTATAACACCACTAAAGCCACATGACGTTTTACTGTCATCATGTTGCTTTCAGTCTTCCGTATATTTGAATTACATCCGTTCTATGCACACAAAAGCCATATGTTGACTTCTATGTTCAGTTTTATATTTACACACGCTTTATCTCTGATATTGAGCACTTTATCCCATAAATATAGCACACTTTAAGACTATATTTCTTTATATATATATATATATATATATATATATATATATATATATATATATATATATGTATGTATGCATATATATATATATATATATATATATATATAACCGAACATTGAAGTTAACACTCAGAGGCGACAGGCTGTTTCATGCCAGGTGCAATCATCAGGCGGCCTGACGATTATGCCTAGCATGAAACACCCAGTCAGTGTTGACTTCAACGTTCACATTTAAATTTATATTTACATAAGCTCTATCTCTGATATTGAGCATTTAGCCCGTAAATAAAGCACATCTTAAGACTATATTTCTTCCCATATCTCTCTCTCTCTCTCTCTCTCTCTCTCTCAAAATATATATATATATATATAAATATACCATAGCGAGCCCAATATATAAATCGAATAATTTATCGTCACCCGTTGTCGCATGTGCAAAAAGTTAACCGAAGTTTTTAAGGTTCTAAAGACGATGAACAAATATGATTTAACATTCAAAGATTTATTTTGTCTTTCCTCTTAATTATAACAACATTTTTGAAAATTGAAATTCGTTTTGCTTCAGTTTGGGGTATTTTTTCATCATGACTGCTCATTTTTTAGCGAATCTTTGGCGGTACGCATACATGTATTTACATTTATATGTGCGTGTGTGTAAAACTGTCGTATTTGTTTAGTTTAGTGTTAAAGATAAGAAAGAAAAAGAAAGAAAAAATAATAAGAAAGAAATACGGAAATAAAACGAAAGAATGTGTAATAGAATATAAGTCAAATGTTATTGGAAAAGTTAAGGCTTGACATCCAATTTTCGGCCGATACATCAATTGTATTATTATTATTATTATTATTATTGCTTGAACATTGATAAAGTACTAATCATTTCTTGGACAACGAAGTAGCATATTATTATTTCGGTTGAAAAACAGACAACAAGCTTTTTATGAAAACGATTCTGTCAAAACGAATTAAATTTTTGCTATAAAACCAATTTATTACAAAATTCAGATATAACAGTATTTATTAAAAGACGATTTAAAACAAAATTATCCTTCTTTTTCCTACTCACGCTGCAAGATATGTTATTTTCCGACCTCGTTTTATTCATGTTCCTTTCATTAAAACTAATCCATTTATATTCTACTCGAAGAGTGTCTTTATGCCATGTTCGATAAAAACCAGGTTTTTAGAAGAAAGAAAAGAAAAGAAGGGAAAAATGTTGAATTAAAAAGTTATGTCGTATAATTTAGTATTAGTAGCGGTAAAATCAAGGTTTGTACAGATGTTCATTGGTGTCATTTTTTATCGTATGGGTCGCATTCAATGACACTAATTTTAACTGAGGATGTTTGCCTTGGCTTAAAACTCTTACTCTTTGAAAAAATCATGCATCTTTTCATCCATACATTTGTTTCTAGAGTAACGCGAGAAAGTCCTCGTCGGTGACGTGCCATAAGGTGAGAGTAGTCGAATGATTACTCGGGATAATTGCTCTTCCATCACGAACGTACCTGCGTAGTCATTGGCACAAAAGCTATGCGATTAATTGTTAAACCTAACAGATGCTCTTTTCAAATGGAAAAAAGAGAAGAGAAAATTAAATATATGCTTTACAGGAAATCCGATCATTTATTTTATTGTAAACACTAACACAAGATAGCAATTTTAGGATCTAGATGAGCTCCTGGAGTATTTATAATCAGCTTCACATTTTTGTCAACAATACATTTTTCATCGCCTGTGATAGTTCTTAAAAATGGGTTCAAAAAAGCTAAAGAGAAAGAGAAAAGCGATAATAACAACAAAAATTGCAATATGAGCTCTGGTCAAACATGCAATGAGAACAACAAAAATTGCAATATGAGCACTGGTAAAAATGGTTGCTGAAGACATTAGATTTATAATAGCCAGAAATTCATACACATGGCACAGTGGATAAAGGCGTTGGTTAGATCCAGTGAAAAGACCCACAGTGTGTGAGTTCAATACCCGGTTAAGGCAGTGGAGAACTTGGAGAGGGGAATTAACAGAAGATAACTGATAACTGGGATTCATTAAACATGGCACATGGAACTAGAACAGTCTACCCCAGTGAGCGAAATAAAGGGTTCAGTTCGACATTCCAACTACCTGGAGCGGCTGAAACGTTATTATAAATATGGCGACAATGATGAGGACAATAGTCCGAATAATGTAAATAGTGTAAAGATGGGTCATTTGTAGTGTTTCATCGGAGACTTGCAGATGGAAATACGACCCGTTAAACTCTACCTGTTAAATCTTTGGGAAGGCAAATATGATAACGATTCACGTATCCAAGTGCTTTGAAATGCCTTAAAACGCTCATATGTTGTACTCATCGATGACCCGGGTCGTGTGATCAGAATTATTTTTAATCAGCTTTTAGTATTAGTCATCATCAACGACTATAAATCTGCCAAAACCTATTCAATCTTAAAAAATCTAGTGAATCTAGTGAATCATTTGAGAACAATGACATCAGCTATGGCACCATATCAGTAAACAGCAGATAACATTTTTGCTTTATACATCATTTTATATTTTCCAGGTTGGTTGGTTGGTTGGATTTTATGGCATATCACCACTGTAGGTTATTTAATGCCAAATTTATATTTATATATATATATATATATATATATATATATATATATATATATATATATATATATATATATATATAGTACCAGTAAACGTATAGCTGGCAACATTATTTTTTCTGGCAACTTTATCCTTTCGAAAACGTATAGCCGGTAATACTATTTTTCAAAAACGATCTTTCTGTTGGACGTCGTTTATCGTCATACCCAAGACGCGGACGTAGTTTATCGTCATACCCAGGACGCGGACGTAGTTTATCGTCATACCCAAGACGCGGACGTAGTTTATCGCCATACCCAGGACGCGGACGTAGTTTATCGTCATACCCAGGGTGCGGATGTTGTTTATATTCATACGCAGGGCGTGGATATATGCTGGGGTTTCACTCTTTGCTCATAGGTGGGACCCGAACAGGTGCTGCCACCCCGGGTCAGGGTGGACCTGGGAACACCAGTAATTAAGAGGTGGTTCCACGCTTCCTCAAAACCTCCTGATCATAGGCCTTGCTGTTGGATGCAGTTTAACGTCATACCCAGGACGTATATTTTCCAGATATAAAATAATATCAAATGATGCCTATGCATGTCAGTTTCTTTCATATTCACTTTTAACTTGAAAATATTTAAAATTGGCAATGCATAACGAATCGTATAAAATAGTAAAGTTAAGCCGTTAAAATTTTGTTCGCCCCGGGGTCAAGCCTCCGTTTGTTTTTTTTGTTTTTTTTTTTTTTCTCATCGCTCTATCCCTTGGTTGAAGTCGCATTTATAACATGAGAGATCCTGGGCAACACCACTCCATATCCATGTCCATCTATCTCATATCCCTTTTGCAGACTCCTTGAAGCGAAGATGAAGTCGCCGTTCTGCCCTAATGTCGGGGGACAACTCTCCGTACATAAGGAACTTCGGAATGTTCCCATCAGTAGACTATTGTTTTCCGGGGTTTTCCGCTGTGGTGTTGCAACGCTGCAGTGTTCTCTTCAGGGCGCAGGTTTGGCTAGGGTTTTATGAGAGATCGGCATTTGCCCATGCAGGACGCCTCTCCTCTCCACCCCACCGATGTTGTCCAAGGGAAAGGTAGAGTCCAATACAACTTGCCACCGGCGTCGTAGCAGGAATTGCCAAAACGATGTTGAACATAACATCGGACTGTCTTGGGGACTCCAGCTACGAACTTGTCCTCAGGGTTTACTTCTGAAGACTTTCCCATAATTTGGTATGGCCTCAAGGCAGCGGAGGTTAAAAATAAAAGAATTAAAGAAGATATAATTTAGCCATTAATTTCAGTTATGTGTGAAACGAAATCAGATGTTCAAACACCACATATGATGTTATCGACATTAGTTCCGATGGAATAGAAGCAGAAGACAAAATTTGACCTTAAAGTTGGGGAAGATTATATTTTTCTTGTATTTATCGTGGTAAGGAAGATTATTTAATTACTGGTGTATATCGGGGGCAGATTGTACTCGACATAGACGTTTTAATGAAGCAAAAAATGCAAGTAAGAAGATTCAGTAACTATATAAATACCAGGTTCGTGCATCAGAGCCTCAAATATTATGAAACCTATAAGAGAATATAGTGTGGTCAAAATTAGAACATTGCTAGCTATCCGAAAGTCACTGGTGAAATCAATAAACAAAAGAAGAATGGACATTGTGCTGTCACTGATACTGAAGAGATGAAATGAAATTTTGCCATTTAACCGAGCGTTATTTAAGTCGGATTTCCGAAAGTGCATAGTCCCCTGACATTTGCCTCGCACAACATCTTAGCTACAATTGACCCGCAGAATTCAAATTCCAGTATCGTCAGCTTTGTTCACTCTTGTACGTTTTGAAAGTAATGAATCACTTATTATGGTCGAAATAGCGTGGTTTTAGACTAGGCTGTCTGGGCTTGGGTGCTAACCAATCTAAGAGAATGAAAACCTTGAATTCCAAGTCGTGGAGAAAGCAACGGTATACCACTCCATTATATTCGCCAAGAAATGATTGCAATTCACAGATAAAATCAAATGGATTCTGTGGAGAGCCATGATTACCGATGTGCTCAAGGGTCATGTTACAAAAGATGTCATCAGTCAAAACAGTACAATCGTTACCTATTTCTTCCCGAAGGCATCGGCATTGCACGTAACTTATTAAATCAAACTAAAGGAAAAATGAGAATTTACCTCAGGGTATCATAACATTTTGGAATAACTTAGTTTGATTTCAATTTATAACGATACTAATTTTTAAATATGTTCCCTTTCTTCATTTGTGAAAGTTTTATACAATTTCATCATCATCATCATCATCATCATCATCATCATCATCATCATCATCATCATCATCATCATCATCATCATCTTTATTATTATTATAATTATTATTTACTGAAAAATCAACATTTCAATAAAGTGACGCTGGGTTTCAAATATGCGAAGTGAAATAAATTAATTCTGTTACCCAATCTGATAAGAGTAAACAAAGCACCACAGGCAAATATACGCGAGATTTTGAGAAATTTTGAAAAAAAAGTACATAATACTTTTTTTAAAAATTTTGATCAATATTTTTTAGAAAAAAAATCCTATTATACCTGAGAATTACGTTATCTATTTAGCCTAGTGCTAAGCAGTTTATTCGCAGAAATTGTTAAAATTGATTTACGCTAAATCATATAATCTTACATGAAGGTATTTATAGAAAAGTTATAAGGAAGCATCTTTACGACGGTAGGGATGTGACTGAAGCCGAGACACCAATTCAGGATAGATAATATTGCTGATTCTTGATTCATCTGCGCCAAAAAATAAATAAAATAGCGTCAGGTCGGTTAACATACTCGGCGCAGACGAACTCCGACTGAGGGTATACCTCTCTCCATGTGTTTCTTCAGTTAACTTGGCTGATTTAACCTTTAAACTTAAAATAATTACCTACTCGAAATCCAGACACGATCTTCCCCCATTTCTCCCACTCAGGAATAACCAGCCGTGCCTACGATTGGCTGAATTATTATTATTACCAGTAATGATCATTGGATTTTAGCGTCAATAGTAACTTTTGAGTTACACTGTGGAACAAATGATGATCATTCTCAATAATCCATTATTTTTGCAGTTTCCCTTTCTGAATGGTCTTCATTTTCCTTTGTATTTTCAGTTCCTACATAATGTTCTTTTAAATCCCACGGTTGTTCCAAGTGTTCAAACTGTTTTGTGTATTAATGTCACCTTGATATTAATTGCATGACATCTTTAGATACTCTTTCCGGCTTTATTTTCACCTTGGGATTTAATGAAACTGAAAACTCCACTGATATGTTGGTCCTCTATGTTGACAACATCTATAAATGTCTGGTCTGAGTGATGCATTTCAATTACAATCATTGTCTTTTTTCTTTTCAATCTATAAAGTGACTCAGTTTAGTATATATATATATATATATATATATATATATATATATATATATATATATATCATTCGCTTGCATTGTCGAATCATAGTCACATGCACAGTTGCACGTGTACTACGCTTCCCACCCTGGCATGTCTGCATTTAATATCCTCATGAGCTAACTTACTGCTTTCATTCATTAATTTATTCATTCAATCATCATTTTATTATTATTATTATTATTATTATTATTATTATTATTATTATTATTATTATTATTATTATCATTATGGGAATGTGTCTGAAGCCGAGACACCAATTCAGGACCGATAATATTGCTGATACTTCTTTGGATTTTAACATATGTATATTCCACGTTTGTCCCTGTTCAAGCAACTTAGATAATCTCTTGCGTGTCCGTTCTTTTAATATGTGAAGAATATGGGATTCTTTTATTTTATTCTATATTAACATTTCATGCAAATGATGTCTTTTGTCTTGCAACTTATTTAACTTGACATGAATTCAATTCCTTTGAAATTGAATTATAAAAGAACATGATTTTTCTGGAGTAAATAAAAATCAATGAAGAAAAAAATTAACTGAGGTTAACCAGATGGGCTGCCCTTATTAACTGCATGACAATCGGCCTTCAAATGTTGAAGACTTCAATTTTTCACATGAAATTATATTAAGTGACTGGTGCTGCCATCTTGTAATAAGGAAGGACAAGCTGCGTGTTTCTCTCTCTCTCTCTCTCTCTCACACACACTCTCTCTCTATTCCTTTCTCTCTCTCTCTTCCTCACTCTCTCTGGCTAGATCTAGTCTTCTATTTCATTATACGCCCTTTCTCCGAAATGTTTTGTTTTTGTATTTGTTTCTCGGAATCCAGATGTACATCGCAAAGGCGACGACCATTTAACTGGCATAAGGACAGTAAAATTGCAAGATTAAAACGCGTTTCCAAACGAGAAAGAAGACAGAAGCTCAGATGTTTATTAGATTATCGCCATATAAATGAAAATTATTTAATTTTAATTTTAAAATATTCAGTATTCTCAAGTTGTTTATTTTCCTATATTTTTATTATCAAATGCTAAAAGACAAGGGTTTAAAATCAATTAAAAATTAGCTTTAAATGGGTAAAATAAAAATGCATAAAGTTATTTTAAATTCATAAAAAGGACCTAATAATTATCTAAGAAAGAAATAATAAAACAGGTTAATTAAATTAAATTTAAATAATCGTTACGTAAATGTAAAATACAATATTATGGAATATGAGTAATGTAATAGAATGAATATTGTAAAATTTGAAAAGTTAGAAATAATAATAATTAATAAAAATATGAATATTTTTTAAAATGGGAAGGGTACCAATTATGATAAATAAAAAGAGTGTCAGATTCGTAATTGGTATTTGTGCTCTAAACACCATAACTGCTGAAATTCCAAAGCGGCTGTAGGGTCATGATTGGACAATTACAAATATTACACTAATTGGGACTGCTCGTAAACTTCGAAGATTATATACTACTACTACTACTACTACTACTACTACTACTACTACTACTACTACTACTACTACTACTACTACTACTACTACTACTACTACTACTACTACCAATTTTAATAATAATAATAACAACAACAAGAACAACGAAATGAGAGATAGTATGACCATCAACCAGACACAGTTACCCACAATAACCAAGTAACTATCGCCTGGAACATGCCAATTCAAACAGACATGGATATAAAGCCCAACAGAAGTGTATGCACATTGTCATAGCAGTACCATCTCCATAAAATTACCGAGAAATTGTCCAAATTCAAGGACCTGGAGATCGAGATTAGCAGGATGTGTAGAATGAAGACTGATACTGCACCAATAGTAATCGGAACTCTGGGCCTCGTGAGAAAAGGAATTAACGATGTTACTAACAGTGTCCCAGGTAACATCAATATACAGGTTACCCAGAAGATCGACCTATTAGGAACATCACATATTCTAACAAAAATGCTATCAATTAAATGACAATTCTCCTATAGGGCCTAATGACCATAGTTTGAACCCGGCTCTACAGGATACAAAATAGGGGACATAACTCACAAAAAATAATAATATTAAAATGATGATTGAATGAATGAATTAATGAATGAAAGCAGTAAGTTAGCTCATGAGGATATTAAATGCAGACATGCCAGGGTGGGAAGCGTAGTACACGTGCAACTGTGCATGTGACTATGATTCGACAATGCAAGCGAATGATATATATATATATATATATAGGTATATATATATATATATATATATATATATATATATATATATATATATATATATATATATATATATATATATATATATATATATATATATATATATATATATATATATATATACTAAACTGAGTCACTTTATAGATTGAAAAGAAAAAAGACAATGATTTTAAATTGAAATGCATCACTCAGACCAGACATTTATAGATGTTGTCAACATAGAGGACCAACATATCAGTGGAGTTTTCAGTTTCATTAAATCCCAAGGTGAAAATAAAGCCGGAAAGAGTATCTAAAGATGTCATGCAATTAATATCAAGGTGACATTAATACACAAAACAGTTTGAACACTTGGAACAACCGTGGGATTTAAAAGAACATTATGTAGGAACTGAAAATACAAAGGAAAATGAAGACCATTCAGAAAGGGAAACTGCAAAAATAATGGATTATTGAGAATGATCATCATTTGTTCCACAGTGTAACTCAAAAGTTACTATTGACGCTAAAATCCAATGATCATTACTGGTAATAATAATAATTCAGCCAATCGTAGGCACGACTGGTTATTCCTGAGTGGGAGAAATGGGGGAAGATCGTGTCTGGATTTCGAGTAGGTAATTATTTTAAGTTTGAAGGTTGAATCAGCCAAGTTAACAGAAGAATCACATGGAGAGAGGTATACCCTCAGTCGGAGTTCGTCTGCGCCGAGTATGTTAACCGACCTGACGCTATTTTATTTATTTTTTGGCGCAGATGAATCAAGAATCAGTAATATTATCTATCCTGAATTGGTGTCTCGGTTTCAGTCACAATCCCACCGTCGTAAAGATGCTTCCTTATAACTTTTCTATAAATACCTTCATGTAAGATTATATGATTTAAGAGATAGAGCGTGTGTAAATATAAAATTGAACATTGAAGTCAACACTTAGAGGCGACAGGCTGTTTCATGCTGGACGCAATCATCAGAGTGTTTCATGCTAGTCGCAATGACCTGACGATTGGGTCTAGCATGAAACAGCCTATCGCCTCTAAGTGTTGACTTCAATGTTCAATTTTATATATATATATATATATATATATATATATATATATATATATATATATATATATATATACATATATATATATATATATATATATATATATATATATATATATATATATATATATATATATATATATATATATATATATATATAAAATTGAACATTGAAGTCAACACTTAGAGGCGATAGGCTGTTTCATGCTAGACCCAATCGTCAGGTCATTGCGACTAGCATGAAACACTCTGATGATTGCGTCCAGCATGAAACAGCCTGTCGCCTCTAAGTGTTGACTTCAATGTTCAAAAGTAAGTTACTCCAAAATTCGCTTGATGAGGAAATGGAACTAATGTCTTTGGTTTAATAACAAAATTAAATTCAGGGGCTTTAGCTTCCATTTCTGAAACATGGTCATCACTGTGTAGCGGTAAAACCATATTTTAAATCTATTAATTTATAATATTAATGCTCTGTAAATTTAAATTTACATAGAGCACTATTGTGTAAAAATAAAAATATCTATAAGAACACCGGATTTTATATCTTACTGTTCTTTCCTTTTTATTTATATATATATATATATATATATATATATATATATATATATATATATATGCTCAAAGATGCGTTTTTTTTATTTCTGCTTGTTTCTCCAATATATGGGAGGAACATTTTTGGTAATTTATTTTATAAATGCCTGCTTCAGAAATGTTATTGCTATTAGTGTTTGAGGATCTGAGTATATCCATAAGGGTTTTGGAAGTGTTTGTGATTATTTTAAATTACATGAAAACAAATACATAATACTACCGACCAACTGCGTCACGGTTACTATCCAGAACAACCTATCCCATCTAAATAATTTAGCTACCCTCTCTGTTAAATTACATAAACTTAATACTACCCGTCAAAAGTGTATATTTTCATTTCATTTTTCGTTTCACGATTTGGAAGTGATGTCTGATGATCCAGCGTCCTTTAAAAGGGCTATGGTGAAATAAATTATTACATGGAGCCTTAAAAGTAATCTGTTTTTCCTTAAATTATTAGCTCTGAATTTACATTGAGCTCTCAGGATTTCCTCCTCCTTGGGAGTACCCATAAGAATTACCAAGTTTTTCGTAACTTATATATATATATATATATATATATATATATATATATGTGTGTGTGTGTGTGTGTGTGTGTGTGTGTGTGTGTGTGTGTGTGTGTGTGTGTAAGTTATTGGTTTTAAAACAACCTTATTTATTATGAATATGAACTTGTGCGCTTCAGTGTACTCAGTTTGTACACTTCTTTGATCTAGCTATCAAATGTCTTATCAAAACAAATGCCCCTCTCGGTCTGCATTTTCTTTTGAATCTGAGAAATCTATACAAAATGAAACTGTGACAGCAAAGCAAGGCTCAAGTTGTAAATAGTAAAATGCAAAAATGAGGCAAAAGGACAAAAAGTCTTTTATTCATTTGTCTGATAATTAAACTTAAATATTATTTGTTACAATCACCTGCCCAATCATACCACAGGAACACTTACACCAAAATAACACATTCTTTGTTATCATTCTTACTACAGACAACACAATACGTCCAGTCTATGAATTCTTAACTAGTCGCCATATATACAATTCGTCTGTATAAAGAATAACTTATAAAAAATGAAATCAGAGAGAAAAGTTTATTAGAAAAATTATCATGCAAGTATTTATAGAAAATGCACAGAGGAGCTACATTGCGGCGGTTAGGTGAGAAATTTACTTCTACTGTCTACTGCAAGTGGTATTATCGATGCAAGACTATTATACGCATTAACCTAGAGCAGCCAGCATTGTTCGATAATAAAATCAGGTTTAGAAGAATTTAAATATAGTCAGTCATATTTTCTAATCAGGCTGGAAATAAAATCTATCTAACCATTGAAAAGAAGGAGTGTATTGTTTTCAGCATTTCCCTTTTATATATTTAAACTAATTTACACATTTTTCCGTTGTTTCTTGTGTGTGTATCTTCATTTTTCTCGAATGAATATTCAGCTAAAACAATGTTGATCAGCAATTGCGGATGTTTTAAATGGAATTGATCATGAGAACATCGCAACGTTTAACTCTTTCTTGCATATAATGAATATTATTTTCATCTCTTGCTCGCTGATGTATATTTTTAATACGCTGTCAAGTGATGATAAGCTACAACAACTCTCCAGCAAAATCCAAACTATATAAGAACAAAATTATTTAAGAATTCTATCATACGATATGGAAATGGGTTCATGACGAAAATAAATTTGTGAATAATTATGTTAAGCATTCTACTCTTCTCTTATCAAGATGGCTGAAATTACCTCATTTAGAACATAGCTCGGTAGAGGCCCATTTCAATGAACATGAAATCATATTAACTTTTATATACATTCCACATCTAAATATATAATAGTAATAACAGCGCTTATTTAAAAAAATAATGGAAAACAGCACCATCTACAATCGAAGGCCTACATTACTGGCCGTATTCTGGACATAAAGTACGTCTTCTTTGGCAACCAACACAATATTTGAAATCGTAGAACTCAAAATGTTGATGGCTAATAGAGTAGCCGAAATCGCACTAAAAGACCAAACATTTTTACTATTTCTCCATGCACAAAATCACCAAAATATAATAACAAAAAACTTAAGAGAAATAACTTGTTAGTCATTTCTAACGGGCACACACACACACACACACACACACACACACACACACACACACACACACACACACACATATATATATATATAATTACAATAATAATCATCATAATAATAATAATAATAAAAAATTGATTTAGTCACAGTTGAATTAGACCAGAAAACAGTAGTTGTAAAAAGTGCTCAATACACACATAACGAGATAAAAAAATGAACATGTAGAGCCTTTAAGTATAGAAATTTAGATCAACCGAGTCCGTTACCTTGGTTTCAACTTTTCGGTATTTTCAGTCGATTTCGGTCAATTGATTTCCTAACGTATTATTTTATTTTAAATATAAAAAAAATATGAACGCTATATTGTTTTAAAAAATTATTAACTCAGTATCTTTTTTTTAAAAATAAAGTGTTAGGAAATCATTTGACAGAAATATGAATTTCTGGGTATTATATAACCTAATATCTTCAGCAACTATTTTTTTACCAGTGCTCATATTGCAATGGTAAAAACGTGCAATGATAACAGCAAAAATTGCAATATGAGCACTGGTAAAAAATTGTCTTGAAGACATTAGGTTTATAATACCCAGAAATTCGTACACAGATGTGCTCAAGGACACATGGCACAGTGGATAAATGCGTTAGTTAGATCCAGTGATGTGACCCAAAGAGTGTGAGTTCAATAACTTGGAGAGAGTAATTAACAGGAGATAACTGACAACTGACATCCATTAGACATGGCATGTGGAACTAGAACAGTCTACCCCAGTGAGCGAAATAAAGGGTTCAGTTCAACATTCCAGCCACCTGATTAAGGCCGGAGCGTACAACGGCCAAAACGTTGTAATAAATATGGCGATAAAGATGATGACAATAGTCCGAATAATGTAAATAGTTTATATAATAGACAGATTTCAATTATGTTCTTATAGATTTAAATCAGGTGATATGCTAGGTTAGTCGATTTCGTTTACCTTTTCAGAAAACTCTACCGTCTTCTTAGCGGAATATTTTGAACTGTTATAAAATTGAAACTTAGCTTTTATTTTCAAGTCTTTGCGTATAATATTTCCCCTTTTGGCCTTTTTACATTATTTTGCCAGTATTCCTGATTTCAACGATGAAATGTAGCCTCCCCCATCCCGATGTGTCATTAGAACTCTAAGAATCTGGGACAAAGTTTCAGCAAAAATCTTCTCAAAAGCCACTGACGCCATAACTTTCTTTTGAAACCGCTGAAAAATTACGGATGCCACTAGACACTAATAGATTAATTTTAGTTTCATCTGACCACAGTAGGCTGTTAAAAATATTTAAAAATCATTATTTTTTTCTGTGGAAAATTTAGACGTATCTATATATATCGAATTCAGTAGCAGATTTCTGTTCAACTGTCAACCACGTAGCCGAAGTTGTACTAGGGGCTTTTGAATACTGTAATCTAAATACTCCCACGGCACGCGTATTTAATTAATTGGATACCTCCACAGCCATTGTTCTTAAGTTTTAATGCATCACGCACAATTTCGCTTCTATTTTGACTTTGTTAAATTTTGGAAATAAAATATATTTTTTGGAAATAAAATATATTTTTGATATCCATTATTCTGTACACATCGCCAAAAAATGATAACAAGGACCGTAACTCATTAGACTCGCAAAAAGCGATGGGTGCATCTCATGTAATTTGTCCTTCTCCAAGTCTGACAACCAAGTGTGGAGAACCTTGTTTGACCTGCCATTAAGCCATTAACCTGCGGGGGCGAGGTCATGACTATCACAAGTGCATTTAGGCACGCAACAGACTAGACTGGGATTTCAATCACAGGTTTTAATTTCCATGTTGAATTAATATTTTGCTGGAAATTAATAACATATTACTTAAATTCAGGAATCTCATTCACAAGAGATCTTTTCCACATGTTGACACTTCTAAATAATAGTCAATCCAAGAAAACTAGTTCCTTATGTAGTTATTTATATATATATATTTAATTATATATATATATATATATATATATATATATATATATATATATATATATATATATATATATATATATATATATATATATGTATATATATATATATATTTAGTTAGTTATTTATTATAATTTTATCATATAGACAAAACCATTTTACTCACTACAAAGATGCAACTTGGATTCAGTGCATTTCAACTGCACATCGACGGGTGAGGGTCGAAAATCTATATCTTCCCTCCCCTACCTCTCAATCCTAGGACGCTTGTGATATGATGTGCCTAAACTCTTGACCGATGTTTATCAGCGAAAAAATTTCCACAGACCAATCAACATTAAATACCCAGTCCATCCATCACCAAACTGCTATCAACAACCACTATTGTTTCACTCAGATACTTATATATATTTTTTGTATGTATATTTTTCTTCTCAAACAAATGGAAAATAGAAAGTGACGTTTCACATCCGGCTTGCCTACAAACAGGATTATTCATAACCATTTTCGACCCTCACCCGTCGATGTACAGTTGAAATGCACTGAAACCAAGTTGCATTTTTGTAGTGAGTAAAATGGTTTTGTCTATATGATAAAATTATAATAAATAAATAATTATCGCTCTACTATCTGTATCGAGCTCTTTTTTGAATTAACGCTGCGAACGTTGGAATTTATATATTACTTTCGTTCTCATCGCATCGGATATATATATATATATATATATATATATATATATATATATATATATGTTTAATTCATTTAAAATCACCTATATATAAAAAGTCAAGGTTGATTGAAATCATTTTTACTACAAAGAATAAAATAAACTTTGACGTTGCGATGTCTTTATTTTAAATTTTCAGTGCTGTAAAATTTGTTTTAAACTTCTACTAATAATATCCTTTATATTGTATAATTTCCATCAGAAATATTAAATAAAAAAATTGTCTTGGAAGAAAATTAACTTCTAAAAATTAGCCGGGGTGTAGCAATTAATATGAGATTTACACGCACGCACGCACGCACGCGCGCACACACACAAAACACACACACACACACACACACACACACACACACACACACACACACACACACACATATATATATATTATACAATGTTACAATAAAACATGTGAGTAACTACTACTAAATTGGACATTCTATTTAGACGTTTAAAGAACACGTGTCTTCAGGTAGTTAACAATTGTTAACTATATGAAGAGTCGTTTTATTTAAACGTTGAAACAAAATGTACAAATTTGTATTAGTTATTTACATGTTCTAATGTAACAGTGTATAATAAATACTTATTGCTCTCCTCTTGCTTTGAGCCCTGTTTAAAATTAATGTTTTGAACGTTGAAATTTTATTTTTCGTTCTTTTACATTAGTATATATATATATATATATATATATATATATATATATACTAATGTAAAAGAATATATATATATATATATATATATATATATATACAGTTGCGGCCAAAATGTTCAGAACGGCATTGTTTTCGTCAGTAGGTATAATTTTTTATCAATGTTGTTTTGTATTCTATAATTTTCGCAGACAATAAATACGATATTAATTGTTATTGTCTGAGATTTTCGTGTAATTTGAGAGGATAATACAAAAGTTATGGATGATTTAGTGATTTACTGCAAAACCCATGGCGGCCAAAATGATCAGAACGGTTGCTTTTACTCCGTGTATATTGGTAAATTGGGGAAAAGTGATTCTTTTCTCATTTATAACTTCTTGGACTGAAGTGATGTTTTCGTTGGTGTGAAGGAGAGGTGGATCTCTAATTTTAAACTTTTTTTCAGTATCCACACTCCTTTATGTGCAGGTGCAGTTACATGTACGTAAACATTATTTTAGTCTGATGAAGTCTTAAAGGCCGAAACGCATTACACAAAAATGTTCCCCCTTGTTATTTATTTTCCTAATATTTCGATACATAAAATTCTTTATATCGTTTTCATATCTATCTATCTATCTATCTATCTATCTATCTATCTATCTATCTATCTATCTATCACTCTCACTATATATATATATATATATGAGTGTGTGTGTGTACGTGTGTATATGCATATATGTATATAAATATAAGTATATATATTATGCATATATATATATATATAAATATGTATATGTATATATATGCATATATATATGTATGTATATATAAGTATATATAAATATATATGTATATAAATATACATGCATATATATGTCCATATATATGTGTATATATGTATGAATATATAAATATGTATGCATGTATATATATACACACACGCGTACACACACACTGAAGTCAATGTATATATATATTTCGTTTAAATTATGCAACAATGAAAATAACAGTCTCATCTTATTTTAACAGATATATTCACCGAAAATACACAAATGAAATATGAAATACTCAATAAAATTTATTCAATTAAATCACCAATGGTTTCAACCACGGCCACCAGACAACGTCAGAATCTCCTGCGACACTTCTTTACAGATTCCTCGTTTAAGTTGAATGCAGCCATAATCCTTGCCTTCACTTCCTCCTGGCTACTACAAAAAGTTTTCTTGGTCTCGCACTCAACTCTCACTCAACTCTCACTCAACGCTGCTTACACACACACACACACACACACACACACACACACACACACACACACACACACACACACATATATATATATATATATATATATATATATATATATATATATATATATCTGCAGAAATATAATTTTAAAGTGTGCTATATTTAAGGGATAAAGTGCTCAATATCAGAGATAGAGCGTATGTAAATATAAATATAAAAGTAAACATCGAAGTCAACGTTCAGAGGCGACAGTACACTTATATATATATATATATATATATATATATATATATATATATATATATATATATATATATATATGTGTGTGTGTGTGTGTGTGTGTGTGTGTGTGTGTGTGTATGTGTATGTGTGTGTGTGTGTTTGTGTGTGTGTGTCTGTGTGTGTGTTTGCATGTAGTTTACTGCTACAGCAAGCAGAGACATTTTTTCTCTCCCGATGATGGCCATGTTGGTCGAAACTAGTCGAGGAATATAAATGAAATAATAATAATAAAAGCATAAGAATATTAATCTACAACCCAGTATGTCTGAAGATTTTTTTAATAATTTTTATCGTTCAAAATATATATATACATATATATATATATACAATGAGTGTTTGTTATATATATATATATATATATATATATATGTATATATATATATATATATATCTATATATATATATATATATATATATATATATATATATATATATATATATGTATATCTGTATATATATATATATATATATATATATATATATATATATATATATATATATAACATTATTTAGCTATGGTAATTGGCTAACTAATTAATCATAGAAATTAAAAGCGGGAAATACTTAAAGCAAGAAGGAGCTAGATCGAAAGACATACCGAGCGACATTTTTTTTAACAAAAGAAAAATGGTTAAAAGATTTTATTTCATTTACGAAGAAAGATTTTTTTTGCAGAAGACAGAAAATTCGTAAGGGAGGCAGATTTCGGATTCTGTCGGAATTAATTAATGTGATGATAAAAGAGTGAAATGGCAAGGGAAACAGAATACGGGTAAAGAATAACAATCTGACCACACGCGTAGCAATAATAAAAATTTCGATTCGGTCAGCTGCATGTAGGCAGAAATAAAAAAAAAACGACGAAGGAGCCAACCGAATGAACACAGACTTTGATATGGACGTTAAGACTACCTGTTCAAGCTGTTGACGACAGACTCTCTGTCACCAAGAGGGAACATCTGGAGATTAAGACACGAGAAAGACAAAAAGATTTTGTCGTCAGGTGGAAACGACCACCCAGTTAAAAGTTGACAGCAATCATTAATGAGTCGGCGGAGAATTCCGCTAATGAATTCCAGGTGCCCCAGAATAAGATAAAAATTTAATGACCCACAATATGCGATTCATAAGAATTCTGGCCGATAGAAAAGAAAGAAAGAAAAAGGAAGATAATTTTTTTCTTTGGGCGATAATGTAAACTAATGCCAGTCTAGCCACACCCACACCACCAAGAGATCATTGGCTAAGTGGTAGCATGGGTAATAGGCGGAGGTGATTGTATGAGAAAGAAAGGAAACCTGTTGACGCCCACTGAAGGGATTGGTATGAGATACCAATATGAGAAAGGAAGAGTTTAGGAGGATGAAACTCCTCCAACCTCTGCTCCCAGAATAGGGAGAACTTCTCTAAAACAGAAAGTAATTGACTTCCAAAAATGGGAAGTGATAAATTTTCCTGTCCGAAGACGAAGAGAATGCATATTGGGGATTTGGAATTATCTAAGAACCCAAACCACGTCGGCCCCACACCGCGTTTTGGTCGACGTCCATATAAACGAACGTCCCCGTGCGTTCAAGAAGTTAAGTTCCAGTTCAGGAGTTGAGTTGAGTTGCAGTTGGAGACCGTGCCTCGCAGAAGCTGGCCGAAAGGTTTCCACGGCTTTCGACTTAGACTTTCCATCAAAAGCAAGTCTTACTGAATATCAACTTAAGTTACCAAAAGCAAGTGTTACGGAATATCGATTAAGACACCAAAAGCAGTTTATTGAAGAACGACTTAAGATATCAAAACTCGCTTAAGCAACGCAAAAGGTGTCACGAATCCATAGAAGCGGTCTGGGAGAGAGACACAGTCCTGTATTCAACAGAAATATATAAAGATAATTGTTATTTCGCAACACATTTGAACCTCTTGAGTTTGAATCATTATTTTTCTTTTACATACACTTGTGCGGTATCACCTTCACCCCGGATTCAGCTTGCACTACGGCCCGACACCTGATTGATTTCGTCTACCTAAGATCAAATCACAACGTGGGTAGGTTAGACTAGAGATCAAAGCAGTCACTTCGGTGACCAGACGTTGGAGGCGAGCTGAGAACGACGAAGCTGATACCGAATCTAACCAGACACAGGGAGGTCAGTGTCACACATTGGGGCAGTGACCGACTCTCGAGTGGTTGTGTGTGTCACACAAGTGGTACTGCGACCAAGACATCGACCGCAACCACCGAACCAACCATAAGAGTTAGTGTCACAATTGGTGCTGAGACCAAGACATCGACCGCGACCACCGGAACCATCCAGGGGTTAGTGTCATATATATATATATATATATATATATATATATATATATATATATATATATATCTGTGTGTGTGTAAAATGTGTATGTATGACAAACTCACATCAATCCAACTAAATATGTTAATGAACTCATATCAATCCAACTATGTGTGTGTGTGTGTGTGTGTGTGTGTGTGTGTGTGTGTGTGTGTGTGTGTGTGTGTGTGTGTGTGTAACTTGTGAATGTCAAATTTTCCAAGCGCTCTTTCATTATTATATCCCTTAGAAATTTCACCTGTCTCTGATGCCAATTATAAGTGGCTTTTTCCTTTCCATTTTCATTAAGACATCGTCGTTACTCGCTTCTCCCATTCATCGTATTCCTGCCATCCCGCTCTAGAATCACATCTCTGTTTCTTCAAGTCATTTTTCACCTGTGATGTTATTGTCCTGCTTTCACTGCCATATAGGTAGATCGATATTACATCACCGTTCAAGACGCTTTTCTTTGTTTTTAAATTAATTCTTCTGTTTCTTAATAGTTTGCTTAGATTTTGGAAGGGAACATTCGTTATCCCAATGTGCATTCGAATTTCGGTGTCCATTTACCATCCTTTGTTAAAACACTTACGATATATTTAAATGTTTGCACTTGTTTAATTTTTGTATCTCCAATTTTTTTCGCATGTTGGGTTGATGTTTTAGTCCTATTAATATTTAGACCTTTCTTCACGCTTTCCGCTTCCATTGTCTATTGTATATTTTTTCGTTTTTTTTAACAATGTTCATCCCATATCTTTAATATTATACTTTACCAATTACCAATTAAACTTTAGCAATTTTTCAACTTAACATTTTGTTGCTGCACAATCATCTTTGAAAGAGCTTATATACCCTTTCTTCCTTTATTTTTCTTTCTTTCTTTCTTTCTTTTGCTTTTTTCTGTCTTCAGTCCTTTCTCTGCTTTCCTTTCTTCCTTTCTTTTCCTTCTTTCTTTGGTTGATTCTTTCTGTTTTCCTTCTTTCTAGGTTTTCTTTCTTTCTTTCTTTCTTTCTTTCTTTCTTTCTTTCTTTTACTTTTTCTGTCTCCAGTCCTTTCTCTGCTTTCGTTACTTCCTTTCTTTTCCTTCTTCCTTTGGTTGTTTCTTTCTGTTTTCCTTCTTTCTAGGTTGTTCTTTCTTTCTTTCTTTCTTTCTTTCTTTCTTTCTTTCTTTCTTTCTTTCTTTCTTTTACTTTTTCTGTCTCCAGTCCTTTCTCTGCTTTCGTTACTTCCTTTCTTTTCCTTCTTCCTTTGGTTGTTTCTTTCTGTTTTCCTTCTTTCTAGGTTTTTCTTTCTTTCTTTCTTTCTTTCTTTCTTTCTTTTACTTTTTCTGTCTCCAGTCCTTTCTCTGCTTTCGTTACTTCCTTTCTTTTCCTTCTTCCTTTGGTTGTTTCTTTCTGTTTTCCTTCTTTCTAGGTTTTTCTTTCTTTCTTTCTTTCTTTTACTTTTTCTGTCTCCAGTTCTTTCTCTGCTTTCGTTACTTCCTTTCTTTTCCTTTTTCCTTTGGTTGTTTCTTTCTGTTTTCCTTCTTTCTAGGTTTTTCTTTCTTTCTTTCTTTCTTTCTTTCTTTCTTTCTTTCTTTCTTTCTTTTGCTTTTTTTCTGTCTTAAATCCTTTCTCTGCTTTCGAATCTTCCTTTCTTTTCCTTCTTCCTTTGGTTGTTTCTTTCTGTTTTCCTTCTTTTTAGGTTTTTCTTTCTTTCTTTCTTTCTTTCTTTCTTTCTTTCTTTCTTTCTTTCTTTCTTTCTTTTACTTTTTCTGTCTCCAGTCCTTTCTCTGCTTTCGTTACTTCCTTTCTTTTCCTTCTTCCTTTGGTTGTTTCTTTCTGTTTTCCTTCTTTCTAGGTCTTTCTTTCTTTCTTTCTTTCTATCTTTCTTTTGCTCTTTTTCTGTCTTCAGTCCTTTCTCTGCTTTTGTTACTTCCTTTCTTTTCCTTCTTCCTTTGGTTGTTTCTTTCTGTTTTCCTTCTTTCTAGAGGTTTCTTTCTTTCTTTCTTTTACTTTTTTCTGTCTTCAGTCCTTTCTCTGCTTTCATTTCTTCCTTTTCTTTTCCTTCTTTCTTTGGTTACTTCTTTCTCTTTCTTTCTTTATTTCTTTTTTCTTTCTTCAGTCGTTTCTCTGCTTTCGCTTCTACCTTTATTTTCCTTCTTCCTTGGTTGTTTTTCTTTATCTGTTTTCAAGTTTTTCTTTATTTTCTCTGCTTTCGTTTCTTCCTTTCACTTTCTTCTTACTTTGGATGCCTTATTGCAGTTTTCATTCTATCTGTGTTTTCTTTCTTTCTTTCTTTCTTTCTTTCTTTCTTTAACTTTTTCTATTTTCGGTTCTTCCTTTCTTTTCCTCCTTGCTTTGGTTGCTTTCTTTCTCTGTTTTCCTTCTTTATACGTTTTTCTTTCTTTCTTTTTTTCTTTCTTTCTTTCTTTCATTCATTCATTCATTCATTCTTTCATTCATTCATTCGTTGTTTCTCTCTGTTTTTCTTTCATTCGTTCATTAGAGATTATTATTATTATTATTGTTTTTTCTTTTATCGGATTACTATCTCCAGGTCTCTCCACAGAACCAAGTTGACACTCTCAAGTTCCCCCACATCTTCCACCTTCACCCATCCACATCCTGTTTGTTTCGCTTTATATTTGTTTACAGTCGTTGATGCTGAGGTTTTGTCTTCATATTTTTTGTAGTTTTCGTTTCTCCTCGTCTTTGTTCTCACTGTTTTGTCTCCATCTGTCACACTACTGTAGAGAAGTTTGCAACGACGCCATTTCTGATTAGCAGTCATACCTTCCAACGCGAAAAGCCATTACAATGCGGGCAGGGGGAAATCGCACGAACAGTCATGTGGATGCTGGAAATGCTGTTGACACCCATGAACTTAGCACCAAAGACAACAATAAATGAATTATTTCAAATAGAGAAAATGAATTACGAATTGAAATATTAATATGATTGTCAATCCTAAAGTACTTCATTTCTTATATCACCTACATTCAGTACACATTAATAGGTAATCATAACGTCAGACAAATTTTTATTTACGAAGATTGTCTTCATTTGTTACAATTTTCTTCTTTCACTATGTACCGCATTCATTCAGGATGTATGCGATTGTGGCTCTCCGCAATTTTCTCTCATTTTTAACTCAGAACAAGTTTTGTTTTCTCCTGGCTATCCTTCCTCCCCTTGTTCTGCCATTCAGACACACACGCTCCTTGGCTAAGATACATATTTCCTCGGACTCTTCCAATATATCCTCTGCGCGTGTCAAATTCTCCCAGTCAGTTTTCCTTATATATATATATATATATATATATATATATATATATATATATATATATATATATATATATATATATATATATATATATATATATATAATGGCTTTAAATTCTTTGAGGAATATAGGGCCGCAAGATATCATTGCGGTTTCTATAAACTTTCTATATATTTTTCTCATAGAATAGTTGCCATCCAAGGCTATCCTGTCTGTGCTGCTATTTACCCATAGCTGGCGGGAGAAGAGGATTCATACCTTTCCCAAGATTATTAGCATGTAAGTGAATATAATGGATTCGACTAGAATTTGAACTCGGCTCTCCGATTTCTCAATTCGAGCCGCATTATACATCCTAGAAATTTTAACCATGTGTTCTAAGTCTAAGAATTAGTGTCACTTTTATTGCTATTTTTAGTAAAACTTCATTGTTCCTCACATGGCATTCTCAGCATCTTTTTGCGGAACCATATTTCTGTTGCCTCACGTCACATTGTCGGAGATAATCAACATTCACTGCCAGAGAAGATTAGTGATATTACATAAAAGTTTGGTACACTTGTCTTTGTTTCTAACGATATTTTCCTGTCTCTTAATACTTGTTGAGCCTTTGGGAAACATATTTTGGTATATCGATGAAGCTTCACATATCACTTTTTCCGTCTTTTGTTAAAATCCTTACCAGATATTTAAATTTTCATATTCGTTTGTATCTCCGCTTCATAGTTCTTATCTTGGGAAGTAGCTCGTGCTGACATCCATTCTGCATTCATAGAATTGACACTTCGTTATTTTTCTGTTATGTCCGTGACAAAATATGGCTTCTAAATTTTAACGCCTCTAAGACGAGACTGTCATATTTTTGTCATCTTAGAGAAACGTTTTTTTGCATCTCATCAGCATGGTTGATGCTAAACTCCAGATGAGTAACTCATTGCGCTTTCTTGATTTCACGTTTTGCACAGATATGAAGTGGAATGTATTTATTGAATCAATTTGCTGCTAGAAATGTTAGTGCCAGATAGTTTTACTATAAAAAATATACACCCTTGTGCAATTTATTTCAAACACCCGCTTCCATTATTCCACCAGACGGTCAGTTGTAGACCCACTGGAGTGACAGGGTGTAATCGATTTCTATTTTTACCTCAGATTAGGTCATTTGCAGTGGTGTAGCATGAATCTATTTTCGATGTATATCATGAAATTTATTTAGCCTTGAAAAAATATTGCGTCATCCGTGATTGCATCAGATTTTTATCACGCCTTGACTGTATTGTCTCGACTGTCGATTAGTTATCGTACGGCCTTGTCTGCGATGGACTTTACTCGAAGGAAGCGTAATAAAATTGTAACGCTGCACAAAAACACTTGGCAAGCCTTACCAGTGAGCAAAGGGAAGTACTATAGACTGCCGTAAAAACTCTCCTGATTTAAATCTAATCGAAAATTTATGGTCAATCTGCAAGGAGTGACTTCGTGGAATGGACATACGAACTACTAACATGTGCACTGGGTCATGTTTCAATGGAAAAATACGACAAAAATTAAATAATAACGGTTTTATTAGTTTTGTTTCAAATAATTTGCACAAGAGTGTACCTTGAATATTTATAAATCTACCATTCGTCCCTCCACTGAATATTACTGATCTGATGTTCCTGCTGTATGTTTTGAGATTCTTGATAAAAGCAAAAGAAGTGTCTGTTATGTTGTCAGTCCTGACCTGGCATCTCGACTTCAGTTAATATCTCGACATCTTCCCTGCGTCTTTTCTATAAATATTTCCATAGCAGTTGTTCTAAGATTTCCTCCTTGGTAAGTCTCATCGTTTTACTTTTGAACTAGCTAGATTTACTAAGTTCTATTCCAATATTTGTTTTCCCGCATTTCTTACCTGTGGGAATATCTTTCGTTTTCTTGATTCCCTGTCATATACGATCTTCAAAACTTTAAATACAACATCAATCGTCCTTTCTCTCTTCTTGAATCCTTTCTGATCCCTAACGTCTTCTTGTTTTCTTTCACTCTCAGTAACCCACTATGTCGTAGTGGCATTATTGCCTTGCTTGGTGTGAAATGGGCAATTATTGAGGAATCGGATTTTTCTCCATATTCAACAAACGGATGTGTCTTGATAAAATCGAGGTCGTAAGATAATTTAATCTGTCAATATTATGAGAATATTAAGTGAGGAGGTCTGAATTATCACTATATAATTGGTGGGAATTTCCTAAGATAATCAAAACGTGCCTCTATTTCTATTAGGCATCTGAGAGGAATTTATTCTGTAATCACAATTATTTTTAACGAAATAAAATTAATATATATTAATATCCTTCCTAATTTCTAAGAATTTTCTATAAAGAAAGTGTTACTGATCTGAGTGAAGATGCAGATTTAAGGAATAAATTGACAGTTAAGAAATTAATCCATTTATATTGAAAGAATATAAAGAACATATATGAACAAATCAGTAATGTGCTCGTTTTAAAGGCAAGAGATTTTCATTCTTTGCTGTGTACATTTTTGTCTATATTTATGAGTTGTGGCATCGTAACTTTTTACCATGTTTCCATTGTTCGTACAGTTGCCCTCATCTTTATTGTCATATTCACCACTTTTAGAACGTTGTATGCTCCGGCCTTCTTCAAGTTTTATACGTTGGAATTTTGAACAGAATCCTTAGTTTCTTTCACTATTGGCCAGGCTTTTTCTGTATATCTCAGTTTCAGAAATTTCCCTCTACTTACATATATATATATATATATATATATGCATATACATATATATACATATATATATATATATACATATACATATATATACATATATATGGATAAATATAGTCTTAAAGTGTGCTATATTTATGGGATAAAGTCCTCAATATCAGAGATAGAGTGTGTGTAAATATAAAAGTGGACATGGAAGTCAGCACTTAGAGGTGACAGACTGTTTCATGCTAGTGCAATCGTCAGGCAACCGTTGCCTGACGATTGCACTAGCATGAAACAGACTGTCGCCTCTAAGTGCTGACTTCCATGTCCACTTTTATATATATACATATATATATATACATATATATATATACATATATATATATACATATATATATATATATATATATATATATATATATATATATATATATATATATACATATATATATATATGTATATATATATACATATATATACATATATATATATACATATATATACTTGTTCAGCTCTTCAACTTTTTGATGTGGTCAGATATTGAACGCTTTGCGTCAACTCACTGGGTTACTTCCACCAACGCTTTTATCTGCTGCCATCGTGAACATCAGTGAATGAAGTTTTAGAATTTATAAAACTAATGTCTCAATCTAACCCAGTGAACGAAATAAGAGGTTCTGTAAGAAATGCCAACGTATATTACCTGAAGCAGGCCAGAGCGTACAACGGCCGAAACGTCGTGAATATGACAATAAAAATTAAATCACGAGTTCGAACAATGAAAATATGGTAAATAGTTATAATACCTCATCTCCGAAATGTAGAGAAGAAAATGTGCACACAGTCCGAACAGTGTAAATAATGCATATTTTTGTCGTCGATTTTACATCGGATGAAAGATAACAAATAAATTGGTTTAAATAACTTTTCTGTTAATCGTTTTTGTATTTCGATGTTACCATTTTGCTGTAATATATCTTTGTTATTGTTAGCATTCCACGGTTGTTACTTATCTTCATCTTTTAATATGTTAGTTTCATAACATATTAATCCTAATATCTAATTTTAATCTTAATGATCTGTATGTCCGGTTTTAACAAAAAAAAAATGAATACATTTTTTCAACTAAATCAGTTAATTGTCGGCGTATATTTTTCTTCGTCGCTCATTCTTGAAATTGGTTTGGTTTATTTTGTTTTACGGCATATCAACCACAATGGGTTATATAATGCCGACAACATTTTTTATTGCTGGTAATATATTGTTTTGTCAAAAATCTGTTTCTGGTAATATTTTTCCTTCAAAATTGTATTGCTGGTATAATTTTTTTCAAAAGAGTATTGCTGGTAATAGTTAACTATTTTCCCATAGCTGGGACCCTAACAGGTGCTACCACCTCGTGTCAGGGTGGACCTGGGAACACCAGCAATTAAGAGGTGGTTCCACGCTCCTCAAAACCTCCTGATCAGAAGTCTTGCTGCTGGAAGTAGTTTAACTTTTTACTTACCCAGGAGGATTCTTGAAATTAAAATATATACAACGGTCGATTTGCCTTCATTTAAGAGTTCTTAGATAATGACATTTACCAGGTTACACCTACGGCGCGCAAAGTAATAATTCACGGAGGTGCATGTCTGGTATGCTGACCGTTTTTTTTTTTGGGGGGGGGGGTAATTTTAAGTAGGAATATAAATACTTACACACTATTATATTTTCATATCAAATATACACATGGTCTCGATTTAAATATTAAATAAAATCACTATGATGGAAATTCTCGAATTATTGATATAAATTTATAAAATCCATTTGTAACAGAGCAAAACATAAGCAAAGAGAAATATTTAATTTAAAATAATGTAAAAATCAGAAAAATGTAACATGAGTATTCAGAGGATAATTTGAATAAGAAACGACCTTTCTTATTTGTGGAGAATAAAATTCGCCGGTTCTAATTGTATTAAAACTTATTTGAAAAAAAAAAACAAAGTCGACGCAAAAAGTCGCGTACGTGATCAAAATTAAAGGCAAGAATATGGTGCCAACATTATAATTATGCACACGACTGTGATTCTTCTGCATAAAGAAAAGGGTGTTGACGTAGAGAATAATCCTGGCCAGTAAAAAAAAAAAAGGTTGAAGAAAAACTCACATTTTGCTCAATTACAAGTATACGAAAGACAATAAAAATGAAAACAAAACAACGTAAATGATACATAATAAACTATATACTTCTTTGAATGTGTGGAAATACTGAAGGTGCTAGAAATTTGAGGAAACTTCATCACGCGCTCCTGTGATCATCAGCAGATGTCTCTGTCCGAATATGCCAAAGCATTAAAAATTAATAAAAACTTCAACACCCTAAATTTTACAACCCACAGAAAAAAAATGTAAGCCTTGAAATGTCATAGAAACCATTATTTTCGATTCCAAAGAATATCAAAGGAAAAATCATGTACGTGTGCGCATGAACAATAAAAGATCTTAAACTTGAACTGACCGAAATATTTCGCTGGATAGCAAAGCTAATGGCGGCATTCTGGTTTAATGTCAAACAACACTAAATTCCAATAATCTATTCTTTTCAATTGCAGAATATTTTTCATGTACATTTTTTGTCATTCCCGAATACCCGAGTCCCAACATAACATAATATCTCTTAATTACATGATGCTTTCTTCATCAGAGAAAAGCGACACGACTGTAGACTCATTAATATATATATACATATATATGTGTGTGTGTGTGTGTGTGTGTGTCGTCTGACTGAAATATCTCTCACGTATACTTTCCAGAAATTCCTTCCACGTAATGATAAGACATTAGCTATATGGGGATATTTGCATAATTAGTACCACGAATCAGATGCCAGTTTAAAATGT
>OZ038484.1:11112576-11167576 GCA_964036315.1 Acanthosepion esculentum | reverse complement strand
CTCCATCCTCCCAAGACTGTGCTGTACTCGATTGTCTTGCCGATAAAATAGACAAGGATAACTCTCTACATCTATCTGCAAACATATTTGTGTTTTTGTGACTTCAATGCCCACCATACCAAATGGCTCAAGCACTGTGTAAATGACCTTTCCTGGTATACAAACGCTTAACTTTTCAATCTCTCAATTTCGTACACTAGTTTTTGACTTTCCTATGCGTTTCCCCAGTAACCATGACGATAAGACTTCCCTTCTTGATCTCTTGATACCCGAGGGCCTGCAACGCTGCCATCTTGGCAACTCTGATCCTGCCGTCGTGCCTGTTAACATCTTCTACCACAATAAAAACCCTCCTACCAACAGAACATCTTTCTATTATCAACGAACAGATTGGGACTCGTTCCGAGATTTCCTTCCTGATGCCCCCTGGAATAATGACATTGACCTCCCCGTGCGTCTGAGGTCTCATCCTGGGTAAAAGCTAGAATCGAGGCTTTCATCCCCGCAAGAACATATAAAGTGAAATCGCTTTCATTCCCTTGGTTGTCAGCTGCTTGCTCAGCAGCTAATGCCCACAGGAATCAATACTTCCTTCTGTATCGTAGACACATGTCTGATTGCAATAGAAGTCTTTTTGTCACTGCTCGTAACGAATGCAAGCATATCCTCAAAGAAGCAAATTTACTCTTTGCCGAAAGAATGAAACAACTTATTGCGTCTCGCAAGTTTGTTTCAAAAGATTATTGGCGGATCTGCAAAAGCGTGCTGAACAACATCAATCCCTCAGTACCGACCTTTATTCAACCAATTTGAGGTCCTGACCTCTTCAGCTGATAAGGCTGAATGCTTTGCTTGTAAATTCCCATCCAATTCAACGCTAGACTCACCTGGTGTACCCACACCTGATTTTCCCATTAGAACTGAAGCTCTAACCCTAACCCCAACGATGGTATTGGACATCATCTCTAAATTAGACTCCCATAAGCCTTGTGGTAGGGACGGGATTCCGGTCATTGTCCTGAAGAAATGTGCTCCTGAATTGGTTCTTGTCCTCTCTAAACTTTAAAACTCCTGCCTCAATGACTCTTGCTTTCCAGCCTGCTGGAAGTCCTCTTCTGTTGTGCCTAAGAACTCTGTTGACCCTTCTGATCCGTCTAACTACCGTCCTATCAGTCTCCTACCTCTCTTCGAGGATCTAATCAACGTCGATATAGTTGAGCACCTTACTGCACATAATCTCTTCTCCGACAAGCAATATGGCTTCGGCATTGCCCGATCCACCGCTGACGTGCTCACGGTCATAACTGAATTTGTACCAAGCACTCAACAATAATGGAGAAGCTCGAGCCTTAGCTCTAGACATCTCTAAGGCGTTTGATAGGCTTTGCTATGTTGGCCTTCTTCGTAAGCTTCAGAGATGCGGTATTACAGGACGATTCACTTAATACAAGCATTCCTGTCAAACCGTGAAATGAAAGTGTTCCTAAACGACGGCTCTTCCGGCTCCGTTATCACGAACGCTGGTGCTCTCCAAGTATCTATCTTGGGATCTAAACTGTTTCCGTTCTTCATCAATGACCTTCCAGACGTCCTCAGTTCAGAAGTTGGCATCTACACGGAAGACACCACTATTTAATCCTACCTCAATAGTAAATCTGGTATCGTTGACAAAACTAACCTGGATGCTGATCTCGAAAAGGACCCCCAATTTGTGGTTGAGTGGGAGAGGAAATGGCCTCCAAAACGAAACTGCTCTATTTTATCCACCACAATGAACCCTTCCTGCCTCCCATCAGAATGACTAATTCCCAACTCATCGAGAGCACCTTGTTACGCCTGCTTGATCTCACACTGTCCACTGACACGAGACGGAATAAATACTTTGAAACAATAGCTTCATCTACCGAAAGAAAAGTTGGTTTTCTTTGTCGTTCCAGAAAGTTTTTCTCGTCTTCAAATCAATAAATCAACAATGCGTCCTTGCATGGAATATTGCTATCATATATGGATTGGTGCTCCCGCTGTATGTCTCGAGGTACTCGACAAAATCAAGATCGAATATGCAAGATGATAGGTCCTGATCTAGCATCTAGTCTACAACTGGTATCCCACAGACGTGCCGTGGCCTCCTCCTGTCTCTTCTACAAGTATTTTCATGGCAACTGTTCCGACGAGCTAATTTCGCTGGTTCCCGGGGTGCATAAATTTAAGCGAGCTACCAGGCTGGCCTTTCGGTCCCACGCTTTCACTGTCAAAATGGTTAAATAAAACTCAAAGAGTTCCTACTCAAAGAGCTTCTTCTCAAGCACTTCCCGCCCGTGGATTTCCCTTCCCCTTACTTCCTTACTATTACTTATACGAATCAATCAATTTAAATCGATATTTTTTAGTGTATGCATAACTTTGTATTTTCCTATTTTGCATAATTCGCCTGTTAAATTTGTTGTATTTAACGTATTGTTCGGCAAAGTGAATTTTATATTCGGTTTCTGGTTTATTAACAAATAAAAACCTGGCATCATCCGAGCATCAGATTCTGAGAAATGGCTAAAAATATTCAAATGACTGTACGAATAATACCGTCGTTGACTACATATATATATATATATATATATATATATATATATGTGTGTGTGTGTGTGTATGTATGTATGTATATGTCTGTGTAGTACTCTGTAGTCGCATAGGACTTAGCATGCATATTGTGTGCTGGTGGTATCACGGCTATGACTAGCTTAGACCAGCTCTGACCAGCCTGGACAAGCTATGACCAGCTAAGACCATCTTAAACCAGCGGCCCGAGTGAAAACACTCGGGTCCTCACGTTAAAAACTGACCTTGTGTCACAACCTGACTCAGTGGGGGGTGGTCAATTAAATATCCATATTGAGTTGCCCTATTTCTCCCTATCACCCTGTCTTTCGCTCTCTGTCTCTCTGTCTCTCTCTGTCTGTCTCTCTCTCTCTATCTCTCTCTCTCTCTCTCTCTATATATATATATATATATATATATATATAAAAGTCTCAAACACTAATATTCCATGGTTATAATTTATTACATTGGAATCATAATCACGATCCAATTTATCAGACCAACAAATTCAAACAGAATCGGAAAATAATATATTCTTACTCTGTCCTGGACATTGAGTTCTACCTGGATTATATCCTCTTGGAAATATATATATATATATATATATATATATACATAGGTTGTTGTAGGCTGATGATTTTTTCCTTATTTTCCAAGATATTTTTGGTGTGGTGTGTGTTTTGTTTTTTATTTCCCAGATATACTTAGAAAGCATTGTGCTGTTCGCATATTTACTATTTGTGAAAGACATTTTGTGTACATAATTTCTTTGTTTCCATGGTCAACAAAAACACAGTAAAAATCAGCTACAGTTGCACCGAGAACATGGCACAAATAATAAAAAAGCACAACAGAACAATTATTAACAAACCACACGAACAAATTAAACCCACGTGCAACTGCAGAATAAAAAACGAATGTCCCTTAAACGGTAATTGTTTACAAAACAACGTAATCTACCAAGCCACGACAAAATCAGCAGATAATGAAGAAAAAGTATACATAGGAGTAACCGAAGGACCATGGAAACAAAGAAATTATGTACACAAAATGTCTTTCACAAATAGTAAATATGCGAACAGCACAATGCTTTCTAAGTATATCTGGGAAATAAAAAACAAAACACACACCACACCAAAAATATCTTGGAAAATAAGGAAAAAATCATCAGCCTACAACAACCTATGAAAAACTTGCAAACTTTGCTTGGAGGAAAAAATAGCTATCATTACCTTCCCAGATCAAAATAAATTATTAAATAAAAGATCCGAGCTAATCTCAAAATGTAGACATGAAAACAAATTCTTACTACGTAACTTAAAATAGAAAAATAAATAAATATATAAACAAACAACAATAAAATAAGCAAAATAAACTACTCCAAACAAATCACAAAACCACACCTGTTAGAATATGCGAAATAAAATCAAAACAAAAGAACGGACGAAAGTTATAACTGTTATACAAATAAAAATAAAAATAATAAGCAAAACAATTTGACCCAAATAAATAAGCGAACAAGCGATTTCCGGTAAATGGCGGCCATTATAGACTACCAGCAATTAGCTATATAAACAAATTTTTACTACGTTAACCAAAAAACACCGACCAAATAAAAGAATAAATAAATAAATATATAAGATAAAAAATAAAAATAAAAAAACAAACAAAAAACAAGCAAAATAATTTGACATAAATAAATAAACAAATAAGCGACTTCCGGTAAAAGTAACCGTCAAAATATACTACCCATAATGCACCACTGACCCTTATATAAACAGCCGAGAAAAATAACAGCACTAGTCGCCTGACGATTGCACTAGCATGAAACAGACTGTCGCCTCTAAGTGCTGACTTCCATGTCCACTTTTATATTTACACACGCTCTATCTCTGATATTGACCACTTTACCCCATAAATATAGCACACTTTAAGACTATATTTCTGCATATATATATATATATATATATATATATATATATATATATATATATATATATATATATATATGTATTGTCATCCACAGACAGACTATTTCGCTGTATCACAGCTCATCAGTGTGGCTAGAAGTCCGGTTGCCTCTGGCTAGAATCGAAAACCGGCTGAATTCGCGTCAGTCGGAAATTTTAACCTGAAGCCGTTGGCGCACGGCAGAGAAGAAGGTGAATTTAAGCGTATTTATTTTTAGAAAAACACACAGTGACTGAGAGAACTCAATTTGATTTACCAAAGAGTCTTGCATTATTAGCCGCAATAGTCACTGTTTACAAACCCACACATCCTCCATATATATATATATATATATATATATATATATATATATATATATGTATGTATATATTGACCTCTAATATTATTATATATGTATAAAGAAATATAGTTTTACGGTGTGCTATATGTATGGGATAAAGTGGTCAATATCAGAGATAGAGCGTATGTGAATATAAATATAAAAGTGAACATTGAAGTCAACACTCAGAGGCGACAGGCTGTTTCATGCTGGACGTAATCGTCAGGTGGCCTGACGATTGTGTCCTGCATGAAACAGCCTGTTGCCTCTGAGTGTTCACTTCAATCTTCACTTTTAAATATATATATATATATATATATATATATATATATATATATATATATATATATATATATATATATACTCACATTTCTTTAAAGATTTGCACGTGTTATGACTCAGATAAAATATATTTCTAAATGCATAAACCTATTTTCCTTCCGATTCATTTTTTTATTTATAATTTCGTCTCTCTTCGTTTCTATATTTCTCCCAGCCTTTATCCCTTTCCCGATTATTGCCTTATCGCGTTTATTATGTTTTGTATCTCCCACTTCCTTTTTTACTCCCTGTAACCTTTTGGCAGAATCAGTCCTCTCTTCCAATTCCCCCAACCCGGACCCACATCCAAGCTCTCTTAATCCAGACCATTATTTCAGCGTCGTTCCCTCATCGTCACTGTTTCAGCTCGCCTGTAACTCTATGTTGTCCGACCCCGTGCTATCATTTAAGTAGATTTGTAATGGTGTCGTTTAACTTTGGAAGGGAACTCGTCTGTGACATGAGGCAACATCATTATCTGACGAAGAGAAATAATAAAAAACAAAATAAAAAATTATTTATGTGCCATGCGTGATACACGATTAGACGATCATGTATCTTTCGATATATTACTGACAAGGCAGATTTTTCAACCATAGGTTGCTATTTCTTTCCTGCGGTAGACCAGTTGCCATTCAAGTCGATAGAACGCGGTGTGTCCTGCTATTTACCCATAGCTGTGGGGAGAAAAATAGGATTCATACCTTTCCTAAGTATTAACACGTAAGCGAACGCAATGGATTTTACTGTACTTCGAACGCGGATTTCTAAATTTAGGATCCGAGTCGCTAACCATTACTCCACCGTACCTACTACCGAAGTAATAATTACAACTGACAGATAACCGCTTTGGCAAACGAGGTGCTGATAGCTTCATTGTGCGGAAGGTGTAATGAATAATGCCCGAAATTGTTAATCTGAAAGCCGAGTTCCACTTGTATTTGAGTTCTTTATATTTACTTATGCGCATATAGCCTGGAGAAATGTATGAATCCTCCTCTTCTCCCCCAAACTATGGATTAATTAGTAAGACTTCTAACATTAAGCCGTTATTATCTCCCTTCATAAAGAAATTCTTCTAATCTAAAAATATTTTCTGGTTTTAAATAACACACAAAAGGCTGATAAGCCGTATAAACCAAATCAATCTGTCAATCAGTCGATGAAAATTATAATCACGATAATCCCGAAATAATTAAGGTTGATGAGAAGAGGGCAGAGACAAACTAAGTTCTTTTTCTATGTATCGTGTCCCTTCAGGACGTGGCCCATCATGGTACTTCACAACTTCGTCTCTTTTATAATTCTAAACAATGTTTGTCTTTTATGCTATCTCTCTACTTTTCTCTGTTACTCTTCCATTTAACATGTCCAGAGAGCTTTAAAATTTCCAAACCCTCTTTCCTCATTATATTCCCTGACAAAATCTGTTGAATGGATTCACTTAGAATTGTCGGAATTAAGTTCTTTAGACAGGAACAAACTAAATGAAAATATAGTATCTTAAAAAAAACAAAAAAAACAAGGACATATTTCTGTGAATTTGATATTGAGTCAGATAGATAATTATGTTCGGATAGTTACAAAAGTTACCTTAGTATGGCACAAGGCCAATTAATTTGTGCATAGTGTAAGATTGCAAATCGATCAACTTATTTATACAACGAGACTGATAATGATGTTCGGATTGGTACAAAGCTTACCTTAGTATGGCACAAGGCCAATTAATTTGTGCATAGTGTGTGGGTGTGGGGAAAGCTGTCGACTAACATTTTCTACTTACATGTGCAATAGGATCATACATATGAAGGCTCAGGGATATTTCACAATATTGGAATAAATATTATTCCCCTCAATGGAATTAGGATGGCGTGTCCGAGTTGTAAAGGTCTGTACTGGTGAAACTGAAGAATGGAGCGCTCATCCGAACATTTTCTGTGGAAGTAGCGACAGTGTAAAGATAAGCAAACAAAGTTCCGTCTGTTGGAAAGAGACCGCTGAGTTGAGATAGATCTTAGCCTGGTATGGCAGAAACAGGCCAAGATGTCACTTGAAAAAATTAAAATATATTTCAAAGATTCTATGGTTAATAGAAAATTATATACAGTGTTTTTCGTTAAAAGTGACTCACCTGATTTTTTTTACTAAATGTCCTCTTCTCCAATGAAACGAAATTTGAGCTAAGGATAAGCGATCTAAAATCCGAAGAAGAAGCTTTGAAAGCTCATTGAATTTAGCAGTAAGTACTGCCAAGCATCCATTCAGTATAATGTTCTGGAGATGCTTTTCTTTTCATAGAACTGGTTTCTCAAAACCTATTGAAAAGAGCCTCAGGAGCGAGCAGTACAAGAGAATTTTAGAGTCTTGTCTGCTCCCTTCTGCTGAAAGGGTGCAAATTGACCCCACCAAGCTCATTTTTAAGCAGGATAATGCTCCCTGTGACAAATCAAAATTGATGAAGGAATACTTTGATGAGAAGCAGGTGAGTGTTATGACATGGCCGTCCCAATCTCCTGACATCAACCCCATAGAAAGCTTATGGAGCATATACAGGTACTCGTGAAAGCAGTTGAGCAACAAAGAGGATTTGATTGTGAATTTCATATCCGAATGGAATTCAATGCTTGGAGATGAGATTTGCAAGAACCTAATAAATTCAATGTCAAAAAGGGTTGAAAAGGTTATTCAAAATAAAGGAGGACCCATAGTTTATTAAATATTTCAAACTATATTACCTATTATAAATAAATTATACCTCTATTATTCTTTATTTAAAGCTGTTCGGTTATATTTCTATTGATTACTAGTTGCAGGAAATAAGTGAGTCACGTTTTTTGCACATATTTTTCCCTACATCTCATTTATATCCAAAATTATAATTATCAATAGAATACCTTAGGGTGAGTAAATGTTTTTACTAGGTGGTCGGGAAGGGGTCTTTATATTAGTAAGATTAAAAATTAGTTTGACCCCAAAAACAAAAGGCGAAAAAAATTTTCAATAAAGAAAATCAGGTGAGTCATTTTTATCGAAAACAGTGTAAAACTATTCTTTACTAGATAACTGAAAATGTCGGGGGATAGAAATATAGAAATATAATAATCCCTAAATTATTAGGAGTCCAAAAGAGATTGAGAAACATCTTCAGTAAATGAATGTGATGGAAATAATTTTTGACGATTCCGACTGTATATAACGATATTTAGGAGTTTTTGAGATTTTTGCTCGTACTTTGCTTCTCAGCTCTTATTTAATAAACTCAATTAATAATAATAATAATAATGATAATAATAATGATACTACTACTAATAATAATAAAAATAATAATAATAATAATAATAATAAAAATAAAAATAAAATAATAATAATAATAATAATAAAAATAATAAAAATAATAATAAAATAATAATAATACTAATAATAATAAAAATAATAATGAAAATAATAATAAAATAATAATAATACTAATAATAATAAAAATAATAATAAAATAATAATAATGATACTAATAATAGTAATACAAATAATAATAAAATAATAATAATGATACTAATAATAATAATACAAATCATAATAAAATAATAATAATAATAATAATGATACTACTAATAATAAAAAATTAAAAAAGAGAAAAATGAGCCCAATGGAAGGAAACATTAAAGCGGAAAACTGAGGAAATCAAATATAAATTATCGATAACAGATAAGATTTCAAGACATTCAAATATTTCAACGCGAACAAACAAGTTGAAGCGGAAATATAAAATTAACCCAGTAAATGATATTCGACCAATCAAGATCTACTTAAACACATACTGCAATTGAAGGAACAGAGAACAAGACGATACGAAAAGTGTCGTACTTTCTATCGACAAAATAGTATATTCTAAGCAGACCTCTTGGGAGATTGGAAAAAAAATTATAAATGTCAAAAAGCCACGATCTATTAAAAAGTTTTTGGGACAATATTTGGAGCAACCTAAAGGAATATAATTCCAATGCAGGGAGAATGAAACGAGAACAAGTAAGAAGGAACGTAAAAGAATGGGAAAATATAACCAAGAATAAGAATAATAATCAAGAATAATAATGTCCGGGAAGCTCTAAGAAAATTCCCCAAAATATAAATCCCTAGGAAATTAGACGATTCCAATTTTTGGCTTTGTCATAAATCCATAAATCACTGGCGAAAACATTATCAATGCTACTTAATAACGGCAGTGAAATTCCAGTATGGTTCACTGAAGGTATTACATATCTCTGACCAGAAACAGGCGAAAATGATTCAAACCATTATAGGTCAAACTATGCCTGTCTGCCACATATAAATTGATCACGTTTGTCCTGACGAACTAGACTTAATTCTCGATGAAAACAACATCCTTTTCCTTGAACATAAGTAATGTCGAATAGGTTCCTATTGTTGCAGAGGTCTACAACTAAGAAATAAAATGATCCTAGAAAATTGCAGGAAAATGTATGTAGAACTCTAAGGATAAATTGGATAGATTGCCTTAAAGCTTTTGATAGTGTTTCCACAAAGTCTATATCTCCTCAATGGGTTTGCTAATAGTATTATCTATTTGATTTGAAGTCAATCGCTTGTCATCCAACTCCATATGGTGTAAACGATCAATGTATTCCTCGGTGGTGTCACATCAGGAAGTCCACACCTTAGGTCATCTTCAGGATTATCCCTTCCCTTCTTAAATCCAGCTGCCCACTTTTGTATTTGATAATGGAACGTCATCGACCAATGTAGTAACCATGTCACTTTGAAAGTTCTTGAGGGTTAACACTTTTTTTCTGAAGGTACTTTGTAACACCACGATGCCAAATTTTGTCTATTTTCAAGAGAAGTCGCTACTAGTTATTTTGAAGTTTTCTTTTAACAGTCAGATATCATTTTACCTGGAAGGGATGAATGCAGTTATTAACTGGAAGAGTTTAAATTAATGCATGCAAGATTTCATAGCTCAGTATATGTTTATTTCTTTTCCTTTTAGGTGCCGTAAGAACCAAGCATTCTGTCTTTTTTCAGTTTATGCTTAGTCCTTTCTTCTCGCTTTCCTTCACTACCTTCTGTAGGAGCTTTTGTAGTTTTCCTTCCGTGTCTGCTTTAAGATTGTGGCCGCCAGCACTGAATACTCTTAGGACATATAATTTTCTTTAAATTAATTTGTATAGTCTTAAATTACGCTGTACAGTCTGAAAAAGTCCGGTGAGAAGACACTTCCTTGTCTTACACCACTTTATATTTTTGTATGTACTGTTTCTAAATGATAGGGCAAATGTTCGTACCTTTTTCAGATCACGCGCACTTTAAAACTTACTAGCAATCATTATAAATTTTATATGATAAAAATATATGACGATCATATTTTCAAAATATTTATACAGTGGTAAGTAAAATTATGATTAATTCTACTTTGAGTGTTTCTCTGATCATTTGTATTGTTTTTATTTTTTTTAAGCATACAACCACAAGCAAGGCGGGAAGTCACTAACACGCAAAAGGTTACAGAGAGTTGGAGCGAGAGCAAAGAGAAGTGATAGAGGAAAGGATGAAGAGAAGGTTAGGGGATAGATTAGGGCATCTGGAGACGTCGAGTTACATTTGTATAGTTGTAGATTATAGCTATCAGGAAAACAAGAAATGGTGAGCGATTTCCACAGGCGAGAAGTGCGAGACATGAAGCTATTGGAGTGGAAGAGAGGGCTACATTTAAGAGTTTCGACAGTGAAAGGGCGAGAGCGAGATGCCAGCCTAGTTGAACGCTTAAATTCATGAAGTCTGGGAACCAGCAAAAGCAGCTCATCGGAGCAGTTACTGTGAAAGTATTTGTAAAAAGAGACAGAAGGAGGCAACGGCACGTCTGTGAGAGAGCGGCTGCAGACGAGATACCAGATCAGGGACAATTACATCGCATATCCGTCTTTGGATTTTATCAAGGACCTTGAGACAGATAGAAGGGGCTCCAGACTATATATGGAAGCAATACTCAATGCAAGGGCGAACGGTTAATTTGAAGGATTGATTCCAGCGAGAAAGATTTCCTGGCACGGCAAAGGGAGCCGACTTTCCTAGCGGTGGACGAAGCTATTGATTCAATGTATTCGTTCCATCTCAGGACAATGTGAGACCGAGCAGTCGCAACGAGATGTCCTCGTGGAGTTGCGCGTCAGACATTCTAATGGGTGTCAGGGATGGTTCTCTCTGGGGAGTAAGTAATAGGGAACAGTTTTGTTTTTGAGGCATTAAAGATAACCAGCCAATAGAGATTTTCTAAGCCCGGCTTAGATGTGGCACAAGGCCGATAGTATGGGGCAACCAGTGAGGATCGAACTCACTACTCAGTCGTAATTGATCTAGCAAGACAAGCTTTCTTACCATTCCACCACGTCGAGATGCCTACACCACGTCGAGGTGTCTGAGATAACCAGCCAATACCTACCCCAGTTCACAACCGATTGGAGGTCCTTTTCGGGACAGACGGCCAGGTTAGTTTTGTCGGCGATACTAGATTTGTTTTTTGAGGCAGGAGTAAATAGTAGTGTCATCCGCATAGATGTGTACTTGGGAATCTATGACGTCAGGAAGATCGTTAATGACGAGTTGTGGAAGAATAGAAATATGAAGCGACTGGAGGAGTGGAGGTAGACGTTTTATATATCATTTCTTTGACTAAAAGAATGTGATCCCTTCAGGAGATAAAATTATATTTTTCAGACGTCAGGTTTACATTAAAAAGAAGAACAATTAAGAGACCCCTACGCTTTGTTTTGTTTTGTTTGCGTGTGTGGACCGCAGCACTTGCATTCCTCGTTTTGCTTATGCCGGGCTGTAACTCAGTATTTAGTGAAAAGATAATAAGATCTCCGATGTCGTTGGATTATCTGGAATCTTGTGTATCCAACCGTGTATCTCGTCTCTCGCCTCACTTCCTCGGCCTTTATTTCAATCGTCACTAATACGGACAGCAGCCATGTCCTTTCCGAACACGGGGTTGTTTTTGATTTTCTATTACAGCCGCCTTTTTATTCATTCTCCGTCGTCATCTATCTATTTATTCTATTCTTTGCTTTCCTGCATTCTATTCATCGACCTCCTCCTCGTTATGGCTTTTCTTTTTGGCTTGTATTTCCTCATCTATTTGTTATTCTTTTTCCTTCTTTTCTTTCAGTTTCTTTACTTCTTTTTTTAAAATTTTAACTTGCTAACTCTTCTTCTTCTTCTTCTTCTTCTTCTTCTTCTTCTTCTTCTTCTTCTTCTTCTTCTTCTTCTTCTTCTTCTTGATTAACCTCATTTAGTTTTTGTTGTCCTATTATATACCTTTATATTTAGTTTCCCGCCAATTTCTACTGTTTCCCGCGTTTAATCTTATCCAGCCGGTTGAAAGGCCCTCTTGATTGTTTTCTAAATGGGCTTCTTTCAATAGTCGCCGCTTGTTTATGTTTCCGTTAGCAAATAACTATCATTCGGTTTTTATTGATGTATGAGCCAAATAGAAAGTCTCGTCCTTCCCTTGGATGCTCCACTCCTTTACTTTCCTTGTCTATATCTCTGGTGTTTCTTTCTTTAACGAACAACGTATCATTAAACCTTACATTACTCACCCCATCATTGACGAGAGAGCGATGGGGACATGGACAGAAACGTCTCACGTTCCATGATAAGTCTCGTTAATTTTTCTTTAATAAATTGCTATTAGATTAGCTTTTATACGTATATATATATATATAGGGAAGGAAGTATGACGTCCATTTCTTCAGAAGTGGGAATGTCTTGTCTTGAGAAATTGAAATCGATTTCCTAGTTCGTTTTTTTTCTTTTGTATTGGGATCGACACCTATTGAAAATGAAAGAAATAATCCCGCTTACAGATAGCTGATCATTTATCTTTCTTAGACACCTACAAAGCCTAAGTGTAGTTTATACTGCAACTATATCTGAGCAGATATTTTATTCTTGGAGAGGGCAAATTATCAGGCGTGATCAAGAGGGCACGATGACGAGTGACTTCGTGGTAGCAAAGGAATAGGCGTTTCCGTATTTATTTATTATTTTATTATTTATTAATCCTCTCTAGCACCTTCGAAATTTTGGTTAATGTTATGGACAACCGATAGCAAAAAGGTTTTTTTTTTTAGATTCTCCGCGTAGAATTCGTTTCTTTAATATCCTTGTCGCCACTGTTATGGTCCAGGTTAGGACCAAGGAAGAACAACACGAACACAAGAGTAGAAATAACGAAGATATCTTACCCGGAATAATAATACAGGATTTGGAAGGTGTTAGTATGACTGTCAGTCTGATTTGGAGTGAACTACTATCGGTTCGACTCGATTAGTCCCTCTCTTTTGAGAAGCGTAGTATACATAGTGTTAGGAAGAGTTCATTCTGTAGTTATAGGTAAGGACCCATAACAGTTAACAATCTTGTTTTTTTTTTCTTTCTGTTTTAATGTGGCCTCCACAGTCACCGGATTCCAGTCATATAGAACACACTTGGAATCAATTTAAGCTCAGATTCGAATCGTTGATGTGCAGGCAACCAAACTCGAAGTATCACAGAATGTCAAATTCAGCTCCATAAGCCGAAATGCCCAAAGATATCACCAAGAACACCAGTGTATCCCCGCCTGGATAGACAGAGAACGTTCGAAAGGCTCAAAATAAGTGGTTACCAGCTACTTGAAATTTATGCCTATGAAAATGACCGATGAGTGTATGTGTTTGCACCTAACCCACTGAGTGTATGCAAGAGTCTTTAGTTTGATTCCTTCCAGTACATATTTATCAGAATGTAACAATGGGAAGTTGCCTAACCAATAATTTCGACAGACGTGGATTATGTAACTTTAGTACAAATGTCTCTGGACCGGTCAGGAATACGGTCATATTTTGGTACCAACATATCACCAGATGTTGAAAAGGTCTCATCACAGGCGAGACAGCGACCAGATGAAAATGATTCCGTGTAAAATTTGATCAAATTACTTTTTTGTAAGTGATTAAGTTTTTCTACAATTAACAACCAATCTTTGGTAACGCACAACATTATTACAGGCGACTATCACTATTATTATTATTATTATTATTATTATTATTATTATTATTATTATTATTATTATTATTATTATTATTATATTGTTATTGTTATTATTATTATTATTATTATTATTTTCATCATTATTATTATTGTTGTTGTTGTTATTATTTTTATTTCCTTTGATATCTGGCGTTTACATATTTTTTCCAGGTCCCGCCGAGGGACCTAAAGTTAGAAATGGCATCATGACACTTTCCACTGACAAAAAAAAATATACATAGATAAAGCCCTTCGTAAAGTGCGGGTTGTACTTGTGAGAAAAATTTTTCGCATCTCTTTGAGGCATCGACTTCCAGGAATCCCTACAATTAGTCTACTGGAATCTTTTCCAACAAATCCTATGGCTCCAGCTAAAACAGTAATTGTTGATGTTACCATGTGCCACATTTTTGAGATTTCTATTTCAAGTCCGGCCCGAATTGCTTCGGTTACTCGAGGTTTAGCCTTGTTTCTAGAATTGCGTCATAGTTCTTGATAGGTAGCTCTTGAAAAAACAAACAGTTCAGCAACCTAAGTGATCGAGGCTCCTGCCATGCCAGCTTCAACAATTTTCCCTTTTTCAAACTTGGAGAGGTCATGCATTGATCTTATATTTTACTAAATTCTAAAAATAAATAAGATGAAGACAGGAAATTAGATAAATAAACTTATTTACAATAGATGTAACCTGCAATTACAAAGTTTTATTTAAAGTTCTTAATATAATCGGTCTTTGAAATATAGGAGTGGAATTTCCAATTATTTTGTCCAACCCCTGTACATTGCAGTCTGCAGGGACTGGCATATCAATAAGGAGGCACTTTTTTGTTTGCGGTCTTTAATAACAATGTCTGGGCGGTTGGCTTATTATTATCGTTGTTTTGTTGTTGTTATTATTATTATTATTATGTTCTTTTTTGTTTCCACACAGTATTTCCTTTTCAAGCGGAAATAATAGTCTTTATTACGGTGGTATAGACAGCAATGACCAAGTGTTAGTTTGGACAGTAGTGAACCACACATTCTGGTAACCACACTGCGAGACACACACTTGTGTGTGTCTTTGTGTGTGTCAAACTATAACCAATGTAAATATGCTCTTGCATGTGCGAACAAACACACCCACACTATATCTTTTTTTTTTCCTACCGAAGTACTTTCAGTCGACGCCAAGATCATTCTTGGGAGGAAATTACAAAGAAACATTTATTGTAACGATGATAAAATTTTCATTTTGTTCCAATAGCAATTTATAAAACATGCGTGAACGGACTCTATTATAATTATCTAAAAAAAAAAAATAGTTTATCTGGTGTAATTATGGAATTTTTGTTAAAGAACCGTTTTAGTATAAGGGAGCTGACCTTGAATTAGTAGAATTAAAAATGGCATTAAATGTTTATTATATGCACTTTAAGATTTTTCTGCTACACTTGTAAAAAAATTGTTGAGTATTGATTGGTTGCTTTTGATATAGAGGACCTGAGAAGTTGCTTGTTTTTTGTTCATTATTTTCTTGGTATTGCATAGTGGTGTTGTCAACAAGTAACTTCTTGTATTGTGAAAGTGGGCAGGAATGTGCTTTTAGATGTTGTGCAGTAGAACATGGATGCGAAAAACGAATTTATAGATGTCTTGATAATGTTGCGGTCGTTAAATCAACATATGTACTTACATTTTTGACTGAAGATATTCCGCATAAATAACGTATATATGTATCTTGGTGTGTGTGTGTGTGTGTGTGTGTGTGTGTGTGTGTGTGTGTGTGTGTGTGTGTGCGGGCGTGTGTATGTGTGCGTGTGGGTGTGTGTGTTTGTATGTGCGTGTGTGCGTGTGGGTGTGTGTGTTTGTATGTGCGTGTGTGTGCGTGCGTGTGTGTGTGTGTGTACACGCGCGAGCTTGTATTGATTATCATTTTGATTATAGTTTGATAAAAGCGATATCGGAGACAGAGCGTATGTAGGTATAGATATCTTATCGTAGAGTGTAGATATAGAATACAACACTGCATAGATGCTAAACCTTTCACCTACCAAACGATTTTGAAGCAATATCTTGCAAAGGCTTTCGTAAAGTTTACCCAGGAATATAAAAAAAAACGGGTTATTACGGATATGTGTATAAAATTACGAAGAGGCTAATAAACTTTGCCACTGGTGTCAATTTGTGTTGCTTGTTGTCGATACAATTAGAGTCTGCGTGAATCAATTAAGAACTTTCTTAATCTCGATCAGAAGTTTCCTGTTGAGCCCACTGCCCACGAATCTCAGTGAGCAAGCACAGACTGACTCACTTGCATCCTAATCAACAACAACTAGAGAGAAAAAGACACCAAAATGTATAGCTAATTATCCGATTTATGAAGATGGTAGTTAATTAAGTCTCTCGCAGCTTTAAAGAATTCTTTTCATCTTCATATCATTAACGCAATCACCTTCGGTATAATTACAGTACAAACGAAGATGGAAATACTGTAAGATGCCGGACATGCCGTTTCAATTAGCTGCTTAGATGATCGGGAGACTTGCGTTTCGCTTGATGTTGCTTTTCATCCATAAGGTGGAACGAAAAGCTGGAGGTGGGTAGTTGGCTTTATGAAATTTAAAAGACGTGCCTGGCGACAAGAAGACTATATAACGCATACATAATTCGCATCTCACAAAATCTTTCTAGTTGATTAGATAGATAGATAAATAGATAGATAGACAGATATAAAGAGACTGAAACGGATACTAAAATATGAACAAATTGAAATTGATGATGTGGACAAACAGAATGTGCTAAACGTTATCGAATTTCGAGTGATTTAGCAGTAATACTTCTGAACAAAAGGGTTAAGGGTTCTTCCGCACTATCATGTCTAGAGATGCCTGGTAAAACATTATTGTCATAAGTAAGCCATACATAATTAGATAGATATCGCAAAGATAGCTAATGGAGAAAAGAGTGGGCAGATGTTCATCTTACATGCATGAATAAATATATAAAAACTGAATCATATGATGGTTTTAACATTTTATATATTCATGCATCGTCATTTAATGTATATATCTTGGTAGATAATATATATCTCAATATATATATATATCTCAATATATATATATATATATATATATATATATATATATATATCAATATATATATATCTCAATATATATATATATATATATATATATATATATATATATATATATATATATATTACAAAGAGTTAATCATACCTTGAATCAATTAGCAATATTAATGCAATTATTGGCGAAATCCCTTCGATATTAGGCATAATTATAAGCATTATACTACTAATAATCCACTGAATGATGAGACCATTATGCATAAAATGGATATGGTGTATTTTTTGATTCAGCTAGTACTTTCAAATGCTTCACGCATTCATATTCAGGCTGTATTTTTTCCTTTAGAATCAAAACTGGAAGACGAAATAAATGTGTTTTTTCCGACCTAATGATGTTTTTAAGAATGAGCTATTTATTAACGGCTATGTAGTGTTGGAGCGTGCAAATCGCAACGCTAAAGTTCAAATATTACAAGTGAGAATTTTTTTGAATTTTGTAATTTGGTAAATCCACGAATTTTTTTTATTATAACTGTTTTTCGCTTAACATGACATGAACATATGTATATATATTTCTACATTCAACACCATCACTTGAACATATTTATGCTATAATTTTTAAATAATTATATTTGTTCTACTCTGTATTGAGCACTCTAAGTATAGTATTTTTTGGTTATTGGATTTTATTCCGTATATACCAATCCTATACTTTGATATATACATATATATATATATATATATATATATATATATATATATATATATATATAGAGAGAGAGAGAGAGAGAGAGAGAGAGAGAGAGAGAGAGACAGATAGATAGATAGATAGATAGATAGAATTTCATCAATTTATGAATGAATATAGGTAGTAGAGTCTATGTTTGGGAGCAGTTTTACGAGTCGTAAGCTGTTGTTCCAAAATATATAAAATTTACATATCGCTTGTTATAAACACTGATTGTTGGAAAGGGTTAATATATTATTTCTTATTCCACATACAAGTCCGTGCCTACACTCAATAAGATAATGATGCACAAGGAAATGCTTGGACACACACACACACACCAAGATACATACACACATAGATATTCCCTTTGTGGGTTCCTTTCTCTGTATGTACTCTTTCAAACCCTACATGTAGAGCCCTTAATAGAAGTTTTGGCAGCTGAGATGTGAAATTAGCTATTAGTATGCAGTGTCCGTTGATTTGTCGGCAATTTCATCAAAAAATAATCAGAAAAACGGACAGTAAGAAAAAAAAAAAAAAAAAAAACTATCATTTTAAATATTTTAACTGTTTGCAGCATTTATCCTTTCTGTTCTTCACGATTGAAGACATTTTAATATTCCTGTTCCTTCAGGATATCAATTATCATGACTCCCTGAAATATTTTCTTTATTCTCATAGGAAATATAGTGGTGTAGTTTCGCGTTGAATTCTGCACGTGTTAAAATGCAGAGTTTACTTCTTTTAGATTAATTCCTACCTCAAATTATATTGCTGGTGTACCCTTAAATTTAACCCATAATTGTTGAGAGGGAGAAAAGACCAACTGCTGCTTCTCCGAAGCTCATTTGAGCAGACATTTCAACATTCCAGCAGTATAGAATAGTTAACAAAAAAAGTAATTAACAATTTTAATCAACTTTTGTTTAACCATTACATAATGTGGACGTCCAAGAGAATTAGATGGCTGCTTGTTTTCTAGTGGTCAGTCTTAGTTTTTCATTTGAATATTTCCTGATGCTAGAATAGAATTTGAAAGATTGCTGATATAAATATTCCTAATACAGTGGAACCTAGGTTCACGAATTTATTTCGTTCCTAAAGCCCGTTCGTAAGCAGAAATGTTCGTCAGCCGAAATCATTTTTCCAATAGAAATTAATGTAAACTGGATTATTCTGTTACTAGTTCCTAGAAGATTGCATATTTAAACTTTAACAACAATATCTTGTGCCCAGGTTTATACACAAATCTAATGAAAATCATTAAATCTAAGAAAAAAAAATACTAAATAGATAAAATATAGACGGACATTTTAATTTTACCGAACTTGTAAGCAGGAGAGTTAATGGCATAAGTGGAAAGGTACGAAAAGAGATGTTATTGTTTAGAAAAAGGAAGGAAAGACGTGATAGTCTATTTATTTATAGAGATCGTTGAATTTGTCAAGTGAAACTGAGTAGATAGACAGATATATTAAGCGGCAGGGTTAACACCCCGACTCAGGATCTCAGTATGGGCTTCAACATGGAAATGACACGTCAGTCACTGTCAGACAGACCAAATCTCCTAGCCTAAATGAATTTGCAATAGATTAACAAAAGTTAAAGTAACTTACTTTCTTAATTTATTGCATATAATAGCTCTAGTTATTCATTCAGCGTTTTTAACAGAATTTCTGCTACCTTAAAACACATTAACTACAGACAGTGTTCCCTTATTTTTCTCAGTTATATATATATATTTGTTCCTTATTTTTTATTCTATTTCGTCTAATTCTAACAGGTGTGATTTGGTAATTTGTTTGGATTAATTTATTTTGCTTATTTTATTGTCATTTTGTTTGTTTATGTATTTATTTATTTTTTCAGTTTTCGATTTTTAAGTTACGTAGTAAAAATTTGTTTTCATGTCTGCATTTTGAGATTAGCTCGGATCTTTTATTTAATAATTTATTTTGGTCTGGGAAGGTAATGATAACTATTTTTTCCTCCAAGCAAAGTTTGCAAGTTTTTGATAGGTTGTTGTAGGCTGATGATTTTTTCATTATTTTCCAAGATATTTTTGGTGTGGTGTGCGTTTTGTTTTTTATTTCCCAGATATACTTAGAAAGCATTGTGCTGTTCGTATATTTACTATTTGTGAAAGATGTTTTGTCTACATAATTTCTTTGTTTCCAGGGTCCTTCAGTTACTCCTATGTATACTTTTACTTCATTATCTGGTGATTTTATCGTGGCTTGGTAGATTCCATAGTTTTGTAATCAATTACCGTTTAAGGGACATTCGTTTTTTATTCTGCAGTTGCACGTGGGTTTAATTTGTTCGTGTGGTTTGTTAATAATTTTCCTGTTGTGCTTTTTTATTATTTGTGCCATGTTCTCAGTGCAACTGTAGCTGGTTTTTACTGTGTTTTTGTTGAATATTTTGTGTAGGGTGCTTGATTCCTGGAGGTGTTTGTGTAAATGTTTGCAGAATATTTTTCCTACGTTTGTTTTTACTGTACGGTGGGTTTAACCATATGACATTTCTTTTTCTGTTGGCCTTTTTTGTGTTCTCTGGTGAGTATATGAGTGCTGCTGGGAATCCGCTATCTTTTAGGGCTGTTTCGTAGTCTTTCTTAGCTTTGTTAAATATAGACTCATGAGAGGAATTGTCGGAAAGCCTGCGGTTAATCGATTTTGGTGTCTGTTTGATTATAGAAGGCGGGTGGTTGGAAGATGTGTGTATATAGATTGGTTTATCATTGGGTTTTCTGTATGGTTTGTATGTGCCTTTTCTTAGGTTGAAGGTAACATCTAGAAAATCTACTTCATTTAGGTTAGTTTTTATATCAATGTCGAATCCGTTATTTTGGAAAATCTTTATTATTGATTTTCTAGTTTTGTTTGTTGCAGTTTCTTAAGATTATGAGACCGTCGTCCCTGTAGAGTCCTGTGTCAGTTCTATCTATTATTTCCAAGCAATTTGAGAAACTAGAGTTTTTATTTTAAATTTGAGATCCTGCTTTTCATTTCCACGTAAGAATGTTGGATGGTTAAACCAGACGGAATATAAGAATATGTAATTCAAACGAAAAGCCAACAACAGAATTCTTACCATCGAGGATCCGTCCAAACATCGTCACCATTTCGGGATATGGGTATAAAATTGAATTTTCTTTTTTCAAACTCAATAGCTGCAAAAATTTTGCAATCTCACGATGGACGGCTATAAAATAGGAACTTGATCTGTGCGCGGTGTTGCTTTTTGTCATAAAATACTGGAGATGATATTTCACGCGAATCTGATGTCAAAGATGACAGGTGCACCTAAATGTTGACGATATCAGCAGCGGCCGCCGAGTCAGAGAGTATATGATCTCAAATCTGGTTCCATTCTGTAGGCGTGGTAAATATTTATTATGGACGGTGTTATAAAGACAACTGTCGCAATATTGTCTCATAGGCATCGAAATCCCGGAACATAATGTTCACGTATTTTGGCTTTGTGGGGCCGCTTCAAACCCGCAAATGTCCCAGCGTAACTGAAGGAATATGGAGGTAAACAAAATGTAAATTAGCGGAGAATCAAATCATTTTTTTTAACACGCAAACATTTATTTGATAACACTGAAATACATTATAGTATAAAAAGAAATGGTAAGTTCAATTTAAGGGAAACAATAATTGAAACAAAGCAAGTTCACTCGGCCAATGATGACAATTCCAGAACAACGTAACTATAAACAAAACTTATTTTCTATCCCCTGCCAGCCGCTATGATGGAGAAAGCATTACCTCGAACCGTCGCCAGTGAGACACGCTGCAAGAGCCACTCCGTTTCGCGAGGCTCGTTCCTTAATCGAGACGCAATCGCGCCAATCCTCCGAAGGAACACCATCGAACGAGGCCCAATAACCCCTGAAAACTCCACTGCCACAGGAGTAAAAAAAAATATCTATCAGCAAGAGAAGAATATTTAGCTATTTTTTTTATCTCTGCGTCTCGGGCGACGGACCCCGGCTCAACCGCGGACCTGATCAAATTACCGGCCGAGAATGTATCAGCACAGGTCGCATCCCAAATCAACGACTTAGCCATTTTAAAAAGGAAGATGGTAATGCCATCCGGCCGCTTTCCATCACCACGGTCGAGGCCTACGGGTTCGATTTGGGAAGGGAATCCAGCTGCATCCAAACCTCTTTTCATGATGTCGTTAATTGCTGCATGCCGTGTTAAGCGGCCGGCACTACGACGACAGGAGAGAGGATGCAAACCAAACTCATCGATGGAGGCTCCACATCTGCATCTGTGACGCTCACATAATTTGATCAAATCATTTAATACGCAGATCCCATAATTGTACTTACAATGCTCCACCTTAGAAACTGGTCTTTTTTCCCCTATTTTTCTTTATGTGGTGGCAAATATCTTAGTGGAAAAGCTAGCTGAAGTTTCACGGATACGTAACGAGAAAGGTGGACTTTTATAATCTGTAGAATCTGACACTCACGGGTCGAATAGAGGGAAAGAGAAACAAGGAAAAGCAATGCATGGCGGGCTTAAGCAAGTGGATGACAGAACGTTGTCTGGTGGGATTGGCAGAGGGATGAAACCTTTTGAGAGCTACAAGGGATAGGAGGAAGTGGAGAGCCATAATCGCCTAAGCCCTGAAAGGACACGGCACATAAAAAGAAAAGAAATAAATACGACCAATTATATTTTTTTATCTTCTAGACATTTGAACAATATCATGTGTTTGACTCACATTTCATGACCCACATATGTATCCTTGTGCCTGACTAAATATATTAAATGCAATAGGCATCCAGATTATTTTTTCTTTATGGGGTGGCAAATAAATAACTTAGTACGACCAAGTATACTTTTTATCTTCTTTCATTTCAGTATAGCCTTTTATGATGCGAAACGATCTAGGCTTAATATCTCAGCATGGCTTCAAGTGTAAGACATTTGATGATCGAAACATGTTTGGGGAATGGCATATTAGTTGCATCTATTCGAAATATGGCTAGCACGCTAGCCAGCTGACAGTCAATAATGCCATGTGTTTGACTCACATTTCATGACCCACATATGTATCTTTGTGTCAGACTAAGTATATTAAATGCAATAGGCATCCTGATTTTTCTTCAAACAATTTTATGTACTCCACAAACATAAACTTCTGCCATAATAAAGAAAGCTTAGCAAATAACTATAAAAAGTATACCTTTAAATAATTAATGATTATTTATTTTATCGGATTTTAAGAAGAGAGTGGTAATGCGAAATTGTAGCACCATGTTTTATATTTACTGAGAGCTGAAGATACAAATGTCGGACGGCAAAATTTTCAACTAATGAAGACGGAAGCAGAACGAAGCGACGGTAAAATGGATATAAATATAAAATAGTCTATATTTATTCTGGATATGTCAAAATGAATGACAACAGTTTAACAAGTGGTAATTTACATTTCAAAAGCAAGAGCCGAGTTTTTCTGAAAACGAGATGAACATGCACTAATACTTAGTACAATCTGCTAAATGTAATTGTCAAAAGCCTTAAATAAAGATTACCAAATTAACTACAGGAAACCATTTTTGAAAACTATGGATTACGGTTATATTCTCTAAAACAATTTTCTTCAATTGACTGTAATGAATATTTAGTTAAGGTCTATAACAATTTCCTTTTGTTTCAAGATATTAACACTATCATTACTGACCCTACGTGCAAGCAATTTCCTTATCATTTGCCAATTTTTGTATACAAAGGGGCGAAGTAAAAATCAATATTTCCTCATAGAGAGTTTTGATTATGCATACTGGATCAGTATGTAAATGATTCGTTATTAACCAACGCCATTATATGTTCATGACGACAAGACGGCGAATAAATCGGCACGAATAACAATTAAATATTCTGATACTCTCTCTGTTATGGATTCTCCATACACTTATCCACGTTTTCATTTATACTCGTATACTTAAGTTTGTTCTTTATTCCGTAATGAGCGATCTAACACTGACAGTGTGCTACATGAATATATATATATATATATATATATATATATATATATATATATATATATATATATATATATATATATACATATGTGTGTGTGTGTCTGCGCGCGTGTGTGTGTGCGCGCACGCGTGTGTGTATTAAAGATAGAGTGACAGAAAGAGAGAGTTAATAATCTGAAGACGGCTTTCAGGCATGAAACTAAACTGATTGTCAACACTCGATGCTAGCGTCAGTGCTCGAGCTTAAATTTTACACACATTCATACCTGATATTGAGCACTATTACTCATAAATTTAACATACATTATATTTTTTTCCGTATATATATATATATATACACACGCGCGACGCGCGCGCGCGCGCACACACACACACACACACACACACACACACACACACATATATATATATATATATATATATATATATATATATATATATATATATATATATATATATATATATATAAGCAAGCTTTCTTTAATGTAGGTACCTCCACGAGATCGCTAAAATTCAGCATAATGTGATGAAAACACGTTCTAAACGTAATGAAATATAGTTTTAACGTCAAAAACGTTATCTTATTATTAAGAAGAAGGATCAAAGTATTTTTTGATTAATTAATTTTTTTTATTTTAATTTTTAAATATTTTAGAATATTCGAAATTTTAATTAAAAACATGTTTTTTCTTGCGTATGTGGTTGTACTAACTTTCAGCATAGGAAGTTTTCGCTTCCTTTTTGCGTTGAGTGATACATTGATTTGGTAATTCTTAAAAACATTACAGAATTTTCAGAACTTATTCACAAACGAATGAAACTATTTTTAAACTTTTTAATGAGAAAATCATAGAATTTTTTTTTTATTTCACATTACATTTACTTAATGAAAGCTTGAGAAATTCAGCAAGATAAGCGACTATATTAGTTAAAAGCAGAATTTTTTAATGAATTTAAACCACAGATTTGTTTTGAAAAATCGGACACGGTCTTAACGAAAATCTGTTCTGAAAAAAAAAAACGCAATAAGACTAAGACCTTACTTAAGTAGAGAAGCTTTTAATTGTTTTTATCAATAATATATATATATTAAAGACAATATTGTCTGAAGAAAAAAAATTTTCGCTTACAATGAATTTTTACAAGATTTCTTTTCATTTTTTTACAAAGATTTCCAATTTAAAATTGGATAATTTATAAAGATTTGAATCTTTTAACGTTCAATTTCTATGTAATAATTCGTAGGGTATATTGTTATTGAATAAAACTATATTTACTAATCATATTTTTAAAGCAAATTACAAACTGAAGACCGAGACTATTTTTTAAAGTATTTCGATTTGTTTATGCATATGTATATAGATACAGTATTTCTGAAATATGGATGAACAAGGTGATAAACCTATTTTAAAAAGGGTTGTCCTCACTTGCGAAAAAAACCTAATGAAATTTATCGTCTGTTACACCATAATTAAGTATAAAAACGTTCGGCGGTAAATCCGTCGTCAATAAATCGATTAACACGTCAGAAAAACAAAACCCCACAGATAGGAAATGCTTGTATACAACATTTTATGCTATAAGTAAGTAATATTTATTTCAAATTAGATTGAAATTTTAAATTTGCAAATTTTCCTCAAATACCTTTTCAGGGATATATATTTTATTTTTCCAAGATTTTTAAAACGGAAAATTAATTTTTGTTTACAAATGTCTAAAGAATGGCTGATGTTATCGATTTTACTGAAAAAAATGCATGTCTATTCCAATTAATATAGTCTCTATCTGAAATGCACCAAAGTATTTTGCTTACCGGATATAGTAAATGTAATCCTTTAGCTTTCATTTAAAGTAAATTAGAAGCTTTAGGAAAGATTTTACTTTTTTCAAAATTCATTTTAAACCTTACATATAACCAATTCGTGGAGGTACATACTTTAAACAAACAATACTTTAAATAATTTACATGTGAATATGACTTTAAAATATTTTTGGCATATTAAGATATATTTTTAAGATAATCTGATTTTTAAAAAAAATTAAGTGAATAATATTTAAAAGTACGAGTTGTTTATACAGTAAGCATTTTTATTTCAACTTTCTTCAAAAGACATTTTTTAATGTTGAAATCAACTTCACTATTTTATAACCTGTACCGGCGGCGACACAACGGGTAACGGGTAGTCTAGTATAATGTAAATTCTCCTATATCGCAGGGAACGCTAAACAATTCTTCACAGATAAAGAGGAAACTTCAAGCAAGAAAGATGTGGTTCTACAGAACAGTGTTGGAAATTAAACGGATGAAGCAAGTCATCAAAGAGCCAATTTTGAAAAAAAAAGTGGAAAAAAAAGGAAACGTATAGTTAGAATCATAAAGAGAAACTTGAGAAAAGAGGGTTTGGAAACTTTGACGCTTACATGATATATGGAAAGCAAAGAGAACAGTAAACACCGAGTAGCCTACCTAACAAGCTTTTGTAAATGGATATTAAATTAAGAGTGGGAAGGATAATAAAATAGCATATATTGCTAGCACTACAAATGACAGGAAATTGTGTAAAGCCATGAAAGCCCATCTCTTGAGGGGTCACGGCAAATGCAGGAAGAAAAATAATTCAACAACTGTTAACTAATTATGCCTTCGCGCCGATTGTTATTATTCGAAGAAAATATTCTGGATGATGTTTCTTTGGTACCCACCCAATCATTCTTAAACAAAATTCATTTAGCCGCTGTACTTACTTAATATTGTACGCGGTGGGAGCGGGATTAATCTTCATTCCCGATTTTGAAGAATTCGTTAAAAAATTTAAACAAAAAGAATATTGCTAGACAGCAAAACATATTAAGATAAATGGTTTTCAGAAGAAAGAAAAATATTTCTGGGTGGACGGAAGTTTAATGCCGATTAACGAAGTTTAATTAGCGAACATTAATGAATGAATGATTAATTCGTGAAAAGGAATGCCGGGAAATATACAGAAAAAAAAAGATTATTTTGAAAAATTAAATTTCGAAAAATTATCTTTTACGAAAATTAGATAAACCGAGAGAAAGCGTTTAAATCAGAACATTATCAGAAATACAGGGTTGTTCGATAAAAGTGACTCACATGATGTTTTTTACTAAATGTTCTCTTCTCCGATGAAACGAAAGTTGGGCTAAATTCAAAGGATAAGCGATCTAAAATTCGAAGAAGAGGCTTTGAAAGCTCTTTGAATATAGCAGTAAGTAGTGTCAAGCATCCGTTGAGTATAATGTTCTGGGGGATGCTTTTCTTTTCATGGAACTGGTTTCTTAAAACCTATTGAAAATCCCTCAGGAGCAAGCAGTATAAGAGAATTTTAGAGTCTTGTCTGCTCCCTTCTGCTGAAAGGGTGCAAATCGACCCCACCAAGCTCATTTTTATGCAGGATAATGCTCCCTGTCACAAATCAAAATTGATGAAGGAATACTTTGATGAGAAGCAGCTGAGTGTTATGAAATGGCCGCCCCAATCTCCTGACCTCAACCCCATAGAAAACCTATGGAGCATTATAAAGTACAGATTCTCGAGAAAGCAGTTGAGCAACAAAGAGGATTTGATTGTGAATTTCATATCCGAATGGAATTCAATGTTTGGAGATGAGATTTGCCAGAACCTAATCAAGTCAATGCCAAAATGGGTTGAAAAGGTTATTCAAAATAAAGTTGGGCCCATAGATTATTAAATATTTCTAACTATATTACCTATTATAAATAAATTATACCTCTATTATTCTTTATTTAAAGCTGTTCGGTTATGTTTCTATTGATTACTAGTTGCAGGAAATAAGTGAGTCACTATTTTTGCAGAGAGTTTTTCCTTAAATCTCATTTATATCCAAAATTATAATTATCAATAGAATACCTTAGGGTGAGTAAACTTTTTTACTAGGTGGTTGGGAATGATTTTTCATATTAGTAAGATTAAAAATTAGTTTGACCCTAAAAACAATAGTTGAAAAAATCTTTAAGTAAAAAAAATCAGGTGAGTCACTTTTATCGAACAGCACTGTACATAATCGATGTCAATCTCCATTTTGATTGAATTTGTCCGTTAACAAGCGATATTGAAATTTGTGGAATGCAATATCAAGTCTCTTTTTCTGATTTTATTAATGGTTAATAACTAATTATAAGTTTTGCTTATCATCGATTTATTGAAGTGCTTTTCTTCTATATAATATATAATTTCAACAGGTTTTGGTAAAACCAAATCAAGTAGTACTTCCTTTCATCATTTTGATAAGACGACCAGGAATATTCAGTTCCATCCAAATATTTGTTTTTCAAATATTTACTATTATAATTTGGGAGGCACGGTGGAGTAATGGTTAGCGGCACGGACTGAAGAATCGAGTTCGAATTCCAATCGGATCCATTAATTCTTTAACGCACTAATAACTTTGGGAAAGATATGAATTCTATTCTTCTCCACTCATCTAGGGGTAAATAGCAGGACAGACTGGATTCTATAGACTTGAGTGGCAACCGGACTAGGAGAAGGAAATACTGAATTCAAAACCGGCCTAGAGATGGTTGGGATATCTTGCACAAGAAACACGACTTCTGCTGCGGCTGCAATATACACGATGTCCCTAGGACCCTATGAGTCACGGGATAAAAACAGAAATAATATTATAATAAAAAGCCTCAACTCTATTTTGGATTATAGATGATTTGATACTATAAAATTTGATAGTAAAATATTTCAACGATTTTCGGGGTCTAGTGATCGTCACCTCGTAATATGACAATCTAATTACAGAAGTTTCAATTTCCTTATTTATTTTTCGTTTTGTTCGAAGTACTTCTTGGTTTGATTACTCAGATATAAAATGAACCACGTTCATCTGACCACATTGGATCACATGGAATAACAGTCTGTCTCTTTTACACTCGAATTACTTTTTAACTTCGTAACCCGCTGATATCCATTTGCCTTGCTGTTAGCATTGTTATATATTAACACAGTCAACAAAATTAATTATGCCTGTACATAAATCATGAGAATTTAGTGTATGACCTGCTTTCGTTTAAGCATGTTTGTAAATGATAGGATCGTTAAACTTTCACCCATTCAAAGGCTCCTGCTGCTATTTATTTGAACCTATTAACGTTATAAAGACATCGAAATATTCAGATATTGCTCATATAGATATTTACTATACACTGTGTATTGTGTAAAACATAGAGAATACTACATAGTAGGACCGAGTCTAAATAATTCCCAATGAGTCATTGACAGCCATATATTGTTAATATATTTATTTGGATGATGGATGTTTTGAATGTAAAAAATAATAATTGTCACGAAGAAGGTTTCGTATCAACAAATTCCAAAAGCATACGTAAGTACAAATAAGATTTGGCTTCAAGGAATTAACTTGAGCCAATGTAACATGTAAAACCTCCAAGGACATAATGCCTGATGACGTGGGCATGCACCTCTCAATGTGTATAATATGTAGATATACAATGACGTGCAAGTAGTATGAAACCAACAAACGATTACAAGGATTAGACTTCATGAAATTGATAACAAGATAAGCTTATAGTTAATACCAATTTCTAAGTTAAATCAAGTCATTTCGAAATTGCAAGTTAAGGTATTATGATTAATAATCGAATAACGCCCCAAATGAAAGGAATCAATCGTTCAAAAGATGGATGCCAAAAGTTATAATCTAGAGGCTGTAAGAATATTCATAAATTTGAATATTCGCCAGATGTGGCGACCTTTGAAGCAATGGACAGACATCAGGAAAACATTATCAAAGTTGAATGTAAAGACTGGAACGAAAAGAAAAAAAATAGTCGACTACTAAGAAAATTAAATATTGCAAACACACACACACACATATATATATATATATATATATATATATATATATATATATATATATATATATATATATATATATATATATATGTATGTATGTATGTATGTATATATATGTATATATTCCCTGGAGTTAATGAAATTAATATGACTGCATCATTTTCCATCACGTTTTTCGCTTTCATTCGGCATTTCTCAGTGTGTGTTTGAGTGTTTGTGTGTTTGAATGAAAGAGAAGGAGAAGTTGAGAGTCGGTGTGTTTGCTTCATACTTCAATTGCACGCAACATTCCTAGGCTATTTGATGGTGATTACTTACAATTCATCACGATGTTACGCTTAATTTAAAGAAACTATCATACCGCGGATTTTGGATCAAGAAACAGTGTTGGATATCCACCAAATGCATCATATTTAATACTAGTTGATCTTTCATGTTACGGTAAATAAAATGCTTACGCCTCGAGATTTAATAGACTTGTACATTATATGGCAGTAAAAGCAGAATTTTTAAAAACTTGGATTGAGGTTTGGCGTTGTCTTTTCTAGACAATACACACATATTTTACAATTAATTAAAGCGTTATTTTCACAGTGAAATATAATTCTTTTCTTTCTAATATATGTTATTAACTAGGTATGAAATGACTTGTTAACTTTAACGCCCCCAAAGCGACATTACACTCATTTAATCGTCCCAGAGAACCTTTTTGCCTTCTGTCATCATGGACGATGCTAACCTTCGGGAGACTCACTCATTATGCCTTAACAAACTAATATTTCCGCTGACATAAAGTGGAAAGATTATATTGAATAATTCTTCGGTTTGTTGCTAGTAAAGTTGCTACACTGAGTCGTGCTTGACATTTATTTCTTGCCAGAATCTATTTGAAATTTCTATAAGTGGGTTATTCGTCCATGCATTGAAAATTTGCTATGACATTCGGTTTGGAACATCTGCTATGTATTTAGAGATTCTTGACGAAATTCAAAGAAGTAACTGCAATTTTATTAGCCCTGACCTGGCATCACGGCTTCAGTGACATTCCCGCCACTTGAAAGTTGCTTTTCCATTCTTTTCTAACATTTCCATGGTAACTTTTCGGGTAAGCTTTCCTCTTTGGTACTCTGTGATATTTGACTGTAAACTTGATCAAATGTTAGAAAATGTTTCAGCATATATATATATATATATATATATATATATATATGTATGTATGTATGCTGAAATATTATATGTGTGTGTGTATATATTTATATATATATATATATTGATAGATAGATAGATAGATAGATAGATATAGATACATATAGATATAATGAAATGAATTAAGTCCGACAATTATTATATATTTTCAGTTTTTACGTTATTTTATAGAGACAATTATTTAAGTAAAATCACTTTTTTTTAATTGAACAGTATTAATTACATTTAGCGGTCAGAATGATCTAGAAAATTCGTAGAAAATATGCATTCTTCAAAAGGAATCGAACCTGTATACTATACGGAAATCGTCATTTGATCTGACATGCTATATCATATAGCTACAGAGAAGCGTCTGGTTAGCAATATCCCCAAAAATTTTATACACACGATCGTCAACGATTTCTCTCAATCTATCATTTCTTGTCACGAGACGTATCTTAACATAAACAATCCCGACATATAATGAAATGGACAATTATTTAATATATTTATTTTCTATTTCATATATATATATATATATATATATATATATATATATATATATATATATATATGTATATATATATATATATATATATATATATATATATATATATATATATATATATATATATATATATATGTGTGTGTGTGTGTGTGTGTGTCGGGAAGGTGTTCATGTGTGTGTATACACATACACAGACATGTGTGTGTATGTATATGTATATTAAAACAACATATATTTTGTGTGGTTTAATTTTATTGAATGACCTTTCAAATTAAGGATACACGCATACACACACAAACACGTGTGTTTATATATATATATATATATATATATATATATATATATATATATATATATATATATTAGAATAGATATGAGTTTCTAACCCGGGGTTCAAGCTTATGCGATTCCCATTTTGTTTGAAAATCTCTTAAGCGTAAAATAAGGGGTACAAACTCATATCCTTCTACTAAATATGTTAGCTCACTGATATTGAGCGCTTTCCAATTAGAAGCCCGCATATGTAATGTATATATAGAAATATATATATACATATATATACACACACACACAAACAAACACACACACATACACGCACGCACACACAAACATATATATATATATATATATATATATATATATATATATATATATATATATATATATAGATGTGCGTGCGTGTGTGTGTGTGTGTGTGTCTGTGTGTGTAATTTGGCAGCAACTTTTCTTTTAATCATGTAGTATTGAATGTTAAAGACAACATAGTCTTGCATATTTTCTTTTGCATTTTCTCATATTCTCTAATGCGACTTTTTATTTGAAAATGATTTCGAAATAAGTATTGTCCGTACGATATATATATATTTATATTTATTTATTATTACAAAGCTATTATTAATACACAATAAAGTCTCAAATCTCCTCATATGGTAGAATAAGACTAGCAAATTATATTTTTTCGTCAGTCGAAATAAAATTATTCCCCATATGAGGCGATTTTGGATATATATATATATATATATGTATGTATGTATATACTAGATCACTAAATTTTGAAGTCCAAATTACTTAAATAAATGTTCCAGTCTTTAATAAAATGTATACATGAAGACTTAACTTACTTTAACTTGCGTTATATTAAACTTTGTCCACTGGAAGTCCGGTTATTCGTAGATAAAGACTAATATTGAACAGTATCGCATTCTTTTTTAGATGTTAATTCTTTCTCATGTTTTCAAATCATTTTAAAATTGATGACGAAATCGTAGAAATGTATCGGCAGGAAAAGGTTGACTTTCTCTGAAGAATCTTTGAAGGATTGCTAAGGTTTCCTTGACATGCCTAAAATGTCTTCTTTAAAATGAAGCGAAAGCTGTTAATTCTTTATCATTGAATAGATTAAAAGAAGTCTGCGATTGAAGTAACGAGGAATTTAGTACGGCGGCGTTCAATGTGGCATATCTAATCGGATAACGGAAGCAGGATTCACTGCAATGAAAACAGTACGAAATTAGTATATAAGACTTTAAAGGGCATTCGGAATTATTGTCCAGTGACTGGGTGACCATTTGTCAAGGACATCAAAGAGAAAGTGGTCAGTGCAGCCATGGAGATGTCATTTAAAGGGACAGGTCAGAAGTATAGGAAATGATTAAAAATGGAGGAAAAGAAAGAAAGAAAGAAAGAAAGGAAGAGCGACGCAAAAGAAATGAACAAAAAGAAAACAGAATGGAAAGTTGTAAAGGAAAGAATGAAGGAAAAATAAAAAGAATGAGAAAAAGAAAAAAGAAAGATAATTTTGATACAAAGTTATATGAATAAAGTAGATAAAAAAAATCTAAATTTAAAAACGATTGAAGGAAAAATAGTTAAAATTGAAGAATGTTTTACATTAATATTAGGTAACTCCAAAAAATGTTTATGTTATTATGAAGACGAAAGACCAAAGTTTTTTTAATTATTTTATAAATTTTACCTCTTACTTAGAACATTCTAAATTTTGATTAAAAAAACCTTGTTTCTCTTTGTATCACCGGAATTAGTAAAATAACATATACAATTTTTAGCACGTTTGTTTTTGTATGACACACATTAATTTGGAAAATCTTGCAAAAATAAAAATAATTGTCGGAAGTTAATGAAACTTTCAGAAACTATTCATAGATGATGGAAATTATTGTGAATATGTTTTTTTTTTATTAAAGTCATGGCAGAAATATTTTCTTTTATATTTATTACCCCCCATAACAAATTTTATGAAAACTCTAGAAATTCGATCGCATCGGGTTTAGTGATTACAATAGTTAAAACACAAGGCTTTGAAGAATGCAAATCATGTTTTTTTTTTAATTAGACCCGCACAATCTGAAGATCATCTCTGAATTGTAACATACAAAACTCAATAAAACAAAGATATTATTTAATTTCAAATGCTTTTATTTGCTTTTAGTTGTTTTTATGAATATGAACAATATTTTCTGAAAGCAAAAGATTTTTTCGATGAAAAATGAATTTTTAATACAATTATTTGTTATTTCTTTAATTATAATAGATGTGTACATTTAAGTTGTTAAATATTATAAAATTAGTTAAAATCTGCCTCGGGTTTTGTAAGTGTCCTTATAAGATAGATCGTTTTTTAGCGCATCGTAAATTGTTTAATTTCGACCAATCAGAAGATCCGCAGTAATTAAGAAATGTAATTTTGTGTTTGTAATCGGGTGATAATTATAAAGTACGGAAGACCAACCAGAATACAATTAAGTTGCGTTATTTTAGTTCAGCATTGTTCTCCGCTGTAAAGGCCTTTACTTTTCCGCAACACGTATGGAGAAGTTAATTTGATTTTTCAATTTCAACTGAGAAGGGTACCTACAAGTATCAGTATCATCTTATGACATTTATATGATCTTATTTTTATATTAATCCCAGTTATGACATTTTCCATAAATGAAATATCAAAATTAATAATAAAATGAATGGAAATACAAATAACACAGTAAAATGTAATAAATGTACATAAAAGCATAGTCTTCTATGTTCAATTCTGATAAAATTTCATAAGAAAGGTACCTATAAATTAATTAGATACCTTTCTTATGAAATTTAATCTCACTCTTAACAGTCTTATTATTTCATTTCTTTATCATATATTTTCCATAAAGCATCGTAAACGTAAAGGTGAAAGCAAAGTACAAAATAAAAATAAAAAATTAGAGCGCTGAAAGTTTTTCTTAAAAATAACGAGGTAAATAATTTGTTCACTTAAATCTAAATAATTTCACTTCCTTCCATCCGTAGAAAGAATTATCCTCCCGTAAGTTATCTAAACGTCATGAACATGTCCTTCGTCACCTGTCAAGTGACGCGAAAGGTTATGACCTGCTTTGTTTTATTTTCAAATTACATTTTTTCGGCGCATAAGGTAAGTTGACCTTGGTTCAAAATATTTTAAATAAACATTATAATTTCTGATTTTATCAAAATAAGTTTTGAAAACATGATAATTGATTTCTAAAAGAATTTCAAAATGAGATTTTCATCTTTTTTATAAAATGGAAAAAATGATGGAAAATGATGGATTTTTAATGAAAATTTCGGACGTGCTAGGAACGACTACAAAATGTAAAAAATACCCCCAAAATACTTTGATCTTTCCTCTTTAATAATAATATGGACATGAGACGATAAAATTTTGTTTTCGTCAAGTTTGGCGTCTTTTTCATCATGCTATGCTCTTTTGTTTACATTTCGTGAAGGTAACTAATTAATATCAATCAAAAAAGACAAAAGAAATAAAAATGGCGGACAGAAATGATTTAAAAAGAAGCGGCAAAATGTAATGAAAACGATTTGAAGGAGATATAGTATGTCAAATAAAAAAAGAGAAAGGAGAAAACTTATAGAGTATTATATACAAAACGCGGAAAGGAGTTCTAAAATGAAATAATTACAGGAAAACATCAGGAGAAACAGATACAACAGACAGACAGAAATGATTTTAAAGTTAATAAAAACGGAAGGAAACTAGACAGGAAAATATAAACATCACATTAAAATGTATATACATGTAAAATAGAAAAAAAGAAAGTAATAAATTTCGTAATTGATAAAAGCAATAAGTTAAAAATGGAGGTAAAATTACACCAGTAAAAAGAAAGACAAAATGAAGAAAGGAAATGGGAAACGTAAAAAATATTCAAAGAAACATCAAATGAACAAGAGATTTCAAAATAGTACTTTTAAGATTATTTTACGCCGAGCGACGAGGTGGATTCGTCTGCAGGTGTATAAATGTGAGAACGGAACGTGAAATAAGGGGATACAGTAAAAGACGTATTTAGCGGTCGTCTGAGAAAATACAGTAGTAATCTGGATTTACTCTAAAGATGACTGAACTCAACAAGTAACAGACATATTAAAACAAAGATGTAAACACAATAATGGCACAATTGTTGACAACAGGCATCAAAAAGTCTTTCACCAGTTCATTTGACATAACGTTATTTCTAAGTTTAAGATTTAAGAACTCTGAGATATTTCTGTGAATGGGAAGTCATATTTTATGCTATTTCGAAAATTAATTTATTGCTCGATAGGCGCAATATATTAACTATGAAAAAAAATACTAACTTTACTTTGATTCAAATATCAACAGCTGCTACTGAATTACACCTAACGATCTTAAACGTAAGGTATAAAACAACGATATGAAACAGTAATGTATCTTGATATTTACTAAACTTAAATATGACAACATATAGGATTTTATGGAAAAATATTTGTTAAAATCATTAGAATCGACAGGGACTCGCCTGCATTGAATTTATCAGTAATCAAAGTCTAAAGTTAAATATAAAATCCTGTTGTTAATATCAATTATATTAAGACATGTGACCATATCTTATTAAAACGGCGATTCTCCTACGATCAGCGAAGTTAAGAAACGTCGAGCCGGGAGAGTACCTTGATTGGTGACCCCTTGGAATACCAGGGGCTCTAAGTTTGAATGTTTGGATGGTGTAATGGATAACGGCTCGGAATTAGAAATCAGAGAGCCGAGTTCAATTTGAGTCGGGGTTGTCTTAATTTACGCGGAAATATTCTGGGAAAAGGTATGAATCCACAGCTATAAGTAAAATAGTATGACTTTTCTCAGTTAATCTCTAAACCAGTCTTACAATCTAACAATATTTTCTGGCTTTAAATAACCTGTAACAGGTTGATAAACCGTATATAAACCAATCAATCAACTATATCAATACCGAGTCAGAATTTTAGAAAAATATGATGATGTTTAATATCTTTTCAACTGCCATATTTTATTTATTTATGCATTTATTGTAAATCTGCCAATAATCTGAGAATTTTAAAATGCTAGGTCTGCCCGAAAATAATCCAGCCATTTTGAATATCTTAAGAATTGTTTGCAGTTGCTTAGTGTAACATTATTGCGCATGCGTGAATAATAAGTTGATTATTGAGAGGTCATTGATTAATTTTGTGTACTAATTAACCGTCGCATAGACATTTGCCTATCGATTCTTCACATATTACTGAAGATACATTTTCTGAAAGATCGCATATTTAAGGCTTGCCGTCAACGCTACTGTCCAGATTTACTTACTTGCGACATCTGATCTTTCTCGGAGAGAAGGGACGACATATCAGGCACCGGACAAGTTTATGGAAATCAAAACGTGTCTTTGAAAGCGTCTTGATTGCTTCAAATAGGGTATTTCTCACTGAAAGACTTTACGGATGGAAATTTAGTGTACAACAGGCAATTTAATTGTATGGGTTAATGGCTTTTGAAATCAGAAGTCCCGTTTTTACTCAGATGCAAGTTAATATACATGAAATAGCGATTCATTATAAAGAGGCTTACGGCTACATCACGTTGATACTCAGGTGCTCGTACAATCACCGAAGTTAAGCAACGTCTAGCCTTGTCTGTAACTAGATGGATGACCGCTTCGGAATAACAGGTGATGTAAGCTTGAATATGCGTTTGATTTAATGGATAATGGCTCAGAATTTTAATCGGAGCGAGTTGGGATCATTCTATTCACTGACCCGCTAATGTCCTTCAGAAAGGTATGAATCCATCTCTTTCACCAGCCTTGGGTTAATTAGTAAGACTTTTAAATAAACCTTTAATATCTAAAAGACAATTTTGTAAACCTTATATTGCGTACAAAATATTTATATATCGACATTAGATAACACATAGAGGTTGATACGTCGCTATACAAAAACAAACAGCCAATCATTAGAAAGAAATAGTTTTATGCCTGTCTCCGACCAGTGCTTTCAATACAACTGCACCCCACAAAAAATATCCTAAATCCTTTATAGAAGGGCAGATGAGGTAAAAGAATTACTTTAAGGAATATAAAGACTAAAGAAGGAATTTAAATAGGAAATTATCAGTTATTTATTGCTAATCAGATAAAAACATTGTTCTGTAAGTTCTTCTTCTTCTCCTCCTCCTCCTTCATTTTCTTCTTCTTCTCTTCCTCCTTCTTCTTCTTCTTCTTATTTTCTTCTTCTCCTCCTCCTCCTTCTTATTTTTCTTATCCTCCTCCTCCTTCTTCTTCTTCTCGTCTTTCTTCATCTTATCCTTCTTCTTCTTCTCCTCCTCCCTCTTCTTTTCTCCTCCTCCTCTTCCTTCTTCTTCTTCTTCTCCTCCCTCTTCTTCTCCTTCATCTTCTTTCCTCCTCCTCCTCTTCCTTCTTCTTCTTCTTCTTTTCTCCTCCTCCCCCTCTTATTTCCCCTCCTCCTCCTCTTCCTTCTCCTCCTCCTCCTCTTCTTCTTCTTCTTCTTCTTCTTCTTCTTCTTCTCGTCTTTCTTCTTTTCTTCTTCTCCTTCTCCTCACTCTTCTTTTTCCCCTCCTCCTCTTCAATCTTCTTCTTATTATTATTTTCTTCTTCTCCTCTTCCTCCTTATTTTTCTTATCCTCCTCCACCTTCCTCCTCTTCTCGTCTTTCTTCATCTTCTTCTTCTTCTTCTTCTTCTTCTTCTTCTTCTTCTTCTTCTTCTTCTTCTTCTTCTCCTCCCTCTTATTTCCTCCTCCTCCTCTTCCTTCTTCTTCTTTTCTCCTCCTCCCCTCTTATTTCTCCTCCTCCTCTTCCTTCTCCTCCTCCTCTTCTTCTTCTCGTCTTCCTTCTTTTCTTCTTCTCCTCCTCCTCCCTCTTATTTTTCTCCTCCTCCTCTTCAATCTTCTCCTCCTCCTCTTCAATCTTCTTCTTCTTCTTCTTCTTCTTCTTCTTCTTCTTCTTCTTCTTCTTCTTCTTCTTCTTCTTCTTCTCTGTGTCAAGTCCTGTTCATTTTCCCTCTTATTATTACTTATTTTTTACTTTTGCCACCACTCCTCAAATTTGCTCTGCCATCTCACAAGCTCGTTAGGTCAGGTCTTGCGCTGTGTTATTCTGTCCCTGTTTCCTTCCAAATATCCTTTGAGTATCTAATTTTTCAAGCCCTCTTTCCTCATTGTGTTTTCTAGAAATTTCAACTGTCTCTTTCTGATGCTACGTATGTGTCTCTTTTTGTTTCCTTTTTCTCTTAAACTTCCTCTTTGATCACATTTTCAATCCATGGTATTCTCAGCATCCTTCTATAGAATTACATTTATGTTGTCTCAAGAAATGTCTTTAACTAAGGTGAGATTGTCCAGCATTCACTGACCTATAGGTGTATCAATATTACATAAGTTTTAATACTCTTTTCTTTCTTTCTAACGAAGTTTTCCTGTTTTTTAATAAGTCAGCATTTTTTTTCGCAGCTTTCGATCTTCCAATGTGCATTCGGAGTTCCTGTAGCATTTTCCACACCTATGTTAATACACTTCACAGATATATAAATTACTTGATGTTGGTATCATTTAATTCAGGTAATTTCACATTCAGTTTTGTTCTAATACAACATTATATGACTGTTGAATATTTTTCATATCTAAAGCTGGAAGGTACTCATGTTATTATTTATATTATTTATTTTGATAAGTTTAGGTATTTATTATTTATTTATTATTTATTTTAAATTATAGATGGTTTATGAATTTAAGCTTTTCCATTCAATTATTTTAAATATTTATATTCAGATATTTTGTCTTCGGAAATGAGTATGTCGTTTAATAAAGGAGATATTTTTTAAAAATCAGGGGGGAATATTTTTACTTTGTTAAGTTTCGACAGTAGCATACTCAAGTTACTTTCTCTTTTAGTATATGTCCAACCTCACACTCACGCACGCACACATATGCGCGCACACACGCGCACACGCGCGCGATCACACATACAGACACACATATATATATGTATGTATGTATATATATATATATATATATATATATATATATATATATATATATATATATATATATAGGTAACTATACTCGTGTCGAAAAATCTTTGAATTCTTCATTTAACAATAGCCAAATCAATCTCGAAGTGAAAAAAAGGTTTTAAAAAAGAAAGAGCCAGGAATATGAAAGTCTGTCGAAAATAATCGCACAGATACAGGTTCAAGGCCCAAAGAAAACCCCGATACGAGTAAACAACTAACTAGAGAGCTCGATACAAACGTAGAGCAAACCTATATATATATATATATATATATATATATATATATATATATATATATATATATATATATATATATATACAGAAGTGCTCCATACAGAAGTAGAGCTTTTATTATACAATTCTTTTAAAAAATATGATTCCTTCGCTACATAAGAGTTCTCATGTTTCAAAAGCGAGAGCCGAGAACCTCAATATAATTTTTGAAATTAAGTTGAATTAAGGTTCATCGTCAAGCGTGAATTTGGGAATCCTGATTCCAAAAATTTAAAAACAAAATATTATTATTATATATATATTTGTGTATTTATGAGTTTTCTTCTTTATATATTACATAGTTTTATTTTATTTTAAATGTTACATATGTGTCCGTGTAAGTTGTATTTTGATAGTATGTTTGAATTTGTTTACTAACACTTTCAAATTTGAATATTTGTTGGTGTGTATATGTGTGTGTTTTTATTAATGTATGTTTGTATGATCGCTTATATATGCCATTCATTGTATGCATATGCCGTCGGATTTTTTTTAAGGGTAGTGGACATCTATTTCCTGTTTCATTTGTTTTTTGCGTGTTTATATATCTAAATATGTCTAAGTGTTTGTGTATTATCTGAGTGTGTATGTATTGTCTTTTGCAAGATTTCACCCTTCCCTGCCCATATCACCACTTCAAATGTATCTAAGCTGTAACGAAGCTTAGCACAACATTAAATTAGTTTATTCTAACTGAACTTTTGGCCTTTCAATTAAAACAAAATAAATATCAAAACATCTGTATTCTTTCGTCAGTTTCTTCTTTAAATAATAATTTTAATACAGTCAAAATTTAAAATTGGTGATTGTTAATTTTCAATTTTATAGTAAAATTTAAAATTATTTAGTTAGAATGTTTTCTATTTTAATCTAAACCTAACATTAAAGAATTAATTATTATAATCAAGGTTCGTTGTCAAGTTTTTTGAATTCTCATATACTTGTATTTTGATTGATCATTGCAGCTTATGTAACAGAGTTTCCCCAAATCGAGGGATGTTTGATAGATTTGAACCTTTAAAAAACCCATTATTCTACATAAAACAGCATCATTTGATAAGACACCAGAAGTATTGAAACAAAATGGCCTTTTTTGTAGTGATTTTATAATATATTTATGTTTTCGAATAAATTTTATTTGCTCTACTCTGCACTGAGCACTCTTTTAACAATAGTATTTTTATTGAAATTTATTCCGTATACACCAATCCTATAATTATATATATATATATATATATATATATGTATGTATGTATGTATGTATGTATGTATGTAAGCAAATATGTGGATGTAGATCCGACGGTATGATGAAAATGTGGAAAAGACAAAATAAATCCGAATATATGAGTTTACTGTTTTTTATTTTGTTTTTTTCTGTCAACGTCAGATGTTTCGGTCTAATAGACCATCGCAAAAAATCGCGTCAAAGCTAATGAAGTCACACATGACCACATGAGTGTAAAAACGAGAAGTATTAAGTATGGGAAGCGGTTTTTATAAACCAATGGCTTCTGTTATCAATTATAGGTATTTAAGAATATTTGTGGAGATTTCGTAGTTTATTTTGTTCAGGTTAAGTTTCAACTGTTTTATGTATATAGCTTCAAGAATTTTTAGTTTTTGTTTATTGTTTTCATGTTTAAGTATAGATGTGTTTTCAACAAGGATTTTCCGGAATTGTGTACGCGGCCAGGCATGTTGTTTCAAATGCCTAAAAATGTTAGAATTATCATTCAAATGTAGAGACAAGCGTCGTGAAAGCGAGTTTGTGGTGTGACCAACATAAATATTTAATCCATTGGAGATACAATCTCCCAAAGGGCCCTTGAATTTCTAAACTAAGTTGTTTTTTTTTTGCAAATCGCTAACGGGTAGGGGGGAAGAATCATTGCGAGTAATTAAGTTGGATATACTAGATTTAATGTAGTATATGATTAACCTAATTTTTTTGCTAGGATCTGTTGTAGATATATTAGTTTTACTAATTTTTTAGTATATTTTCATCTCGTTTATAATTAGTATGCATTTGACTACGATATAACAGATTAATACATTTGGGATTAGTAGAAGCAGTATTATGTTCTATTTGCTTAGTATTAAACATGTATCAATATGGTGATTTCCTTTTGTCTTTCAATGATAATGTTATTAAGCTTATCAGACAATATGAAAGAAACTTACTTAAAATAGACAAACTTCTCTATATTATTTAATGAAACATGCATCAATATATATATATATATATATATATATATATATATATATATATATATATATATATATGACCACACGCGTGAACACACAAACACACACAGATATATTTATATCAGTTTCATAACAAAACGACTAACAAAGTGTTGCGTTTAATCTTTTTATTTAATTTTTTCTGGACATAAGACATGTTCAAAAATTGTATGAATGCTTTGTAGTTTAGCTCAGATGTGAGATAAAGCTAAAATTTTGGGGTACCGAGTAAGGATCGAACTCACAACTTAGCCATTATTGTTTTAGCGAGAGAAGATCGCTAACCATTGCACCGTCTCGAGGTGCCAAAATATTTTGTATGTCTAAGCGCTTTTGGCAATTTTTGGGGGCATTCTCAATGATTGTTTTTTTTAAAATTCTAATTGAATGTGTAAATTTTTATATATCTATCTCGAGTGATGGGTATATTTTTTTTATTTTCCAAACATGATCAGCACATTATCAAAAGTAATGAATTGAAACAATGAAAACATTGATAATAAAAAATAAAAACAATGCTAAATAACCACACGGTCACTTTTATTGATGGTTATTTACTCCAATAGCTTCATGGTCTCGCACATCTCGTCTATGGAACTCCCTTCCCTATTACTGTTTCCCTGACAAATACAATCTCCAACGGTTTAAGTGTAGCGTCAATCGACATCTCCAGTTGTCTTGACCTATCCACTTCCCTTCTCCACATCCTTTCATTTTTCATTCCTATCTGCTCTCGCTCCGGATCTTTTGTGGTCCCCTTGCCTTGATCGACCCACTGTCTTTCTCTTTCTCCACATCCCCTCCCTTGCCACTCCTATCTGCTCTTCCTCCAACCCTTCTTTAACCCCTTGCGTGATAGTGGCCCCTGTCTTTGCTTGGGGTGATACGATTAAAAAAAAAAGAAAATAAAAAAATTTCAACCGCATCCTTGAGGAGATAAACGATCATGGCTCTCCACAATATCCTCGTTTAGCTCTTAGCATTTTTTTCTCGCTTTGATAAGCGCTTTTCCCGTTTTTCCATCCATTTACTCAAGCCCCTCTGGTAGGTGGATCGCTGTCCCCCTATCTCTGTTACCCTAATTATGTCCAGTGAGGGCTAAGTTTTCCCATAACCCCTTCCTCATTATATGTCCAAGAATTTTTCAGGACTCTTTTCCTGTTTCTGCGTACAAAGTGTTCTTTCAGTTGCTATTATCCTTAAGAATTCCTTCTTGGTGGCTCGACACGTCAATGGAATTTTAGAATCCTTCTGTACAATCACATCTCTGCTGCCACTAGTTTTTTCCTCATCCGTACGAAGATTGTCCAACATGCACTGCCATCTAAGCGGATGGATATCATATAGTAATTCAAAACTATTTTCTTTGTTTCTAACGATGTTTGGTCCCGTTTCACGGCACCATTCTCAGGTTTTGGAATACATCTTTTGCAAGTCCAATGCGTGTTCGGATCTCGGTGTCGCATTTTCCATCTCCTGTTAAAATACTTCCTCGATATTTACACTTGTGCACCTGCTTAATTTTCATATCTCTAATTTGTAACTCGCATATTTCATATTTTCTTTCTTTGTGACGCCCGTGCTTTCTCTCTTCTTGCACTTGATGGTTAATCCTTACGTTTTCGCTCTCTTTTACCTTCCTGTCTACGTTTCCTTTCCATCAACACAACGTCATCTGTGTATCTTATATGGTTAAGATTACGCCCACCGATACTAAATTCTGGCAGAATAGCGTTACTGTAGAGGTTAAATAGTGCTACTCAATGTATTTGTCTTGGTCCCAGTATAAGTTCTGGATAACTTTAACATCTTAACATCGAAATAGATCTGCTTTTCATAGCAGTTTAAACAGATCCTTTCACCGTGGCTTGTCAAATGATCTTGCGTAATCTATGAAGCATAAGTGCACATCCTTCTGCATTTCTATTGCTCTCTCTGGTATAATTCTGATAATGAGTATCAGATTTCTTGTTCTGGTATCTTCGACAAAGATGCGGTGTACTTGTCCTATTTCCGGTCTAATTCTGCTTCGCGCTCTATTCATCATGTGATTCAATAAACTGATTGTCCTGTGGAACTCACATTTTTTGCGACTAGTTTCATAGTTAATGTTGCGACAATAGATTTAGATATGAGGCCACTGTTTTTCGTTTATTTCTTTTTTCATCATTTCGATGACTAAGTTGTCTAAAGCTAAAATCATTTCTTTTACGATACTGTCTGTAGTTTTATTTATGGCCATCTTCTACAGTGACTTCATCTTTTAGCATTTAAGTTCCTTCTGCATTCCCAGTCGTCAAAAATCGTTAGACTTTATCATCAAAGTCGATGCGATTACATAAAATATCGCATCGACTTTGATGATAAAGTCTAAATTTGAGCAAATATACAGAGTGTCTCAAAATAATGTATACACTCTTTGAATCGTTATAATTTATTCAATTTATGTATTTTGACTTGTAAATAAGATTAATACAAGAGAAAGAATACAAATATAAAGAAATTGAGAGTAAAGACATAGAAAATTAACGTTAAAAAGATAAAAGCTACTTGGGGCAATGTCAGAATGTTCATATAATGATGAGTTCACATCAAGTGCTCAAACTGGTTGCCGTTCTGTTCAATACACTTTTCCTATCTTGAAGAAATAGACCTACAAACGTCCAGTATAATCTCCGCTGGTATTTGAGAACGTTCTTTTTCAATTGCTACTCCCATTTCAGCAATTGTTTCAGGTTTCTTACTGTAAATTTTGTCTTTTAGAAACCACCACAAAAAGAAATCCAAGGGTGACAAATCTGATGATCTTGGTGGATATTTAACTGTTCCTCTTCTTCCAGTCAATCTGTTTCGCATATTTTCATCCATATAAAAAATGTATTTTTAACTATTAATATTTAAAGAGTGTATACATTATTTTGGGACACCTTGTATTTATTTAGCGATATTAAATCAGTTATTAGTTGTTATGGTCAAAATTCCTTGTATCACGGTGATGATCCAAGGTAGAACCAATGAAGAAATAACTCGAACACAGGTATGGAATAACACAGATATATTACAAACAGAAATATATACAGAGAAGGAGAAATATTAGTAATGACTATCAGATTTGGTTAGAGTGAACTATGTTGTTTTGAAAAGTATCACTATTCCAATGTTCTTACAATAATCCTCTGTCCTCCCTCTTGAGACGCAGTAATTATGATGTCAGGAATAGTCCATTATTATTATGGGTAATTTCCATAACACCCTCCTTCCGAAGCTTTTGCGTAGCAGGAATTTTTAATATTTGAACTTCCTTTTTCTGGACGATTTTCGTGGGTCTGGCATTGTTTGCGGCCTTTTTATAGCAAATGTATCGCAAATTGTATCCATCACTTCTTCCTGAGGTGGACCGTTAGCATCCTGTAACAGTGATAATTTGTGTCCCTGTACTATGTAAACCACATTACCGATGCTTTTGTCAATTGTACCTTGCTCCCAGTAAGATGTATTATTTTTATATGCTTTAAAAAAACCTTTTTCTCCTGGGTGGAACTTTCTTTTTGGTACGCACGACTGTGTTATTTGCTAATGCCGATGGCGTTTCATTATTTGGCGTAATTCGATATACCTGTAGAAATTGTTGTAATGCTTTTTTCCGTAGGCACATCATATGCTTGCCCATTTGATCTTGGGTGATATGGCGGGGATTTTATATGTTTGACTTGATAAATTTCGCAAAACTCTTGGAAGTCCGCTGATGTGAATTGCGTTCCATTATCTGTGACTAGGCAATCCACTACTCCAAACCGAGCAAACAGCTCGTGGAGGCAATTTATGGTAGTTTCCGAAGTAGGAATTTTGCAACGAAACACATCCCGCCATTTACTATAACTATCCACTATGATCAAATAGTAGAAACCATCTATTGGACCTGAATAATCTGCATGTATTCTTGACCACGGACGATCTGTATCTGGCCATGAGTTATGGTTGATTGGCGGTGCTTTGGCTGCTAAGGAACAACCCTTGCATTTTTCCACCATCGGAGTAATATCCTGATCCATGTTTTTCCAATATACATAGCTTCGCATCAGCGATTTCATTCTATTTTTTCCTGGGTGGCCCCTGTGGAAATCCTTTAGGGTTCGCTTTTGTAGTGTTTTCGTAAAAACTACCCTTTCGTTATAAAGTAGCACATTATCGCATAAAGAAAAGCTATCCTGTATTTGCTAAAAAAAGGTATATCCTCCGCGTAGACGGGTCGTTTTTCTTTTGGGTTACCTTGTCGCCACTTGTTATGTGCGACGGATAGTAAAAAAGGTATGTCCTCTGCGTATAGAGTTCGTTTTTCTTTTGGGTTAACTCGTCGCCATTTGTTATGGTCCAAATTCCTTGTACCACGGTGATGGTCCAAGGTAGATCCAATGAAGAAATAACTCGAACACAGGTATGGAATAACACAGATATATTACAAACAGAAATATATACAGAGAAGTAGAAGTATTAGTAATGACTGTCAGATTTGGTTAGAGTGAACTATGTTTTCTCGACAAGTATCACTATTCCAATGTTCTTACAATAATCCTCTCTGCTCCCTCTTGAGGCGCAGTATTTATAATGTCAGGAATAGTCCATTATTATTATGAGTAAGTTCCCATAACAATAGTAAAGTTAACACTGTTGAGAAAGAAGGGATACGACTAAAGCAGCTTAAATATTGTTTCATCAAGAACGTTCTGTTATTCCTGTTGTTAGTAAAGAGATATCTTCCAAGTTCTATGAGTTTTATGTTATACAGCCAAATTTTCATACCTCTCCACATAAGTTCGTTTAAGTTAAGATCAAGGCTTTTGGACAAGTAAATATTGTATCACTGAAATGTCTTCATAGAACATTTGGTTAGTCATATGTTACAACCAACCCATATTTTTCACCAATGTTAGCATCTTGGTATACGCCCGATCCACTGTTTTGTTCAATTCAATTCTTAGAGTTCCGGCACAAGACTGGGTTTATTAAGGTAGTTGCAATGTCGAACTGAACCCTTTATTTCGCTCGATGGAGTAGACTGTTCTTGTTCCATGTGTCATGTTTAAATGGGTCTCAGTTATCAGTTATCTCCTGTTAATTCCCCTCTCCAAGTTCTCCACTGCCTTAACCGGGTATTGAACTCACACACTTTGGGTCCTGTCACTGGATCTAACGCCTTTATCCACTGTGCCATGTATCTTTGAGTGTGAGTTCAATACCCGGCTAAGGCAGTAGAGAACTCGGAGAGGGGAATTAACAGTAGATAACTGTTAACTGACATCCATTAAAACAATGATTGCTAAATTATCCACAGCACATTTGTGTCCTGGTTCTTAAAACATTTTACACTTTTTCGTAGATTTACTGTTTTCAAAATTTGGGAAAATTAAGCACAAAAAATTTCGGAAAACTGAATGAGATTTATTAAACGCTCTGTCCAGACTTAAACTTGAAACTTTTCAAACTGAAAAACTTAAAATTTAACGTTCTTAAATCATCAGCACTACTCTACAGTACATAATTATAACCGGTGCTCGCTTCCACCTCCTCTGCTCATATTTAATTGCATCACTAAAAAATTACATTAGTCTGATGAAGTCCTTCTCGAGGACGAAACGCCTAATACAAACTGTTCCACTTTGTAAATAAAAGGTCTTATATATGTAAATCACGCTGGAGTAATGGATAGCGGCTAGGATTGAGGAATCGGAGAGCTGAGTTCGAATTGCAGTCGAATCCATTGCATTAATAAATAATAATAATATTGGGAAATATATGAATCCTCTTCTTCTCCACCCAGCTGTGGGTAAATAGCAGGACCGACCGAGTTCCATAGTCTTAGATGGCAACTGGTCTACCGCAGAAAGAAATGGCAAATGCGGGAAAAATCTGCCTCGTCAGCCATGTATCGAAATATTCATGCCTCCCTAAGCGTGTATCATGCATGGCACATGGCTGATATAAAAGAGTCCGTTACATAAATGACCACAGATAAAGAATGACGATTTCGGTTAATATTTATTTTCAGACTGGACATGGTTAATAATGGTTAAAAGAATTGTCTGCAAGTGCAGAAATGCTTAGGAATTCTTTATTGTAATAAAGATCCAAAATCTAAAGAAGTTTTCTTCATTCAAGCTATGGTAAATTAATATTGTCTTACAGGAAAAAATATCCAAACGTCTAAATTCTTTTTAGTCAAAATTTGAATTTTGATATGGAAACATTCATAATTACACTTACCTTTGGATCTAAACTGTTAACTCATCCCAAATAATGTAAAGTTATTTATCGCAAATATTAATTCACCAAGAATTTATAAATTTTAAATAATTTTAAACATTTTAGTCACTGTTTTGAAATTATAAATTTTAAATCGAAATTTGTATATCATGCCTCCAAAAATCTCCAACCCTCAGAATGAAAAATTACCAAAACAATAGTTATTTAATTTTCTTGAGTGCACATGATATTCGAGGTACTTACAAGAAATAATACAAAAATAAGAAATCTAGCTTTGGAGCAAAGGTGAACGCAATTAGAGTGGAATGGAAGAGCCTCGCTTTGGGAGAATTTGGTTTGATTTTCAGTAAATATAAATTCTTTTTATTTTGGGATGAATTAATATTTTAGGGTGAATTAACAAAAAACATCCTAAATTTTTTCTCAATAACTGCGGTCTTGTCCAGTATAATAAAAAATTTGGATAATCTACTATCGTCACTTTCTTGTCCAATTTGGTGCGAATGCTGAAAAAAGTATTTAAGAGGCTTATATCCACTTGATATTCCTGTTTGGATTGTTTGAAATTTTATTATACAACTATCGTTACCCTCTTTTTTTCTCTAATTAAGTTAATACATCTTCAGCTGTTATGAATTCTCTTTCACTTTTCTTTTCTTTTTTCTTATTTTCCATACACCTCTTCTGTCTATTTTTCTCTTTCGCCTAAAAATAATTTTAATTACACCTGCTTTCTCATTTCTTTCTTTCACCTTTCTTCGTTAGTTTTTTTTTAAAATAACAACAACCATTTCCTTTCATTCCATTCTGCTCTTCGTCTCTAATTTTCATTTCCATCTCTTCTTCTTTGCACTTTGGGGATTATAATTGTGTCCACAATAATCATCACGTAGAGAAATGATAATCGCCTTCTTTGTCTTCCCTACTGCCTCACCCCGAATCGCCTCCATCTTGTCCGCATCAAGGCCTCCTCAACACTCATCATCTCTCCCCATCTTAACAATCATTAAACCTTCTTTCTTACCCGTGTCTTCGACATCTTCTCATTCTACCACTTTTGCTTCTTTTCTTCAAAGACCTAAACTCATCAGCGTTATTCAACTGACTTTCTTTCTCATCTTCTAAGTCATCTGATTCTTTGGCGGGTCATGCCCCACCTCCTTACTGATTCTCAACAGCTGCCTACGCCTTCCCCTCATCTTGGGTCGCTTTGAGTTCGACCAGTAAGCAGGGAGAATAATAAGATCTTGAGACTTCTCAAAAGGTGCAATCAAGAAAGAATTTCTTGTAAGGTAGCAAGAAGTGATGGAAGCATGACGAGGTAAGGGAAAGACAGAATCACTTGAAAAGAAAAAGAAGCCGAGTTAAACAAGTATGCAAAAATATATCGATAAGAAAATGGAAAAAAATCACAGACGAAGAGATAGAACGAAAGAAAAATATTTGCAGAAAAAATGAAAGGTTATGTGTCATAAAATATTTTAATGCAAAAGGAACGCGATATATGTATACGTATAAGTATTTAGTGTCTATCTAGCATATCTATGCGTTTCTACCTCAATTTATATATGTAGCTATCTATCTACATCAGCCTATTCACATTAATCTTTCACCTCCTTCTCCGTGTCGCCCTCAATATAGAGAGTGCGATGGATAAATTGTCGTCTAAATTCTGCAAAAAATGAAATTAATACTAAAATCTTATTTTAACAAATATATTTAACAAAATTGCACGAAAATATCTAGACATAGTAAAGAGTAAGTGTATTTAAATGAAATCGCCTTTGGCTTCAACCACGGCTTCAAGACGACTTCGGAATCCCTTACGACTCTTCTGGGCGGTCGCCTTGTTTAAGTTGGTGAATGCCGCCATAATACTTGCCTACAGTTCATCTTTGGTGTTACAAGGAGGTTTTTTTTGTTTCTCGCAGAACTGCGCCTCACACATAATAATCAAGACGGAGATAGGTATCGAGATGTAAGAGGGGTGTGGTTGATGTAGGCCTCCGTGTTAGCTCTTAAGTGGAAAGGTAGAAATAGTTACGGACAGACGAATGGAGGCATAACGTTACCATTACTAGAGATCACACCAAGCAACTTCAAAATGACCAATGGACTCATTGAACTCATTCCGAATCCTTTGCACTCTTCTCAGACTGACACCCAAACACTCTGAAATGTTCGTATTGGAGCTTCCAGTGCCAAGCTGTACAGCATGTCGTTTCCAAATTTCCATCGCATCATGTATATCTAAGTATGTCCATAACTATTTCTACTTTTCTCCTTATGATTCTGTATATCTCTCACTATGAACCTCATTCACTTCATATACATACAACTCTATTCTACTCACATTTTATCACTGTTATTTTGTTTGTCCCTATCTATCTATCTATCTATCTATCTATCTATCTATCTATCTATCTATCTATTTATTCCAGTCTGTCATCTATCTATCTATCTATCTATCTATCTATCTATCTATCTATCTATCTATCTATCTATCTATCTATCTATAGCTGTGATACAAAACGGAGTGATTTAACAGTTATACACAGCATAAGAACGAATGCAAAAAAATGATAATTAAATTGGAAAATTTAATCAGAAAGAAAATTATATCTTCTGAAAATAAACGCCGAATACGAAAAAGTTTCTGGCCAAAGAATATTAAAATATATTTCAAATCAGTGAAATGATTATGAATAGGAAGAATGTTAATTTTATTCCAAAGACAATTACGAAATATAAAAATATTGAACAATATAGTAAACTTAATAATAGCAAATTAAAACACACACACACACATATATATGAAATGCATAAAAATGAAACTCAATTGTACACAATATTTATGGCCATTTCGCTCCTCGGGATAAATTCCCTGGTGCTTGTCAATACTAAACCTTTTGATAAAAAAAATGAATCGTAGCGTTTTTTTTAATGAATTTAAAATTTTAAAAAAGGATGGGAAAAAAAGAGAGGGGAAAACAGCAATAAACAACAAATAAGGGAAAAGGCATTTAAGAGGGAGATAGAAAAAAGAAAAAGAAACAGCCAAGTAGAGAGGGGGAAAAAGGATATATATTTAAACAGTATTTATATATATATTTATATATATATATAAAAACATTATTTTTATAGATATATATATATATATATATATATATTAACATCATTTATTTCATTTATTGGCCTGTACACACGAAAAAATTTATTAAAGAAAAAGTTGCCCATTAAAGATAAATAGTGTTTGTTTAGATTGTGTCGCGCTTCGTAGACGAGAGGTTAAATCATGCCGGATGAGACGGTGGTTTTTCCTGCAGAGTCGAATCTAAACATTGCATCTAATATAATTTATAGTGTGCACACTCCGATAGACGAAAAAATACAGTAAAATAACAACAACAAAAAAAGATAAACGGGACGTCTACTGAAATGCGTGCATCGACCCAAAATAATGTTTGAAGTAATAAATGAATAAACAAATAAATTAATAAAAATAAAATATTATTTGCGTGTAAAAAATACAATTTATCAAAATTCAATTGTAATGTTATATATGAGATATGTAAATATAAAAAAGAATTTATATATATATATATATAAATATATATACATACATTTAAATATAAATATATATTACATACATATATATCTATCCATCAACCTCTCTCTCTCTCTCTCTCTCTCTATATATATATATATATATAAATATATATATATATATATATATATAAAGAAGGAATAAGAAAGATCAGATCGATCCAAATTTAAGCAGTAGAAATATTGATGTTTCAAAAGTTATTGGCGCATGAAGAAAGATTATAGATGAATGTAATTGTAAGAAGGTTAAGAATGATATCAGAGAAATGAAAGAAAATGGGAAAAATGAAGAAATACGGAGCCTACAGAGAATTAAGAAGACACATAAGAAAATAGACAAATTCTAGAGATTAAAAAGGGAAAAATATAATAAAAAATAGAGGATAAGATGAAAAAAAGAAAGAAAAAAAAAGCAAAACATTCCTGGGTTTCAAGAAGTTCGCCGGGTACAAAATCGACTTGATCATTGCCGCGAGTCATAGAAAAAGGGCGTGGTCTTCATCGACCCTTGAGAGATTTGTTTGTGAGGTCTTCAAGTGCTGCCACTTCAGTAACTTCAACTCCTGCCCTTTAGCCGATCTATCTCGGCCACTGATCGCCAGTGCAAAGGTTTTGAAAGGACGGATTTTCACAAAGCCCTTGACAAAAACAAAAGTGTGCATATTCGACGAACGCACGCATGCGCAAATGTCATTGATAATACTATTGAATATGCGCATGCCCAAGCCTGTGTGTTGCTCACATCAGTATTATCACGTTTTTATTTGATATACTCAAGTAAATATGTTTGTTTGATTATCAGTATCAATTTGTTACATTAGGTATGCTCGAATGTTATAACAAAACAGATTGCCTTCTCTTGTTTTCAAAACAGGAAGGGAGAAAAATTTATAGACATTTAATATATTTGTTCTAGAAAATAGAGACAATGGTCTTCTGAAAATTATGGTTAGTCATTTGGTAAGACGCTTTGTAATGATTGTGTGTGTGTGTGTAAATGTGTGAACACACATTAATATATACATATACATATACATATACATACATATATATATATATATATATATATATATATATATATATATATATATATATATATATATATATATGTATATATATGTGTGTGTGTGTGTGTGTGTGTATGTGTGTGTGTATGTATGTATATACAAATATATTACAATGTAACCCGGATATAAGAGAGTTTTCGGGACCGGATATCCGGGTTTCTCTTATATCCGGTTTGGTCTATTTTGTTTAGGTAAGTATGGCTCTAATTTGGGACCAGATAAAATCTATCTTATATCCGGGTTTCTCTTATATCCGGGTCACTTATATCCGGGTTACACTGTATTAAATATAACCGACAATGGACATCTATTATGTGCCTTTCTAATGTTCGAATGATTGCTGTAATTTCTGGTGAAAATAAAGATAAAAATTGTCCTACATTTGGATATTTTTTATTAAGTTGTTCCTCTAACTTAAAAAAAAACAACAACTTGAAAGTGGACGTTTGACCAACACTAAAATTGACCAAAATTAACGATAATAATCAAGTGAAAACTACAGGCAAAGTCCACTTTCTTCAGAAACAGTCGTTCTCTCCTGTAGTTCGCTGCTACTAATAAGAAGGGATTTTTTTTTCATCTGATGATGGTCATGCTGGGCGAAACTAGTCGAGGAACCTAATTGACATAATAAAACAAAATATATTAATATACAATCCAGTATGCCTTAAAATTTTAATTTTTTAATATTTTTTATTGTTCAAAACATATATATATATATATATATATATATATATATATATATATATATATATGTATATATATATATATATATGTATATATATATATATATATATATATATATATATATATATATATATATGTTTTGAACAAGAAAAAATATTTTTAAAAAAAATATATATATACATATATATATATATTTGTGTATTTAGGCAGCAATCTTTCTTTCATGCACATTTCATTAAAAACGACTGACAAAGTGCTTTTATTTAGATTTTATATCGTTTCTCGGGCGATCTAATAATGTTTTTCTTTTCAGAGGATAAATTATATAAAACCTGTCCGAATGTTCTTTTTATCCGAGCGCTTTCGGCTATACATTTAACCATTTTCAAGGATTATATTTCAACTGTTAAAATTAGAAATAGTTTGTTATATGTATGTTTTATAAAATGTTTCATTTCTTTTGTTTCAAAACACGGTCAAGATATTATGTCCATGTTCAAAGTTAATATTATTAAGTGTTGGTTTGTTTGTTTTTATTAATAAGGCTTCCATTTTATAAAACATATAATAAATATTATTAATAGTTATATTATTATAAAAGAAATTGAACATAACTGACATTTGAAATGATTTGATAACGTAATAGATGAGATTTTACTTTCCCAACTCCAACAATAGTGACGTTAAAATCTATCTCTGTCTTCGTCTCTCTCTCTCTCTCTCTCTCTCTCTCTATATATATATATATATATATATATATATATATATATATATATATATATATATATATATATATATACTCGATTCACCCGTCAAATTCGACGTATGGTATGAGGGTCAAGCAGATCAGTT
>OZ038484.1:11101132-11111132 GCA_964036315.1 Acanthosepion esculentum | reverse complement strand
GCATAAAATTGTGTTGACTTCAATTTTCACTTTTATATTTACATACGCTCCATCTCTGATATTGAGCACTTTATCCCATAAATAGTGCACACCTTACAACTATATATATGTGCATATATATATATATATATATATATATATATATATATATATATATATATATATATATATATATATATATATATATATGCGTGTGTGTGTTTGTGTCTATGTATGCATTATAAACGAAAGCTTTTAACAGTTATTAGGATTATAAATGCACATAATTTATGATAGATTACGCGAAAAGAAAATGAAACAATTCATAAATCATATTTTTGAATTTCTTATTATATTCACCTCGTGTGACTAATAAATGCTATCATAATATTGTGATAGATTTATCAAAAGCTAACGAATACTCGAATGAATTATGCGAACGGCGATATGATACAGCAAACATGGTTAGTACGACCATTTGCGGAATTTTACTTTTAACGTTATATCGAAAAATAAGAACCTTGGAATTTACATTAATCACGGGAGAAAAGGGCGGGTGAGGTAAATTACACACATAACTCCGAATGTTCGTTATTCAGTTGCTTAGTTACCGTAGGGCCAGGCATTCGGCTGCGCAGCGACCCTACCACCACAACAGATCATGGGGCAATTCATGCAAGAAGATATCTTTGAAGAAATACAATTTAATAGACCTTATTTTAAAATAAGTTGAAAATATAATTAATGTATGAAAGGCAACAGAATGAAACAGAATGTCGACGAATCCATATTATTTTTTAAAATAATACTTCATCCAGGGCTTATGGCATATTATGTTTATCAAATAGCTTTTTTCTCCTGTATATTTTGGTATTATCTATGAATGAAAATTTATATTGTACGCCGTTTATTTGATAATAAATTATTATAGGGCTACAATAATTTATTGATAAGTTGTAAAAATTCGGACAAACATAACAGTCTTAAATTCAGTTCATATATATATATATATATATATATATATATATATATATATATATATATATATATACAAGCGTGTTTTCAAGTGCTTAGAACGGATAACATTCCCTTTACAACCATAAAATGTTGTTAAATTTCTTGAAAATCTTAACAGGCATTGAACGTAACTATGCGAGCCAAATTGGGTGGACGAAACTCATTGAAAGCCGATGATTTCGGAAGTCATCGTAACCGAGCATTTAGCGTGCTAGCATTGGCGAATCTGATGATCAAGACATATTATGCGCACTCTGTCATAATCTGTAACGAAATTCCCATCATCATACTTGCAGTATAAAACATAGGTGGGTTTTGTGGCTGTTGAACAAACACAAATATGCCTGATCAAGAATCTGTCACAGGGATTGGTTATCTCCACCAGTAAACGGGTATGCTCGGATAACGACAGTAGACGGCCATTATATATATGACTAAGTATTAAAAGAGATAATTTCTGAATAAATTGCATGCTGTTTAAATTGTAACAGAGAGAATTTGTGAATCACACGCAAACACACCCACATATTGTACGGAAGTAGTGTCATGGAAGACAATTTTCATCCCGATGAATCAAATCTAGATAATACACGCGCGCTGGTATATAATACAGGCAACGCGGTGGTGGTTGGTGCTGTGAATAGATCATGGAGTCTGTGAGACTGAAGGGATTATAATAAACTTATTCCCATATTAGTGCCTAGCGAAGAAACCATGGTTTGAGGTTCTTGGAAATATCTAAGAGGATTCACCCAGCAGATTTTGTTTAACTAGTTCAGAATTGTCTATCTTCAATATACAAACATTTTCTCAGGATATTGATAAAAGATGGCTTTAAATGAATGAAAAATCTAAGTCTTAAAGAAAGCAATATACTTCATTGAATATCATAGGCTAGCCCAACATAATCAAAATAAACTTCACCAAATAACAAAACCATCATCACCTGAAGTCTTCTAAGAGCAACAACAGCTAAAATGGGTCATGTAACAGAGAGAGTTTAGGAACTACACACAAACACACACATATATAAATATATTTTTATTGAAATTGGATTAGATTTGAACAGCGAAATTACATCAGAACAATTTTGTTTACTGATGGGAATCTGAGCTAGACCATTTGGAATTGGGTCATTAGGAAGATGATGATCGAGATAATTTTTATCGGTTAAAATTTGAAATAGAGCCTACTAAGGCTATGAGGAACTTTGAAATTCACATGATTTGGGGTTGAAGGCAGCACTCGTGATGACCGTGTGCGGGCCAAGTGTCGACTTATGATCAGCCAGGTTTATCTATATCAACGCGCACAGAAATCTGTTGACAGAGTTGTTGGCTCGTCTGCCATCGAGTGCAGTCGAGCTGGGTAGAGAGATGTTTGAGACTGGAAGTGACGTCAGAGATTGGAACCAAACGCCCGCTAACATATTTTGTTGATATAAGTACGAAGAAGCGGCTTTTGCAAATATATATATATATTGGTGCATTCTAAATTTCTTAGCACAGACTCTTCAGCCGTTTCTACATCTTCAGTCGACCCTGAATGGATGAACATCACTTCTGCTTTCTGGATTAAACCAAACACAACATGGGCAGGAAGCTGGATTAAACCTGTGGACTGGTCGAATGATCTACGGATGCTCAGGGGACCTACGGTCACTCCTTTAAGTTCGGTTAAGACCGAGTAGACACCTCAACCCAGAGAGTAAGACGCCGGAGGTTGAGGGGATGGGGCGAAAATGTTAGAGAATAACGGAGTGAAACATTATAAATGCTCAACATATAGCAAAATAAATTATAAAATTAATAACAAATTTTACGGAAACTTTGCTTAGAAAAATGGTCTCTAATTAGGCGTATATATTACGTGTTCTTCTGGGTTTATAAACATCTGCGATGTTTAAATGAAATCCAAGCCCATACACCACGAAGAGAATGTTATCTGTCACTAATAATTGAAGCAAACCCAGAATAAGACATTAGCCGTCGGAAAATCACCAATTTGAAATCACTTGACTTGTTGGGAAAATAGCAGTTGAATATTTCACATGTGTATTTGTATTTATTATTTGAGTTTCTGTTAATAATTGCATAAATACTTGTATAAAATTTACATCCATTTTTTAAAAATAAAAATCCAATACCAATTTTTAATAAACTTAGAAAATTAAAATTAAAATTATTAATCGTTTTTCCAACACATTTTAAATGAACGGCACTTAAAAGTGAAGTTATATAGTGGAAAGAAAACTATAATATATATATATATATATATATATATATATATATATATATATATATATATATATATATATATATATATATATATATATGTGTGTGTATATATATATATGTATGTATGTATTACACAACAAAATCCCAGATTACTTCATATAGGGTGACGGCCATTATTCAGTATCCAGTATTATTCAGCCCCGGTGTACACACAGTGTTGAATAAGACTGACGTATGTATGCTCTGATATAATATATGCATGTAGCTATTTCAATATTTGATATTACTAGGATCCACAGGGATTATATACCAAAGGACTTATTACCTGAACTAGACACACACACAAACACACCAACACACACACACATACACAAACACAAGAGTTTCCTTAAAAACGACTGATAATGAATTTTTATTTAATTTTAATTGTGTTCTTATATTTCCTTGTCGGTACACATTATGTAGAAATTTCAGAAAAAAAGAGGACAAGAAAAATTAAAGAAATAAGCGTCGAACCTCTTCAGTCGTTTTTAACAAAACTTGTATAAAAGAAGGGTTGCTGCCCCAATGCACAATTATTCATACAAAGTGCAATGGTGGATAAAGAGTCATCTAAATTACGCAAAAATGGAAGAAGCACTGACATCTTATTTTAACAGACATATTTAACAAAATCACAGTAAAATATTTTTAAATACAAAAGATTAAATTTATTCGCCATTAGCTTCAGCCACAGCTTCCAAAGGACTTTGGAATATCCTACGACTCTTCTGCACGGTCTCCTTGTTTAATTTGGTGAATGCTGCCATAATCTTTGCCTACAGTTCATCTTTAGTGTTACAAGGTGCTTTGATGTTCTCTCACTCAATTGTACGCCACATATAATAATCACGGGGGTTGCAGTTTGGGGAGTTTTGTGGCCAGATGTGGTGATGTGGTCGCAGAAATTGACTGGGTTCTCCTGCTTGTGTTGCATGGTGCAGGGTCATGTTGCCAGACATAAGTTCTTTCAGCAGCCAGCCCTGTGGACCAAGGCAGCAATAGCCCCATAAAGTCACTTTATGTAGGTTTCCGTGTTGAGACTAAGGTCCTGTCGAAAGATGGATGTATAAAAGTCACCATCATTAGAGATCACTACAAACACTATGCTTTTGACGGGATACATCATCCAACCATCTGCGCATCCTCTGAAAAGTCCTCAGATTGACATCCAAACATTCTGAAATGTTCGTATTGTAGCTTCTGGTCCGAATGCCAAGCAGTAAAACAAGCCGTTTCTAAATTTCTGTTGGAGTGAATTGCATCATGGTGCTCTATTTTTTTTTTTCACAGACGCTGCCCACATGATCCTACTTTTCTGAGCAGTCGCCAAGATTAAAAACAATGCGCGTGAGCATAATTAAAAATATTCAATCTCGAGGATTTACATATCACACCGTGTATGTACACACACACACACACACACACACACACACACACACATATATATATATATAATCTTGCAGAAATAAAAAACGTATCTATGAAAACAAAAAAGTATTTTATACATAACAATTTATCAAATTCATTAGTCATACATCGATACAAGTTCAACCGCATTTTCGATCTAAAGAATACCACATATATTAAAAGATTAATTATATTAATACCTAGAGATTATTGACTTTAGAATCTCAGAGTCTTTGACTCTGAATTTTCTGACAGATCTTAGGTTAGTCAAATTCTACTTGGAATCAGATCACAGACTACTTGTAACTGAACTGCAAGCACCAGCCAGCAAAAACAGCTCACATCAATCCCTCATAAGCCAAGAAGAACACCGAGTTATAACATCCAAGTATTTAAAAATTAACGGGTATATTTAGAATTCAGTAATAAACTAAGTTTTAGATGTAATTTCTTGGAAATTTGTTCAAAACATAGAGGAATCAAATAACGTTATGATATCGTTCTTAGCTGAAGTACGTGATACCATTCCAAGAATCCCTAGAAATCAAATTTCCAATCAGGGGAATACAATCCTTTACTGAAAAAAAAAAACGATACATGAAAGAAAAAACAGAAGTGGAATAAATGGAAGCGAATATACTATACAAATAACCAAAAAAAAAAATTATTAAATTCTTTGCGAAACCAGCATTTCAGGAAAATTGGTAATATAATTAATAAAGTCAAATAAAAATATCATGCAACAAAAACATCTATGGAAGAAGTGTGATGATTTCAAAAACACACTGAATCACATTTCAACCCTGACGACACGAAACTCAAGATGCCGCGTAAACAGAACATATAGCAATATTCAGCCAATCATTACAAAATCCGACTCCAAACATAAACAATAACGAATCTACTGTTGAGGAAATTATGAAAACTATTAAAAAACTAAGGAATAATACAGCATCACTCAATACTGAGACTGGAGTTTTGAAAATAGCTAACTCTCTCGTCGAATTCAATAACAAGATTTTGTGAAAGAAATCTAGAACCAGAAATGCATCCGCCCAAAGTGGTGTTTATTACGCATTAATGCTACATGGAAACATAAACGTAGGCGTAAAGAAAATAATATGTATTTTTGGTATATGATGCATTCTTCATTTCGGCAAAGGAAACAAAACACAAAGTATGTGTGACGTTTATGGAGGGCGTGAAAGTGCTGGTCATATATTTAGATAGGTTTAGAGATGGAAATACTGATTTGAAAGGCCGAAATCATTCCGAGTGGCCTGCTGTCGTTATGGATGACGAAATTGAAACTGCTGATTAAACATAATCCAGGCCACATTACACACGACAGAAATGACATCATATATTAGTGGTAAAAGGCATTTGATAATATTTGGATATAAAAATCATGTTTTTTCGTGGCACACGGTTTTGAAGAAAAATAAATAAAAATAGAGCCCACATTTCGATCTGCGAATCTCTGCTTGAAAACAACAAAGACGACTCATTTTTTTAAAAAGAACAATAACAGGCTATGAAAAGTGGACTGTTTAGAACAATGTGGAGCTAAACGTATTCTAGGTATAAAGAATGTAGCCACCGTTAACCAAAGTATATGTTGCTGTTTATCTGGTTGGATTGGAATTCGAATATGTACTACGAGCACCTTCGAAAATCATCCAAATTCGACTGATTAGAGGTAGGAATCAATGAAAAACGTCCTGGACTAGCTAGTCGGAAGAGTGTTGTCTTCTATCAGGACAGAAACACACTACACCTCATTACGCAGAACCGGATGAAATTGGCTCAGCCGACCGACCAGATCAGCCATAACGATGCCAAATTCTGGAAAAAGGGAATTATCAACCGGTCAAATATGTAATGACAAACAATTTTCTACATGCGACGGAATAAATCTGTGTGCAAATATTTAAACTTTATCTTTGAAATATGTATGTGCATGTGTACACGCGTGTGTTTGCGTTTTCATCTGTGTGTTTATCTGTGAGGGCGCACGAATGTGTATTTGTTTCTGTGTTTGTTAGTGTTTATATATGTGTGTTCTTCGCCCACACTAATTCCATTTGCAGTTAGTTAATATGACGCTGCGCTTGTCATACAGTTCTAGAGTAGATTCTTTTTTTTCAGAGATGTCAAGGACATTGAAGAAGATTGTTTTAAAATGTGCTATGATTGCTCGACTCACTCACAGAATAAGTAAACGAAAATGATTTTCTTCAAACTTGATGAGGAAAGGGTATTTGATGAAGCCGAAGATAAAGATGCTGAAACGGCTGAAAAAAATAAAAACAGCGAGGGGGGGGCATAAAATTGTACATCTCGTCTTTTTCTTGACATTTGGTATTTACAAGAAATGAAACATGGAAATCTGCAGAATTTTGGCAAAGAAAAAAATGTCTGATGGGAAAAAATATAAGTGAAAATCTGTGCTGTCAAATTTGCACACTTTTTAAAAGAAACCGTTTAATATGAAATATACCGTCATAATTTTTGGTTAAGTATAAATGTTTAAGGTCGATATGTAGATGAAAGTTATTTAAAGACAAATAAGTATTGCTGGTTGAAAATGAATAGATCGGAATTCATAATATTTTGTTTTTCAATTGATTGTAGTAATCGATTAGCGTGAAAATGATTTACACGTGCATCGACTCGGACAAATATAGTTATGTTTGCTTGTATAACTAAACTGATATAAGACATATACCAGAAACTGATCGCTGAAATTTCATCCAAAGCCTTACCCAAATCCATAATGTTTAAGCGTTGTCTGCAGTTTAGTTAAGCAATCATTTTGCTAATAGGAACATTCGGTATTTGAGGAAATTAGGTTTTCATTTATGTTATTTCCGTTGATTTATCACAATTATCGGATCTGCATTAAGATTGGCGTAAAATGAATGTCTCTTTTCAAATTCGAGTTCGCATCCCTTATTTTCGGAGGGATGCTTTAATGGTGAGCTATTTCGGATTTTGCATGTTAACGAATACAAAAATGGTAAAAGAGGTGCATTTCATAGACCATTCTGGAAATGCATCTTTCAAAATGTCAAAATGTCAGGTTGGATTTCAAAACTATTGAGGAAACACTCACTAATCTCTGTAGACATTGATTTTCGTCTCGCACAATGCGAAATATAATCTGGAATTATTAATGCGTAAGTCATTCAGTTGAGAAATGTTTTCCTGCCCTGAAATCAACATTCACAGACCTGTTCTTATCGGAAATTTATCCAATCTGCCCTAGCGAGAAAAAAAAAAAAACGATGTTTCGGCTGCTGTACACTCCGGCTTTCTTCAAGTGATTCGAATTTCGGACCAAACCCTTTATTTCGTCCACCAGGTTCGATTCTTCTAGTTCCACATGGCATGCCTCTTATGGATGTCTCAGTTATTTCCCTTTAACTCATCTCTCCAATGTTTGGTTCACCGTTGCTGTGGCCTGATATTGAACTCACAAATCTAGTCACTGTATCGAACCAACGTCTTTATCCACTGGGCCATATGTCTTTGTTATGAAATGGCAATAAAGATAAGTATAACAGTCCAAATAATGTAAATAATGCAATAATCATAATACCTCATCTCAGATTTATAGTCAGATATCGAAAAAAAAACCTTTGTCTCGGTCAGCTATCATAAATAAGTGAATGACTATAATTTTAATTAAATTGTCTCATCTTCGGAACAAAAACACGTGCATGTGACAAACACTTAAAAAATAACAAGCAAAGGCCTGGGGAAATTGACGTTAAACTTTGAATTTAAAAGTAGGGTGAGCTTAATATTGTGGATGAATTTGGTAATATTCATTTTACAATAAGATAGACAACGCCTCTCCGAAAAGTATCTAGTTATGCAATATATACCTATTTCAAGCATCGTGCATTTGCTGCGTTCAAATTTCCGCTGAAAATTAATATACGTATCCCAGCAACACTTCCGCTTTTCATAACATTTTGAAATCTGGCTCCATTCTAATTAATCGCGTCTACAGACGATTTTACTTTTGGCTTTTATACGTCGAAATATTGACGGGAGATATCACTGATATATAGAGGCAATGTGAGTGCATATAATACAATATAAAATGAAGTTAGGGAATTTCCTAGAATTTTACCCGTTGTAAAGGAAACTGAAGGAAAGGAAAGCAAGAAGAAATGATAAAACATCAATTGGAAAAAGAGAACATGTATGGTTATCAACAAAAAGAACGGCCCAAAACGTGTATTTCAAATTGGAGACACCATATACAAGCAAGTACAAACGTTTAGATATCACAGGAACATTCAAATGTGCATTAAGATATACATAGCATCAGAAATGGACAGTTGAAATTTCTAGGTCACATAATGAGGAAAAGGGGGCTTAGAAAATTTGACACTCTCTGGATATATTGAAGCCTAGATTGGAAAGGTAAGCAATGCATACCGTCCTTAGCGAGCTTGTGTAATTGGTTGGTAAAATAGGGGTTGGGAGAGCTATCAAAAGCAAAACATTACTGAGAGAATTATTTACATTATTCGGACTATTATCCTCATCGTTGTTGCCATATTTATTACAACGTTTCGACCGATGCACGCTCCGGCCTACTTCAGGTGGTTGGAATGTCGAACTGAACCCTTTATTTCACTCACTGGGGGTGGACTGTTTTAATTCCACGTTTAATGGATGTCAGTTATCAGTTATCTCCTGTTAATTCTCCCTCTGAAAGTTCTCCACTGCCTTAGCCGGGTATTGAACGTACACTCTTTTTGGTCCTGATCAAGTTGTCACTGGATCTAACCTACGACTTTATCCACTGTACCATGTGTCCTGGGAGCATATGCGCATGAATGTCTGGTTATTATAAACCTGATGTCGTCACCAACATTTTTTTACCAGTGCTGATATTGCAATTTTTGCTGTTATCATTGCATGTTTTGCCAGAGCTCATATTGCAATTTTTGTTGTTATTATCGCTTTTCTCTGGCACTCCTTATTAATGGTTCCCATTTTGTATTCATATTTATGCTTGGTCGGCTCAAGAGATTTTTGTGGCCTAGCATATGTGCTGATTCCTTAAATTTACAAATTTTACAATGGTGTTCTTTGTCTATGATCTCAACCTGATCCCACATAGGGCGGTGATCTCCCTTCTCTCTCTACATGTGGTCAGCCACACCTGATTTTTCCACTTCCCCTCGTGTTACAGATTTTTGGTGTTCTTGAAACCTTACCTTAAGGGGGAGGCCTATCTCCCCTTTATATTTCTTTCTGCAGATGCACGGGATAGCGTACACACAGTCATTAGTCAT
>OZ038484.1:11026132-11096132 GCA_964036315.1 Acanthosepion esculentum | reverse complement strand
ATGTGTGTATGTGAGTATACATATATAAATATATATATATATAAAAATATATACACATACACACAAATATGCGTTTATACATATGTATATATATATATATATACCTGCACACATACACACATATATATATGTGCGTGCATATATATATATATGTGTGTGTGTGTGTGTATACACATATGTGTGTATGTGTGTTTATATATATATATATATTCCTATATGTATACATATTTATATATATATATATATATGTCGCGTGTAACAGCAAAATTGTCCAAATCGTGTAATGACATAATTGTCCATCCCACAAAATATTTAATATCTAAAATAGATTGAGTTTTTTTTTCAGGTCTTTAGCTATTACATTTAGCCAACTTGACATCATTTTTCGTTAGAATCACTGAAAAATCCTTTGAGTTATTTAGCTAAAAAGAGGGCATGTTAAAACTGTTTGTGTCAGACCAACTCTCTTCTCAACAGAGCAATGGTGCGAGGAAAAAGATCATTTAGGCTACAAGTAATGATACCATCATTCATACACTGGCTTCCATCTTCAAAGTCCATTCTAGAACCATCATGAGAACGGTGAATAAGTTTTTAAAAGAATGAACGGTAGAGAGGGAACCTGGATCAGGAGTCCACAAAAGCTTATCGCTAAAGAGATCAATTAGAAAATATCCAACAACATATGGAGAGATTTTGGCACGTGAGTGAGGAGTTTCAGGTATGATAGTACAAAGAGCAGTGTAAAAATATTTGAAAATGAAATTGTACGTGAACGTGTGAGGTAACTTGTTACTCCAGTTCAGAAATATAGAAGGTTAAAGAGGGCGAGTATCATCTTGAATAAGTTGGAAAATGATTCTGGAATAAAATATATATATATATATATATATATATATATATATATATATATATATATATATATATATATATATATATGTGTGTGTGTGTGTGTGTGTGTGTGTGTGTGTACGTGTGTGTCCGTGTGTGTGTGTGCACGCGCGTGTTAACTTTAATGATGAACATAATATTTTTGCTTATGATAATTTTGATGACGATGTCCCTGTTAAAATTGGACCTTTATTATCGATTCTTTGTGATGAATGTAGTGTCCAGTAGTGTTATAAAATCTTGGAGAATTCCAGTATGATATCTTTAATCATTTCTAAGATACAAAGCTTCAGAGTTTTTTTCTAACAATTAAACAATTTTTGCTGTTACAGGATTTGGACAGTTTTGCTGTTACACATGTTGTGCGCGCGCGCCCGTTTGTGTATGTGTGTGTGTGTGTGGGGGGGATTTGTGTTTGTGTTTTGCGAATTTGTGTTTAGAATTTCATGTTCCTCCCCATATTCGGTGCTAATAGCAGAAACGTGATGATGGTAAGGACGTTGCTAAGGAAATCATAACAGAAATCACCAATATGACGCCATGATTTTGCTAATGTATTTGTACAGCTGGAAGATAATTATAAAAGATTTCCCGAGGAGACGTACTGAGAAGAGAGAACGAACCTCAGAAAATTATAGAGAGAAAAATGGGAGAAATTACAAGAAATTAACATCATGAATATCGAATTCATACAAAGGACAGGAAAACAACGTCTGGATTGTGTGCAAAGAATTATCTGTATATGTCCCGCGTCTTATACATTTAAGATGAGCTGCACTCCGCTTTATATATAGGCTAATGCTGTTGCGTTCACTTTCCCACAAACTACCTTGGGCAAGGTATTAATTTATATCTTCCACGCCAGCTCTGACATAAACATCAGCGTAGATTGAAATCTAATCTTGGGTGGTCACCAGTCTAAGATAAGGAAATCGCTAAATTCCAAAACTGTTGAGAAAGCAACGAGAAATCAACCCACGCTTTTTCATAAAAAAAAAAACGCTTGACACTTCAGATATAAGTAAGAAACGGATCTGTGGAGAGTCGAGATCGCCTATAACTGACAAGGAACTAAGAAAAATAATACAGTATATTTACTGTATTCTTTTGCTTAATTCAGTACCAGATTTACTTGCGTACTTGTCAGTTGCGTGACTATAAGAAGTAGAACATCTCCTATAGACGTTGTACATATTTTTTCATATTTTTTCATGAGAAATATAGTGGATAGCATCATGGCCGGGTATCTAGATGGCTGTATTTTAACTTTATATAATTTTTATTTTAAACTATGAATGATGTAGCAGCCAAGGAAACTTTGGTATCACGTCTAGATTGCTACGAACAATTGGAAACCATCTGAGTAACCGAGTTAACTCGACATGGCTATATTTTTAACTGGGTCCTATCTGCAAGGTTATGTTAATTGCGGTTTTGGTAGACTCATTAGAGGGAAACATTCGGCATGTTTTGACCAAGCAGCCAGTGCTACTGCCCGTTGAAATTTATAAAATCTTCCTATTGAAACATTTATCAGGTCCAGTAAATGTTATTGCTCTTTCCAGAAGTGACGGAGGCTTCCTTCCTAACCTTTTGTTTAAAGTTGTGTGGAAGGTTAAAATCTTAATTATATCATTATTTTCTCTTCTAGTTACGCTTGTCATTTTAGTTGTTGTTTCTGAATATCCTAAGCACATACGGTATTGTTTATTTGGTAAACTTCTTTGTAATTATACACCGCTCTTCCACGGGCTTTAAAGAAGAAAGGTTCTTAACAAAACCTATATATTTTCTTCGCTCGTCTTTTACCCAATTGTCAGAGAAAGTGTGTTTATACACATAACAGTTCATATATATATATATGAACTTGTTTGACATCATGCTTGGTATCCATATTAAACTTTCTATAAGTCGAGGCTAGTTAATTCAAATTTTTAGGTTAATGAAAATTTAACTGTGAGGAATGTGCCTGATATATACTTATCAAATCTAGTTGCAGAATGGGCATATTTGTACCCCAGGGTCACGTTTTGGAATTTATTTGATTTTGCTGATATTTCCCCTGGAGACCATTAAATGTAAGCGGTTACTACATGAGAGAGTGGGGGAGGAGGAAATAAGTAATGTATATCGTTTGATCCGAAAATTAAAGTGACCAAGAGTGTAGTGGTCAGGAATGTATATTCTCGGGAGATTGTTCTACAAAGTAACAAGTTCTGGGGAAGAAACTCTCTGAGAGGAGCATGACAGCAGGTGTTATTTTCTGGCGCATTACAAGTAATCGAAATTTTCTTCCAACATCTTTTGCGATGGCACCAATATACCCATTCCTTTTGAGGTTTTATGCTGCTCTCTATCAATAACATTATTATTATTATTATTATTATTATTAATATTATTATTATTATTATGATTATTATTATTATTATTATGATTATTATTATGATTATTATTATTATTATTATTATTATTATTATTATAATTATTATTATTATTAATATTATTAATAATTATTATTATTATTATTATTATTAATAATAATAATAATAATAATAATAATAATAATAATAATAATAATAATAATAATAATGGCTACGTAATGGAGGGCTAAAAGCTGAAAATGAAGGTTTTATTCCTGCTGCACAGGAGAAACGCATACTAAGTAGAAACTATCCAGGGCGCATACTGATACATTGTGCTAGCCCAAAATGCAGAATCTGTGATCAATATCCAGAAACAATTGACCATATTGTATCAATTGACCACTGAATATAAAACCCGGCATAACAGTGTTTGCCAATATCTACAATGGAAAATCTGCAAATTTTTCGAAAAGGAAACTGCAAGAAATTGGTAAGAACACCACCCAGTTACGGAGATTGGATGAGCACAACCCGGTGAGGGAAACTGGAACTGTAACAATTTTATGGGACTTCACAATACACACAGGAAGAAGAATCAAAATTAATTGGATATCTTCAAAAAGCCATCAAAACACAAAATGTTTGAAATCGAAATCCCAAAATTGTGACACATGTGTACATCAACAATTCCAGTTGTAGTTGGATTGATTAGTAAATATTATAATAGTTTCATTGAAGGTATTCTTGTTAGCCCATTCCTTAAAGTAATTAAAAATAAATTCTCATGAGTACAGCCCGCAACTAACAAAGGACTTTATCTATGTAAAATACGTGTAATTTTTTTTTCAAAATTGCTTAGGACTCTGGTCGGGACCCGGAAAGAAATGTGTACACAGCAGAAATCAAAAGAAATAAAATCTGTCTAGTCCTCCAACATTCAACACGTTGTGGAACCATTCACAAAGAATAGAAATTAACATCCAATTCAATAAACCTATAAGCGCTAATGATCTCAAAATCAATAAACTAGGCCACAGGGTGTTACAGGGAGATAGGGAATGAGAAGAAGTTAACGAGAAGTGAGGAAAGGTACAGGAAGGCAGAAGATAGAGATTGACGTTACATTTAATTTTTAATGCTTGTAGATGACAGGGGAGCAAGAAATCGGAAGAGAGTTCCACAGGTGAGAAGTGCGAGAAAATAAAATGCTAGAAAAGAAAACCGGTTACATCTAGCTTGTTGAACATTAAACGGTAAGATCTAGTAGTCAAATCACTAGAGCTCATCAGAACAGTTGCCCTGAAAATATTTGTAGAAAAGACAGAGGGAAGCCTCATCACGTCAGTGGGAAAGTAAGTATAGTGGATATTCCATGACACGATCGATTATATTACAGGTACTTCTTTGGATTTTGTCAAGAAACACGAGATATACAGCAGGAGCACTAGACCAGACAAGGCAATATTATTCAGTTTATGGGCTATTGAGAGATTAATAAGTGCTCAAGGTAGATTCTGACGTGAGAAAATTTCTGTAACGATACAGTGAACCAACTTTCCTCTCAGTAGGCGTAGCAATTGCTTGAATATAATATCTCCACTACCTGTCAGTCAAAAACTTCAGCTCAAGAAGACGTAAAAGTGTTGCGCTCCTGGAGTTTAACTTCAGCGTCTTGTTATTAATAAACTTAGCAGTTAATTACTGTATCCATAGTAATATGACTACGATATATTTGATCAGTTACCAGATTAATATACCTTGATGTTAAAATATATAGTAACGCAATAACTTTGAATGAAGAGAATTTTTGTCCCCGCTGTTGAATGACTCATTCGCGAATAACTGATTTTTATGCAGCATAAAAAATATGAAAATATAAAATTGTGAACATAAACAATATAATATAAAATAATATATAATATGAAATATAAAAAGATAAAATATGAAAATATAAAATATAAAAATGTAAAAATAAAAATATAATATAAAATAATATATAAATTTACATATAAAAAGATAAAATATCAAAATATAAAAAATATAAAATATAAAAATGTGAAAATACACAATATAATATAAAATAATATCTAATATAAAATATAAAATGATAAAATGATAAAATATCAAAATATAAATATATAAAATATCAAAATAAAAATATAATATAAAATAATATAAAAATTTAAATAAAAAAAGTTAAAATATGAAAATATAAAAAATGTAAAATATAAAAATATGAAAATATAAAATATAATATAAAATAATATCTAATATAAAATACAAAATGATAAAATATCAAAATATAAATATATAAAATATCAAAATATAAAACATAATATAAAATAATATATAAATTTAAATATAGAAATATAAAATATGAAAATATAAAATATAAAAATATGAAAATATAAAATATAATATAAAATAATATCTAATATAAAATTTAAAATGATAAAATATCAAAATATAAATATATAAAATATCAGAATATCTTAATATAAAATATTATATAAATTTAAATATAAAAATATAAAATATCAAAATATAAAAAATATAAAATATAAAAATATGAAAATATAAAATATAATATAAAATAATATAAAAATTTAAATAAAAAAAGATAAAATATGAAAATATAAAAAATGTAAAATATAAAAATATGAAAATATAAAATATAATATAAAATAATATCTAATATAAAATACAAAATGATAAAATATCAAAATATAAATATATAAAATATCAAAATATAAAACATAATATAAAATAATATATAAATTTAAATATAGAAATATAAAATATCAAAATATCAAAAATATAAAATATAAAAATATGAAAATATAAAATATAATATAAAATAATATCTAATATAAAATTTAAAATGATAAAATATCAAAATATAAATATATAAAATATCAGAATATCTTAATATAAAATATTATATAAATTTAAATATAAAAAGATAAAATATCAAAATATAAAAAATATAAAATATGAAAATATGAAAATATGAAATATAATATAAAATAATATATAAAATAAAATATCAAAATATAAAATATCAAAATATATATATATATATATATATATATATATATATATATATATATATATATATATATATATATATATATATTTAAATTTATGCAAGAGGAGAGACAAATCGAAACATTTTCTATTCCTAATTTAGAGAAATCAATCTAACGTGTTTACTTTTATTAATGCTTCATCAGATGAAGATTTCATAGAGGTGAAAGAACTGTGTACAAAAGCACTATTCAGGGTAATATAGGCCATTAAGTACTCTGTAGCCCAGCGTGTAAAGCACGTCAGATCGAATGACAGTTTCCTCTTGGGGAACGCATGTGCGAATCTTATTGGAGGACACATATTTTTAATAAGATTTCTCGAATAATCAGGCAGGTAGCTGGAAATGAATAAATGTACTGTTTAATAAATAAACAGAGCAGCTACTGAAATGTGTATCCCCTAAAATTAATAGAATAAAATTATTCTTGATTAATAAATGAAAAATCCATTCGTAAATACACTGAACTCTAGAGATGACGGCTTAATTCTCCCCCGAAAAGCACGCCCAGGAAATACAGACCGATTGACAAAGGAACTAATGCACTTTTTACTTAACGATCACAAACTAATATAACCACTAACACCAATGCTAAAGTGATCAGCAAAAACATATTAGAAAAATATTAACACGAAATTAAGGAAAACTCTAGCACTAAATTAATGAACAAACACCAAAGATGTCACCGAGTGATTAGCGGTAATACAGAATAATAAAGTCTACCTTAATCCAATTCGATATAATAAACTTCTACCGCTCCATCACACAAATCATACTGAACAAAGCAATACAACTAGCACAATAGCATGTGAAAATCACGCCTGATGAAATAAAATCAAACACTGCAGGAAATCTCTGCTTTTTCACAAAAACGAACCATTTTAAAAACGAAACAACAACCTGTTCGATGTATCAATGGGAAGTTAGTACGGAGCTGTTCCTGCGAACTGGTAGGTAGTATTATTTTTTCATACCTATCCAAAATGCTAGAGAAAAAATGATATGGGCCTATACAGAGAACACGGCGTAATAAGAGAACCCAATAGACCTAAAATAGATTCAGAAAAAAGATAAACGGTCAAAAAATGATAAGATTCAAAATAAAAAAATAAAAAAACAAACACACGAACACTAAACTTCCTAGACGTCACCCTCAACCTGGACTAAGAATCTTACGAACCATACAATTAGGATCATCTTACTCCCACAAACATACACAAATAGTCTATCCACCCAGCCTCAATTATCAAGCACGTACCTAAATCCATCAGTCGCAATCTATCAGACAACTCATCCGACATGCAACAAAACCGTTAGAATAAACATTGGCAGAATATTCTAAATCTAATAGAAAAACACTTCTCTGTAAGAAACAAATTAACAAAAACAACATAAAAGTTAGCTACAGTTGCATTAAGAACATAACTCAAATATTAAAAAAAATACAACAAACAAACAATAACCTTCAACAGTGCTTACAATTTCCCCTAATGCAACTGCAGAGACAAAACCATATGCCCACTATAAGAAAACTGCCTACAAACAAACTTATTATACAAAGTTATGGTCAACGCTACAATGCACTAAATGCCACAACAGAAGGAACATCCAAACAAGGAAAATACATACACAACCTCTCATTACCCAACAAAAAAAACTCCAACAGCACCTTTTGTCCTCATACGTATGAAAACTAAAAAACAAAAACGTCAAACCAAAAATAAGCTGGGAAATTATGAAAACGGCACATGCCTATAATAGCATATCAAGGAGATGTTTACTTTGCCTGCAAGAAAATTCGCAATAATCACGCAAACACAAAAATAAATATTACTAAACGAAAGACCGGAAATAATCTCAAAATGCTGACACGAAAACAATATCTACAATGACAGTTCAATCCAAACGGATAACACCAACAACAAAAACTGAACACAAACGTGAACGAATCTACCGAAAATATGGTAGAATACTAAAACAGCGGAACACTAAACACCGGAACACTAAAACCACAAAACCACAACCACCAACATGAAACACTAACACTACCAGCACATAACAATTAACATGGCCATCACGAAAGATATAACCATTAACCATCCAAAATTATAATTTTCTGACTACTACTATTATTTAACTATTAGTATTGTTGTTACCATTTTATGGGCACATGCCGAGTTGTTAGAACGTTCGTATTCTGACATTGAGACCTGGGTTCGAATCTCACCATGGTCAATTTGTCAAGGAGTCTCAGCGTGGAAATTGCCTGAAAACCATGCCACAGGTTGACCCATGCCTTGTGAGTGAAATTGGATAGATGGGACCCGGGGCTGCTGTCGACAGCTGTGCTAGCACGAAGTCACAAGTCATCGTGGCCGAGTGCTTGCTTGAGCGTGATGGCATTGTTCAAATTGTTGATCACTCGAGATAACACGCTCTTTCCGAGAAACTGTAACTAAGGTCTACTCAACATAGTTGCAGTATAAACCTCATGTAGGTTTTGTGGGTGTTTAATAAACACAAATGCGCCTGACCAAGCGCCTGCAATAGGGATTGGTTAGCCGCCCTAGTAGACAGGTATCCTCGGATACGAGTGGCTATCTATACATACCACTTTATTAACAATTGCTTCATAACCATCACTACAACCATGAGTACTTCTTTTTATCTTTGTCATTATTATTTTCCTTCCAGAAATTTTGCATAGTGGGTCAGTTTTTACACATATATTTCGCAATTAATTATATTAACTTTACTGATTAATTCTTTGGATGCTTACTTCTTTATAATATTATATATGCTGCACCAATATATATATATATATATAGTCCTATGGTTGCAGTGAATTTCAGTTGAGTTCCACCACGGAATATGTGAGCGAGCGGCGCTATATTGACCCAGATTTGTTACCGAGGCCCGTTGGAACAGTTGGTATGACGTTTGCTTGATAACTTAACTGTCAGGGTTTCAATTCTCGGTAGTGGATGCGCACTTCTGATGAGTCTCAAATATAGGACGAAACGGCCGTCCAGTGCTTTCTGCATTCTGTTGAGGTTTCTTTCAGACTCAATGAATTATATATATATATATATATATATATATATATATATATATATATATATATATAGAGAGAGAGAGAGAGAGAGAGAGAGAGAGAGAGATAGAGATAGAGGTAATCGGACGTCTAGACACACTGATGAGCTGTGAAACAGCGAAACAGTCTGTCTGTGGATGACATATATATATATATATATATATATATATATATATATATATATATATATATATATATATATATATATATATATAATATTTATTAAATACAACAGACGGGGTAATAGTGACAACAAACCATTACATTATTTACATTATTCGGTTTATTTTATTATCCTCATCTTTGTCAACGTTTCGCCCGTTGTACCCTCCGGCCTTCTTCAGGTGGTTGGAATGTCGAACTGAACCGTTTATTTCGCTCACTGGGGTAGACTGTTCTAGTTCTACGTGCCATGTTTAATGGATATCAGTTATCTCCTGTTAATTTTCCCTCTGAAAGTTCTCCACTGCCTTAACCATTAATTGTGAAATATTAGGAAAGCGGTTCAATATCATATTCTCTTACCTTACCGGAGATGTGGTAAATTGAAAACTTACAATTATCTGACCAATCGAATATATTCGTATATATCAGTTTAAATCTTTTTTTTTTTTTAATAAGCAATATTATATTATAGTTAAATGCAACCAGACTACACCCATGACAAATGTTCTTATAATTTTCGGATATATTGTTTTTGGTTTCTTTAAATGTAGTCAGTTGTGTTCATTTGTTACGATTTCCGTTATGGATACTTGTAAAAATCATAAAATATTTAGTAAATTTATTTAGCTAGATAATAAAACATAAACAGACCTCAAATGTTATAAACAGACTGAGATAATTAGCTACATGGGAATAATATATTAAAGGACTGAGATAGATAGATAGATAGATAGATAGATAGATAGATAGATAGATAGAGAGATAGATAGATGGATGGAAACAGAATCCAGTGTACGAACATACGTGCGTGCATGTACATGTAAAGTGTTAAGGCGTATGACACTTTCTTCAGTTTCGTGAATGAATTGTCTACAATGCTGTCGGCTATTTTACATTTCAGCAATAAAATTCATTTTAGGGAATGAGTAGAGAGTAGAAAGAATATCTCACTTGTGGTGGCGCAGTTTCTCAGCCCTCAAGCCCCGACACCGAGACAATTAATTGGGAAATAAAACCATATAAAAACTCTTCATTGTGGTGAGATTGAGAATATATTCCACCCATTTTTATAGACGTATGTTCATAATATAAAGTTGTTTAAATAAAGACATGCACAGATAAACCGTTCGAAAAAATTAAATTAAGTGGCATTATTTAACTTTTATCACAAATCACATTAATTTCTCAGATATTGGCGGCCATGAAAACGCATTATTTAACCGACAAACAGTAAATTTTCTAATTAATGGACCTTCTACTAAATACATACGAATATTAATTTTCACAATATCCTTCCTGAATATATTTAATATTGGAAGAAATCACATTAATTTCTCAGATATTGGCGGCCATGAAAACGCATTTTTTAACCGGAAAACATTAATTATTCAAATAAATGGACTTTCTACTAAATACAGACAAATATTACTTTTCACAATATCCTTCCTGAACATTTTTAATTTTGGAAGAAATAGTGTGATTCGATCCCGCACGAATCCTTGAGTTTAGACGACTCTTTATTAACATTCGCTAAATGACGTCGACTCTCGATGTCAAATTATTTTCTGTTTACAGAATTGTTATTATCACTTGCTAATAAATAAGTAAATACATACATAAATAAATAAATAAATAAGTAAATACATAAATAAATAAATAAATAAATAAGAGAATTTATCTCATTAATAGAATCCCTATGGATACTTAAATTTAAAATTCGATTCACAAGTAATTCTACCGATTCCAAACAAACAGGGCACTAGTTTGAAACGGTAGATAGAATATGAAATCATTGCAAAAGTTTTTGCCCGTTTTTCATTAACATAAAGTGAACGTAACCTGACACCTGGCGTTTGTTTTGGAACCGATTTCTGGTGGGTTCTAGACATAAACATTTTATCATTCAATTGCGAGTTATACTTTTTTTGAACGTTGATGTTCTTTTCTAAAAATGAATGCCATAAAGATATAATTTCATTATTTTGTCAATATGTGGCAGCTACAAACTCAATCGACGTTAAAAATAAACTTAAAAAAAATTCTTAGCGCCGAATGTTCTGTAAGATTATGTATGTGAGTGTATGTCTGAGAGTGCCCCTGTGCGTCTATCTCTCTCTCTCTCTGTGGACAGAGAGAGAAAAGAGAAAATAAGATAGACTCTTGGCAACTTTAATTTTTGTCAATCTTATCTCGATGCATAAAAAAGACTATTTATAGAGGTAAAACCGTCGGGATGAGATCCGCTTTAACGTTATAAAAAAGGTCTCAAGAATCAAGTTATTATTTCTGTGAATTAACAAATGGCGATTTTTCTCGACCACTTATTTTCCCAAATGTCAATGTCGGTTTCAATTGTACACGCTTCTACTTCATCATTTTGTGGCAAATCTTAATTCTTATAAAAGGGTCAATTTGAAAAGCGCTTGAATTTTCCACAAAAATTTGTCAAGCTGTCACATCAATTATTATCAAATATAATTTTAACTGAAATAAAATTGTTTATTATCATTATTATTATTATTATTGTTGTTGTTGTTGTTGTTGATTTGGTTGTTGTTGTTGTTAAAACGTTGCAAGCGTCTCGCTATTTCCCTGGAAATCCTCTGATGAGCTATATTTTCATTTTTTCATCACGCAACGCATTTACATCTAAGCGACGCCATGCAGCGTATATAGGGACGACTCTTCCTCATTCCCTTCTTATTCCGCTGGTAAGAAGGCAAATGCGCGTGCTATGGTGACAGGTTTTGGTAAAAGCAGGTGGAGACAATTCAAAAATACTTTCCGGTTTGAGATTGTCCGGTTGAATATATTCCTCAATACCTAGCTGTGACTCCCAAGTCGCCTTGATGGCCTTTTCCTTAAAAACAAATATAATTTCTATACCTGGCTATAAAGCTTCTTAACTACTCCTGCTTATGAACAAGAGATACTAAGTACGTCAGACCCTAGGTGTGGGATATGTCCAACAAGTTTACATCAGGCAATTGACAATGGGATCTAGCTATAGCATATTTATAACTCATTTTAATTCATCAAGATAAAACATGTATATGTTAATAGCTCTAATCAACTTCAGATCAGAATCCATGAGAGTCATATCTGGTTTTGCAACAGTAAAACATAACTTTTTTTTCATAATTATAAATATATAATGTATTATTTAAATTATAAATATATTTAATTATTTATAGAGCAGTTGATTTTATTAATAGGAGTAGATTGACTCACTTATTATCCGGCCTGAACTCCTTACAATTCTATTGAACAGGAGTAGAGGGTCATTCCTTTTTTTCCTGTTCCGGATATTCTTTCCTGGTTTTCTTTCTTTCTTCGATCAGAGCCACACTGATTTAACGGTCTTAAATTTTTGGTGATAGGACACACTAGTGGCTATGTCATTCCATTGTGTGGGTACTACATTGGCAGTTTACTGGATGCTGCTTTCAGTGGGTCGTTAGGAGCACGAAAAATTACGTAGCATTTAGAGAGGACGCTCTCATCAACAGTTGCATAATATCCGGCTATTTTTAGTGCCATGTCGCTCCTAGTTAGGTGTCCCTGAATGTATTTCCAATGAGCAAACCTGAGGCCACATTATGCTCTGTTCTCAGCCATACTCTGGCTGGTTTGTATTACCACTGAAGACAGTGACAGTTACGGTCTTTTCTCTCCCACCTCAAATGCAATGTCATGGAACAAAAAGAAATACACCTAAACATGTAAACAAAAAAATAATCTTCCCCTCAGCCTTTCTTTCACTAATATTCCTGGTATCCAAATTTTACAGCCTAGAATCTTTCCTGGTGTAACGGTTGCCAGCTACCTTTGCCCTCAATGAAACTAACGTAAATTTATCCATTGCTACCAATGAATTCTTGGTTACACGCTATTTTCCTCTTTGCCGAAAATATTCCAGCATTCACACGCATGACCTTGGTGTTTACGTCCGGGATAATCTTCCGATATCCAGGAAATTGTCTCTCGAGGCCCAAGACTACTTCTTCATGTGTTTCCGTCTTTCGTTACTAAACTATGTTAGCTATCTCTTTCTTCTCTATCAATCCCTCTCTTCCCAGGACTGCTGTATATTAGATATTATTGCTGACTATATAGAAAAGGCACGTTCCATTCACCCATTTGCGAAAATCTTTGTCTTCCATGCCTTTAATGCTCACCACAACAGGAGGCTAAAACATTTTATAAGGATATTAAATTTCCGCATTGGCCAATCCATTATTCAAACCATGGTCTTCCCTACTCGTTTCCCTTGAAAAACCGAACACAATCTTTCTCTATAGGCTTTATTTCTTACCTCCGCTTCTCGCTCTTGCCGATCTGCGCAACACTGCCCTCTTGATAATTCTGGCCATCCTGTGGTAGCTATTGATATCTCCTTCCAATCATCCATTAAACAGGAAACCTTATGCACATGACCGTTACTAGCATACTGACTGAGACTCACTCTGTGATTTTCTCAGTGACGCCCCTTGGACTAATATCTTTAAACTTCCAATTGAAAATTTCTGCACAGAGGTTTCTTCTTTGGCCAAAGCCGGCATGGAATCTTTCATCTCTTCTCGGAAATACCCCTCCATTATTCACACCAGCATGCTCGTCAGCTATAGCACACAAATACCACTATGTCCGGCTATACATGTATGACGGCTCTCCTCAAAGCAGGTGCCTATTCGTTTCTTCTCGCAATAAATGTAAGCTAGTCTTTGAAAGAGCAAAATCCCTGTTTGCCGAGAGGATGAGGCACAGAATAGCCTCTACCATTTCTCACGATTGATTGTGTTTCTGCAATGGGCAAGTTTAATGTAAGGTCTCTATATGCCACTCTTCTTCAATCGATTTCTGGTGTTATCATCCTTTGCTGATAGAGCTGAATGCTTTGCTCTTAATTCTCCTCAATCTCTAATTACACCCCTGCCTCACTTCCATTCTAGAACTGAGTCTCCGTTGAGCGATATACATATAACCCGTTCCATGTTTTCTGCTCTCATCCGTTAGAACCCCGCAAAGCATGTAGACCCGATGTTATCTCTGTAGTAGTCATTAAGAAGTGTACACCTGAACTGTCAGCTGAACTGTCACCTGAACTGTCACCTGCTCTTTCGAAACAGTATAAGAAATGCCTCGCCGCGTCCTGATTTCCTGTCCTATGAAATCGTCATCTGTTGTTCAGTTTTTTAAGAACTCTACTGTGCTTTCCGACTCTTCCCACTATAGGCTTTCTACCTCTTTTTAGGAAACTCATAGAAACCCTAATGAATCCCGAATTACTTCATCATCTCTCGCCATAGGGCCTATTCTCAGACAAGCAATATGGCTTTGGTTTCTTTGCTTATGTATTGCTGATATTATCGGAAGGAGTATATTATGCTTTAGATAAAAACGGTGAAACCTGGTCTGTTGCTTTGGACATCGCGAAAACCTTTGACAGGGTCTGGCCTTCATGTCTTCTCCACAAGCTGAAACGTTACGGTGTCTCAGGACACTTTTTGGTAATGATTCAGTATTTCCTGTCAAATCTTTGAATGAGAGTTATCCTAAACGGCCACTCGTCTAGATCCGTTCGTGCTAACACGGGCATTATTATGGTCGTATTCTATTTTTAATTTTCATTAATGACATTGCTGATGACATCAGCTCTCAACTTGATACCTACACCGACGACACAATCTATTCCTGCCTCGTTAGTGAGCTTTATCCGTCTGACAAGGTCAAAATGGCAGCCGATGTCCTGGCAGCCGATGTAACGGGGGGATCAATGTTGGCTTGTTGAATTTAAATCCTCCAAAAACTAATCATCTCCATTAATCATCTGAGAGACCACTTGCTGTCTTCCATCAGCATGGCTGATGTTATCGTCCAGGAAAGTGACTCGTGACGCCTTCTCCAGATCACGTTCTCTGCTGATATAAAGTGGAAAGACTATGTTGATTCTATTGCTAGCTCAGCCGCTGAGAAACAAAATTCACCAATGTAAGGCGAAACAATTTTTCTTTCCACAATCTATCTTACATATTTATGTCTACAATTCGTCCATGCTTAGAATATTACTGTCACATATGGTTCAGTGCCCCTGCTATTTACGTTGAGCTCCTTGATAAGATCCAAGGAAGAATCTGCAATATTATTCGTCCTGATCTGGTTACTCAGCTCCAGTCACTTTCTCAACGCAGTATAGTTGCCACTCTTTTTTATAAATACTTTCATGGCAATTATTTGGAAGAGATCTTCGCTATGGTAGCTAGACTGTATGAATTTAAGCGCAATGATAGACTGGCGGCGAGATCGCATCAATTTTCGGTTGCGCTAGTTAGATGTAATTGTAACTTCTGTGCTAAGAGTTTCTTTTCTCGCACTTTCCGCTTGTGGAAATCCCTTCCGGATCCATGCTTTCCAGCCAACTTTAATCTGCAATAATTTCAATACAATGTCAATCGCTATGTACTGTCCTCCTGATTACTCTCTCCTCTTCCCACTGATTATTACTGTTTTTGTATTTAATTCTTCTTCGCCCTCTAAGCTTTTTTGTTGTTGTTTGTTTTTTAGTAGTACTAGTGCTTTGCATGGGGTGATTCCGATAAGAAAAGGTGTATTAACTGCGTGATATCACAAAGATTGCAATAACAGAACGCATTCGAAAGAAAAATGGAATATCTTTGACTATGTATTAATACAAGCATTCTCATAGGAATAATAAGCCGATTATAGACAGACTATTATACTAATTATTTTTCTACTGAAATTCATAGTAAAACAGGAAGTGATGTGATGGTCATTATTCAAGAATGAAAGTAAGAGTGAAATAGTAGCGTTATTATACTGTTGATCAATATGCATTTTTATTAGAACGATGTATTGCAAATATATTTTTTGAATTTTTGTTGCTTAACTTAGGCCATGAAATTATGTTCAGTTGGACTAGCCTGATTGCCTATACGAAATGAATTCGTCCATATTGAATGTCCTATACAAATTATACATTAACCGAACTCGTTTGATATGGCGTAAAATCCTTCTATGTAGTGAGTCAAGAAGAATGGATTTTAAGTGGCTATGAATAATTGCAATGTATATTTCTAATTCATGTAACCCAAAAGATTTTTTGAAAAAAAGGATGAAGGCAGAATAATTTTATAAATTTATAATTTTATAAATTGTTCGATATGATTGTACGTATTTTCATTTCCAGCTATTGTCTTCAAATATAATTATGTTTATAAACTAATTCTTCGGAGTATTTGAGGAATCCGTGTATTTTTCATAGACATCATTGGTCGATAGAAGATACAACTTGAGAATTAGAATTATCAGAGAAGTGCAGATAATAGACGACGAGATGTTTCACACAGGAATCGGAATGCACAGTGGAATGGAAAAAAATGTCTTCCAGAAATGAAGCAACGTATTAAAGCATGGAAAAATGCATTTAAGAAATGATTAACTCCTGTGTAATATATAATCTTCTATTTCGCTCTGGATACCAGGACAATTTCCTAGAGAATAGAATTTAAATTATAAACAATAGAGATGCTGTCATGGCGAATATGATTATACAACATATTCAGGATAGATTTAATGATAAGCGGGAAGGTTTCAAGTAAAATGAAATCAGGTAATTACAATCAAGAAAAGACAGGTTAAAACCGGGACATATGAATCGGACGAATGAACGCTCACAGGATATATTAAAGGAGGAATTAAACAACGATCACTTTACTTAATATATTTGAGTGAATGGAAGAAGAACAAAAGGAGATAGAAAAGAATACAAGATTTATTGGAGCAACAAAAGTTAGGAAGTGGTAGACATTTATGTTCGCACACTTAATGAGAGAACAGGACACATAAAAGAAGAAACCTTCATCATCTGAAAGGATTCGTGCTGCAATTTTAACAAACCTTAAAAATACAATAAAAAACCAGACCTTCTCGGTTGAATTAACAAATCTTGTTTGTACTAATTCTTGCCCCTATCCCTCTCTTTATATATCCATCCATCCATCCATATATATATATATATATATATATATATATATATATATATATATATATATATATATTTGAATTGGACATAGTCCGACAATTTATTTAAATACATTTATAATATGTTTAACGTTCTTTTTATAGACACAAGTATTTAAGCAAATGATCTGTTTATTATAATACTGTTTATTATAAAACAGTGCATTTGTTTAAATACTTGTATCTATAAAAAAACGTTAAAGATATTATAAATGTCTTTAAATAAATATATATATATGTATGTATGTATATATATATATATATATATATATATATATATATATATATATATATATTTACATTAATGCATATATTTATATATGCATATATGTATATATATATGAAGAAATATACTTTTAAATTGTGCTATATTAATAGGATAAAGTGGTCAATATCAGAGATCAAGCTTATGTAAATATAATATAAAAATGAACATTGAAGTCAATACTCAGAGGCGACAGGCTGTTTCATGCTAGACGCAATTGTCATGTCGCCTGACGATTGCGTCTAGCATGAAACAGCCTGTCTCCTCTGATAGTTGACTTCAATGCTCACTTTTATATTATATTTACATATATATATATAGGTATATATCCATATATCAGGTCATCCCATAAGTTCTGTCCGAATTTTGAATTTTGAAACAAGTGACAAAATGTTACATTTAATTACAGATTCAATCAACAATGTATTTTCCCTGATTATCTATGACTTCCTTCCATCTGTTAACAAACTTACTAATTCCATTACTGTACATTTCTTTTGGCTTTAATTCGAAGAACACACAAATGCCAGTTTTAACCTCTTCCTGTGTTACAAAAGCTGTTTCTTCCAAATGATTCTGTAAGCTACGAAACAAATGTTAGTCTGAAGGAGCAAGGTCGGGAGAATAAGGTGGATGAGTAATTTTCTCACAACCAAGTTCTTCGATCATTTGTGACGTGATTCTTGCTGTGTGTGGTCGTGCATTGTCTTGAAGAAACATCACCCGTTTTCGATTCACTAGAGCTGGCCTTTTTTTTCTCAAAGCTTGGTTCAAACGCTCTAATTGCTGACAGTATATTTGAGCATTAATTGTTGCATTAGGTGTTAAGAATTCAAAGAGGATTATTCATTGGCAATCTGACCAGATTGAAAGAAGAAACTTTTCCCCATGAAGTTCCCTTCTCCGCTGTGTCTGGGGTCCTTCCCCTTTACCAAGCCACTGTCTACGACGCTTAACATTTCGATAAACGATCCATTTTCCGTCGCCAGTCACAAGTCTATCCAAAAAAGGTGAAACAATTTGGCGAGAATGGAGAGAAGAGCAGATGTTAACTCGGGATTGGTTGTGTAGATTTGTTATTCCATCTCTTCAAAATGTTGCTTCATCCGTAGACAATACTGACAAAAAAAGGATCGGCAGTTTGTGCAGTAAATCATCGGCAAACGTTTGCGTTTCGAGTGATCAGAGAGCGAAAGACCCTGCCCACGTTGAAAATGGTACGGATACAGGAGAGGTCTTGAAGTACCCGTCATACGTTACTATGAAAAGTACGACAGGCTAGGGCCACTTGAGGTGAGCTGATACCTGGTTCGTCTCTAGAATGTGTTCTTCGTGATCAGACGTAGAAATTGGATCTTGATCTTTTTCAATCCATCGTTTGTGGATCTATGAATCCTGTCTCAGCAACGCGACGATAAACAGCTGCAAAGTTTGGATGACGCGGCTACCTTCGGTCTGGAAAACGCTGAAACAGCCGTGCAGCATCGCCTACATTACCATATTCGCGATCGTATGTAAAAATTACACCTGTGGTCTCACGATAGAAATATCCCGCCATTGTTAAACGAAACACTTTTCAGTTAACTCGCTACTACACAGTTTAAGCGTTGACGACACAATAGCCACAAATATACACGAATAACAAATGTTATTTTGTCTACATGACAACACATCGATATAAACCTTAAAATTTCTTAAAACATAATAACTCAAAAATGAAGGACTTGAGAACATATGTTTCTATGTACATTTTCCCTTGTTTTGGTGTGAAGAACCCGCCCCAAAATGTTGTATATATATATATATATATATATATATATATATATATATATATATATATATATATATATGCAAGTATGCAGAAAAATAGGAAAGAATACGTTAGGTAAATAATCCGGAGTTCCTTAGTATTTTTGCTTTTATTTTTAAAAAGACAGTGCTCCATACAGAAGTAGAGCTTTTATTATATTTAAAAAAAAAATATGATTCCTTCGCTACATAAGAGTTCTCATGTTTCAAAAGCGAGAGCCGAGACCCCTAATATAATTTTTGAAATTAAATTATTCGAGCAATTGATTTCGAGCAATTTACTTAGATCCGGATCTGACAGCTTAGCTGATTCAGTTATGAAATTTTGTGCGATAATCTTAAGTGACATTTAAGACAAGCGAGTGATTTACAAAGGAGGCCACATATTAAGCAAGAGTGAGGATTGTGAGATGAGATCACTTTTAGATTGTCTGACCTTTTAGATCTTCCTCTCGCTTCTTGAAGATGATTCAAATAAGCAGATTGAAAACGGCTAAGTTCACTAAAACACGTTGATCTCCATTCTACCCGTTCCAAGTCTAAGCGCTCAAGGGTGTTATGTCGTGTATTGACAGCTGACAAGTTGATTTTCAGATTGTCTTTGTATCTTAGTCATGGGCGTCCTACATTCCTGAAGCCCTTATCTAAATGGCTGTGCATTAGGATCTTGGTTTATCCTGCCATCAGACATTCTCAGGACAGGACCAGTCCACCTAACTGAGACTGTAATATATTAAGAAACTTGCGAGGAATATATATATATATATATATATATATATATATATATATATATATATATATATATATATATATATATATATATATATATAAAAGTGGACATGGAAGTCAGCACTTAGAGGCGACAGTCTGTTTCATGCTAGTGCAATCGTCAGGCGATTGCACTAGCATGAAACAGACTGTCGCCTCTAAGTGCTGACTTCCATGTCCACTTTTATATTTACACACGCTCTATCTCTGATATTGAGCACTTTATCCCATAAATATAGCACACTTTAAGACTATATTTCTGCATATATATATATATATATATATATATATATATATATATATATATATATATATATATAGAGAGAGAGAGAGAGAGAGAGAGAGAGATATATATTTACAGGGGTTGGACAAAATAATTGAAACACTTGTTAACTTAAGAAGATAAAATGAGAATATACAGAGATTAAATAATGAATCTTGTTTTATGTCATATTACCATTTAGCCACTTGATAAACTTGCTCAAATATGGTTTAAATAATATGGTAGACTAAGCTCTCTAGTTTTTTTTCAACGTGTCCATGTAAAAGTAAACGCTTCATTCCGAACGTGGATCTGACTTAGCGAAATTACTCGACTATCTTTCCCAAGAAGTCTGAACCATTTTGAGATAATAAATATAAATGAAGACTCCTAAACTTCAACGTGCTGGAGGAATATGGCGTTTAAAAATATAATCAGTACTCAGACATCATAAATGACTAAGGATCAGTTGTAAAAAGACGGAAAGTGGGGTCGTCCGTAAGAGGGCCAGAAAAAGATGTAGGATAGTGAGACGACCGAAAATATGCTACACTATTCTGATGAAGTATTAGAATAATAAAAATAGCCTTTCAAAATCTGTACAAAGTAAAAAAATAATAATAATAGGAACATTTCGTAAGTAACAAAGAAAACTCTTCTGATCTGCTATGTATTATATTTATATATGCAATGATGTTCACCCTGTACAAGACTCAAAAGCCTCTCAATGTAGAGGGTTACAGTAGAAAAGGCCCCAAGCATGTTCATAATGCTACCAAGATGCAAGGGACCACTAAAGTGAAAATAAGGAAAATAATTTAGAGAGAACACGAAAGTCAATACTAAAGAGGAAACAATGGCGCCAAAGATGCAAAATAATTTTAAACATCGCAGTAAATGTGAAGATTTTTGAAAGTTCATATCTGCTCCCTGTTCATATCCTAATGTAAACAAAACAATTCCAAAAGAAGTAATGTTTTTTTTTTATTAATCAGCCAGATTTTCTCACTGTTAGCGTTATTTTAGTGGATTCTACTCCTGTTCAAAAGACCGGGAAGAAGTGTGAACTGGGCAATAGACGAATCTATCTACACCTATTGAGTTGAAAAAAAGTAAATAAATATGAAATAAAAGTTCTGAGTTTTAGGCGAGGACGTCGGACGTTGCCTTTAGATAGAACCGCAAAACCAGTTATAAACAGTAAACAAGTTATAAAACCCGACTCCTGTCCAAAAACCGAAGAAGAGTGTGAACCGTACGATAAGCCAGAACAACCTAATATTGGGAGGAAAGGAAGAAAAAACAATAAATAAATAATTAGCGAATAAAACTTCAGAGATCAGTCGGACACTTTAGTTGAAGCGGAAAGCTAATCCTAACCTGGAAACAAGGGATAAACCTCTACTCCTGTTCAAATGACCGGGCAATGTAAACTGGGTGATAGGGGAACCTATCTACTCGTACTGACATCCAATACATGCAGCAATTCATTTTCAAAGATTTAAAATAGGATTCCTAAAAAAACACTCCATTTGATCAATGATAACTGATTGTGTGGGATACTTTCCGCACTCATAAACTTATCAGTGTCTACTTTTATCACTTTAAACTTTATTTTCAGTGGATACGCATATTTAAGTAGACGCTGCATTTAATTTTAGTAAACATTATGTTTTTTTAAGCCGGTAGACTAAAATTAAATAACTATACAGTTTAATAAACGGAGCGCCTACTCAAAAATGGGTCTCCACTAAAATAACGCTTACAGTGAGAAAAAATGGCTGATTAATAAAAAAAAATACTTCTTTGGAAATTGCTCTGTTTACGTTAGGATATGCAATAGAGCAGATGTGAACTTACAAAAATCTAGGAAGAATTTGCGCTTATAAGGCACTATTCGGTCATGCATGAACAGCGACGCATTCCATGGCCGAGTCGGTCTAAAGCACGTCCAATCTAGCTTCCTCTGCAAAGGCGGGCACAGGGTCGTATCCTACCGGATAGCGCATATTTTCTTTAATAACATTTCTCGAATATTCAAGTAGGTAAACGAAAAATAAATATCATTTATGTGCCATGGGTGATACGCGCTTAGGCGATCATGTATCTTGCGATACATGACTGACGAGGCAGATTTTTTTAGGTTTCTTTCTGCACTTCTTTCTGCGGTAGACCTATTGCCATCTTATGTCGCTATTTACCCATAGCTGGGGGGAGTAGAATATCATTCATACCTTTACCAAGGGTATTACCACGTAAGTGAATGTAATGGATCTGAATGGAATTCGAACTCAGATTTCTTAACCCGGGCTGTGACTCCTATCTATATAAATATACTGTTTAATAAATATAAGCGGAGAGTCTATTGGTATGCACTAAGAATAACATTTAAAGTGATAGAATCTGTAGGATTTATAAAACATCCATTAATTAATTTGAAACTACTTGTTATCTATAAATTACATAAACTGATATGTATTTTCTTAATTTTTCCTCCACGCGACATATTTTTTCTTGCTTTATGACGAGTTTATGAGTGTGTCGCCTGAGTTTCTCGTAAAAATTGAAATATATCTTTGTTCGGAATTTGCCCTTACATACTGGATTAGATATCTAAAAACCGCTCTCTCACTGACGCGATGTTGCCTCGCTCTGTCTTTTTTACAAATACTTTCACGGTAATTGCTCCGATTTCGCTGGTTCCTAGGCCTCATGAATTGAAACGTCCCACGAGGCTGGCATCCCGTTCCCACCCCTTCACCGTTGAAACTGTTAGATGTAAACGTCTCTTCTACTCCAATGGCTTCATGTCTCGCACATCTCGCCTGTGGAACTCCCTTCTTATTCCTGTTTCCCTGACAAATACAATCTCTAAATATTTAAGTGTAATGTAAATCGACATCTCCAGCTGCCTTGATCTATCCACTTCCCTTCTCCACATCCTTTCACCTTTCATTCCTATCGGCACTCGCTCCAAATCTTCTGTAACCCCCTTGCCTTGATCGATCCACTATCTTTCTCCACATCCTCTCCTTTACCACTCCTATCTGCTCTTCCTCCAAACCTTCTGTAACCCCTTGCGTGCTAGTGGCTTCCAGCCTTGCTTGGGGTGATAAGCTTAAAAAAAAATTGAATTAATGATATCTGCATTATTATTCTATAATTAACCCATTTCTTTTTTATTTTGTTTTACTTTTTGTCTATCGAAGTCAGATATAAAGAAAACAGATGTTAAATGAAAAAAATATTTTCTAGTTGTCAACTTAGAAATGCCGTAAATGAAATCACCATAAGCCACAATGACAGCAATGGCTGCATATTTGGAAGTGACAACAGGATTGGATCGTGTGGTTCTCTTTCATTTTGGTTATCAGGTCTTCAAAGGCAGCCATCAACGAATTATTGCCATTATAGATCCGTTGTTTCTTTTGCCTTACGACTTTTAGCCTATTTTTGCCTCGAGATGTCGTAGGAATTCAAATCGGAAGTATGTGTTATAGACGTTAATATGATATCCGGAGTCGATCCTTCAAATCTAGAAATCAACCATTCGCCCTTGCATGGAGTATTGCTGCCATATATAGTCAGGTGCCCCTACTGTTTGTCTCATTGTTCTTGATAAGATCCAGAGACGGATATACAAAGTTATTGACCCTGATCTGGCATCTCGTCTGCAGTCGCTCTCTCACAGACGTGCCGTCGCCTCCTTCTGTCTTTTTTACAAATACTTTCATGGTAACTGCTCCGATGAGCTGCTTTCGCTGGTTCCCAGACTTCATGAATTTAAGCGTTCTACTAGGCTGGAATCTCGCTCCCGCCCTTTCACTGTCGAAACTGTTAAATGTAGCCTTCTCTTCTCCTCCAATATCTTCATGTCTCGCACCTCTCGCCTGTGAAACTCCCTCCCCTTTTCCTGTTTCCCTGATAGCTATAATCTCCAACTATTCAAATGTAACGTCCATCGACGTCACCAGATGGCTTGATCTATCCCCTATCCTTCTCTTTCCTTTCCTCTATCACTCCTATTTGGTCTCACTCCAGTTTTATGTAACCCCTTGTGTGCTAATGGTTTCACGCCTTGCTTGGTGTGAAACGCTTAATATATATATATATATATATATATATATATATATATATATATATATATATATATATTGAATACTTTCATCTGCTACTCCTGAGTCATATGGACAAGATGGGAGTTAGTATAGTACGATTAGAAGATGTACGACCACAAAAACGACCAAGGAATTTACCACACTTAGAGAGTCGTGGAATTGACGTTGTGAGTTGTGGAAGATATGCAGAAGAATGCCGTGGCCCTCGTAGCTCAAATTGCCCAAGAGCATAAAAAATGTGCATCAACGATTGTATTGAAGATGGGATCTTCACAGAGCCACCTGATATTTCTTTTTTTCAGTTGTCTAACATCAACAAACTGATTTCTCCGAGCCAATGTGTTTGGCAGTTAATGTTTCAAGTGAGTGATACTTCTCCATTTTTCATGTCAGACGGAAATCAAACATTGTAATGGCCGTGAATAGTCTGAATGAAAAATGAGAATGTAAAATATTGGCGCAATCAAGTAACATTAGGTTAGATGGCTTCTCATATATAGTCCACTAAATATCTTCCCAAACCTCTGGTGTGTGTGTGTGCATGCACGCACATGTGCGCGTTAGTGTGGGCGCGTGCACAATGCATCCACGAGCTTATATTAGTACGATTGTAAGTCAGAGAGAATAGTCAATGTTCTGTGTTTCTATATATAATTAGACATTACTGGTCGACCACTGATTCTGCTATTCGTTTTAAAATATGGCCGACAAACGGAAACAAATAAGAATTAATGTCTTGTTTTTTTCTTTTCATTCTAAAATCATTTCCACTCTGGAGTGTAGACTTAAGTAGACAATAACGAAACATAAAGCAAGATATATAAAACGTAAAAATTAGCGTTTTGTCTTACACATGTACTTCTTTACCCTAGATGAAAAGCAACGTTGCCTTTAGTGCTAATAATCCCGACCTACTCACCCCAACTAAACACATCTTAAGTTAATACACCTCCGATTATGACACACACGTATACACGAAATAACAAATTGAAAAATATTTATCTTAATCCCACACATGAAAGATACATGATTTTTCTTATTTATGTCTATCTTAAATGTCAAGGTTGGAGTAACTATAGAAATTTATTTTTGCTTGCATTTGCCTTCGTATACCCAACAACTGTATCGAATTAAATATGTTGATGTCTTGACTTATTATTTTATAATTTCGCCCTCTTCACTGTTCCTCTGTCAGAGTCAGTGATGTAGTGTGGGCTGGGTCACTGGAGCAGTTGCCCCGGGTGAAAAAGATTCTTTCAAAAGTAAAAAAATAAGTAAGTTATATATAATACGTAAAAGAAAAAAATATATATATATAAATAAATGAAATGTCAGTACGCCCTCCTTCTCTCACACAACTCCAATAAATGCAAATAGTCATCTTTTTTGTGGAAGTAAGACTTTTGGGGAGAGCGCAATTTCAACTGTCAGCTTGGAGAGACGTATTTCAAAATTTAAGTTATTCAAACTACTGGGGTTGGAAAAAATAATTGAAACACTTGTTAAATTCAACGAAAATTTATTTAATATGGAGTTGTTCCTCCTTTAGCCTCCCATACAGCTTCCTGACTTCATCCATAGGAATTTTCAGCAATTCATCCATTAACACTTTCTCTGGCTATTTAAATCACGACGGTGGAGGATAGCGGCTCCTAACTTGTTGCTCAAAAATGCACCACAAATGTTCAATAATATTGATATCTGGAGATTGGGGAGGACATTCCATTTGTTCCATCTCACTTTCATGCTCTTCATACCAATTCTTAACCAATCCAACGGTATGTATTGGAGCATTATAGTCTTGCAAGATGCAGCCATCATCAGGGAATAAATTCTGGGCCATTGGATGAACATGATATCCCAAAATGTTCAGGTAAACTTTGCTGTTGATTCTACCATGCAGGGCAACTATTGGACCGAGGCATTTCCATGATATGGCGGCCTAAATTATCACTGAGACACCTCCATATTTCACTGTTGGAAGAAGGCAGTCAGGGTTGTAAATTTCTTTGGGCTGCCTCCATATATAACTAAAAGTGACTCACCTGATTTTTTTTACTAAATGTTCTCTTCTTCGATGAAACGAAAGTTGAGCTAAATTCAAAGGATAAGCGATCTAAAATCTGAAGAAGAAGCTTTGAAAGCTCTTTGAATTTAGCAGTAAGTACTGTCAAGCATCCGTTCAGTATAATGTTCTGGGGATGCTTTTCATTTCATGGAACTGGTTTCTTAAAACCCTCAGGGGCGAGCAGTGCAAGAGAATTTTAGAGTCTTGTTTGCCCCCTTCTGCTGAAAGGGTGCAAATCGACTCCACCAAGTTCATTTTTATGCAGGATAATGCTCCCTGCCTCAAATCAAAATTGATGAAGTAATACTTTGATGAGAAGCAGGTGAGCGTTATGACATGGCCGCCCCAATCTCCTGATCTCAACCCAATAGAAAAATTATGGAGCATTATAAAGTACAGGCTCTCGAGAAAGCAGTTGAGCAACAAAGAGGATTTGATTGTGAATTTCATATCCGAATGGAATTCAATGCTTGGAGATGAGATTTGCCAGAACCTAATCAAGTCAATGCCAAAATGGGTTGAAAAGGTTATTCAAAATAAAGGAGGACCCATAGATTATTAAATATTTCTAACTATATTACCTATTATAAATAAATTATACCTCTATTATACTTTATTTAAAGCTGTTCGGTTATGTTTCTATTGATTACTAGTTGCAGGAAATAAGCGAGTCACATTTTTTGCAGAGAGTTTTTCCTTAAATCTCATTTATATCCAAAATTATAATTATCAATAGAAAACCTTAGTGTGAGAAAACTTTTTTACTAGGTGGTCGGGAAGGGGTCTTTATATTAGTAAGATTAAAAATTAGTTTGACCCCAAAAACAATAGGCGAAATTTTTTTTTTCAATTTTGTCAGAGAAAATAGTATTACGTTGCACCCGTAAAACTAACCGCCAAACACTGCGGCTAATGGAGATACAGCTTCATGAAGGTAACCAAGGTGGTTCTTTGATAATCCTAACGAAGAAGCCACTTTGACGGTCACAACCCTCACGTAGTCTATGATGGTTCTGGCGATCTCAAAATATGACAAACACGGTAACATTTCCCATTCTCCAGATGAGATTAGTTTCAATACTGTTAATGAAAAGCATTTCAAATTTAAAACAAAGCAACTTCAAATAAATCTGAGCATATTATAATGAAATATCAGTATTTTATTAAAATGAAATAGAGTGGTTTCGGATGGGGAATCAATCCGAGGCTGGTATAAGGGAGTCCTAACGCGTTAGACGGCGCAAGTTTTATCTTGCCACGAGCGCTTAGAATCCAGATAAAAAAAAACACTCCTCGACAGTCCTCTTAAGCTCTATATGGTCAATGAAAAAGCGATTTGTATATCTATTGCAGAATTATTCACGCGAAATACTTAAGCGTCTACAGTAGACATCAGCATTAACTCGGCGATCAATTCTTAGTAAGATTAAGTACTTAAGTCCATTATTCTGCCAAATCAAATATGCTATTGTCCCGTAGTCTACACACATGGATTAAATAAATAATTTAACTTAAATAATTTTAGAATGACCTGTAGGTTACCCAGATCGATATTCATCTAATGAAAGCCGGAAGGCACAACGGCCGACACACTGAGCCAAATATGAGGACAATAGTCTGAAGGTAAATAATCTAAATAAAAAAATAACGATTCTAAAATGAATTTGGGATGGAAACAGAGAATCTTGAAGATAACCCAGGTTCTGGACGCCCTCTGACTGCTAACACAGAGGAAAATGTGTTGACCGTGTTCACCTTATGGTGATGGATGACGGTAATTGACTATAAATCCAAATTACCAATTCCATTAGCATATTCCGTGAGAATATTCTGCACAATGATCTTGGCTTGACGAAGGTTTCTGTTCGGTGCGTTCATCGTCTTTTGACACCGGATCAAAAACTCACAGGCTGATCCCATCATGGGAACATTTGACATTATTCGATGCAGATCCAGCTAGTTTTCTTGAACGTTTCCTAACCCAACCGAAATGAGTGCTGATATCCTCACTTTGAGCTAGAAACAACCTATGCCGGAGAAACATCCATCCTCACCTGCTGCAACGGAGGCCAAGATCGTTTCATCTGCAGGTAGGGTGATGGTCTCAGGTCTCTGAGATGCAAAACGCATTCTGTTTATTGATTAGCTCCAAAGGGCCACACCATCAATGAAGAGTACTATGCCAACTTACCGAGACAGTTATGAAAGGCTATCAAGACAAAACAACAAAAACAGATGAAAGAGTCTCGTTTTATCAGGACAATGTTACATATTATGGCCTTCGTTTCAATGGTTGCTTGTGTGTAAGTGAGTCTTAGAATTGGATGATCGCTCTCTCTATTTCACTGATTTGACTACCATCTGTTCCCCAGCATAACAAGACATTTAACTGGGTACCAGTATCGTAGTTATGAAAAGGTCATATCTGCTGTTGATGACTGTTTGAGACAGCGTGAGGAACAATCTTCTTTGAATAGTCAATTTACATGAAAAAAAAAACTCAATTCAGTTGCTAAAAGACGCGTTGAAATTAACGCATACATAATTTCATATTTCTTCATATTAAACCTATGAACATTTCAGCCCACCCTCATATACTCCTTCCTGTTCAAGACTATAATTAAACTGTGAATATTGATCACAATCACTAAGTGTCATAGAATGGCATTTTAGATGAAAATTAAGCTACACCCTTGTGCAAATTAATTGAGAAACACCGAAGATTTCCGTTACTAAATACTTTTTCTTCGTATTTTTCCAATGAAACATGACCCAGTTCACATGTTAGTACTACGTATGTCCATTCCACGAATCTTTCCTTACTGATTGACCAGAAATTCTCGGTTGGATTTAAATCCGGAGAGTTTCCGGGCCAGAAATTTGCTCACTGGTAAAGCTTACCAGTGCGTTCGTACAATGTGACAATTTTCGTAAGCTTCCTTGGTGTAACGTCCAGAGCAGACAATGGTCATAAGACAACTAATCGACAGTTGAGACAATATTATCTGGGCGTGATAAAAATCTAATGCAATCACAGATGACGCAATATTTTCCAAGGCCAGACAAATTTCATCACACACACCGGAAATAGATTCATATTACTGCACACCACTGTAAATGACCTAATCTGAGGGGGGGGAGAAATAGATTACACCCTGTCACTCCAGTGGATCTAAAATTGACCGCATGGTAAAACAAAGGGATCTAAAGCGGTTGTTTCAATTAATTTGTACAAGGGTGTAAAACTACGTATCAATCTACGGATTTATGGATCCGACGTTTCACAAGTAACCTCGGTCAAACTGCAAATGAAAATTTACTAAAACGATTAAGCCAACAACAGAAAAGTTTAATGTAAATTTATCTTTACATAAATACATTTATATTAAAGAAAAGACGATATCGTCATGGGTGTGACGATAATCAACATCCGCGTCCTGGGGAAGACGATAATCTACATCCAACAGCAAGGACACTGATCAAAAGGTTGTGAGGTGCGTTGAACCTCCTCTTAATTGCTGCTGCTCCCGGGGTAGTAGCACCTGTCAGGGTCCCAGTTATGGGCAAATATTTAACACCAAACTGGGGTCAAAACACTATGAAAGTGTAAAAATAGGTTTTAGTACCAGCAATACATTTTTGTAAAAAAATATTACCAGTAATGTATTTTTGAAGAAAAAATTATTACCAAAAATACATTTTTGAAAAAAAATATTACCAGCAATACATTTTTGAAAAAAATATTACCAGCAATACATTTTTGAAGAGAAAATATTTCCAGCACTACATTTTTTGGAAAATATTACCAGAAATACCTTTTGGGAAAATATATTACCAGAAATACATTTTGGGAACATATATTACCAGAAATACTTTTTGGAAAAATATATCGCCAGCAATAAAAATCTTGTCGGCTTTACATAACCCATTGAGGTGTTGATATGCCGTAAAATAAACCAAGATAATCTTTTGAAAATGTCGATTAGTTAAGAGCTTATCAAGTATTTTTTTATTAACCGAAAATGCATCAACTCATTATAAATTGGATAATGAAACACTAAGTGGACATCTTTACTGTGTACTTTCTGTGTAGGGCATTTAGCTAAATTAACCGTTATTCGAATATCTGATTGGGCGTTCCCTGCAATTAAATTAAGATGTAAGATTTAACGAAGCGAAAAGTTAATCTAATTTTACTGTCTCCAAGGCAAATTCAAGTGAGGACTGTCACTTTGAAGTGACTACATTTCAAGCGACGCCTATTAAAAATATCTTAGAGAAGTTGTTTCAGCCTCAATTACTGCTGTCACTGGCGTTTGAGTCTAACGGTTCTAAGCGTCTTTGGTTGTAGCAGTTCAAGAAATACACAACTTGCATTTACGTTTCTTGCCAAAGATAGAACATCACGCCACGCACGCAAAGAGAGAGATTCGTTTTCAGCAAAGGTTCGGCAAGATTGCGATCGTTTATTTTTGTTCTTTTTTCACAAAAGTGCATCGTTATGCCAATTACTAGAACACTTACAAAGTAAATAGGAGAGAAGTATTTAAAAAACAAATCTTCAACGGAATATAATACAACGCACTACCTTGTCTATGAAGAACAATGGTTAAAGAGAATAAATTGCTAAAAATGAAAGCGAAAGATAGGAAACTTTTTTATCCACAGACATTCTGTCTGGATTTAATCTGTTGTTTATTTATAACTGATTTTACGCCTTATCACTGAGAGTGCAAATCGCTTGACGTTGTAAAGGGAGACAACTGAGGTTAATTATGGTTTGGTACTGGAATTTTATCGGATATTTGTTGTATTTTCTTCAAACACACGCACATACTTTTTTCTCTCTCTCTCACACATACACATATATTTCTGTTTATACGTTATTTTTATAGATCTTAAACAGAAAATATATTAATATTGAATAATTGTTGGATTTAATATATATATATATATATATATATATATATATATATATATATATATATATATATATATATATATATATATATATATATATATATATATATAGGAGGCACGGATAGCGGATTGGATTGAGGGATCGAAGAGCTGAGTTCGAATTCCAGTCGAATTCATTACATTCACATTCGTGCTAATACCCTTTGAAAAGGTGTGAATCCTCTTCTTCTCCCTCCAGCTATGGATAAATAACAGGACACACTGGGTTCTATAGCTTTGGATGGCAACTGGTCTAGGAAAAGGATAACTCTGAATTCAAAACCAGCGAAGGGTCCCTTGGGGAAACTGTGGCACGTAGTGTACCACGTCCTTGTTTTCGGCCCTTCAAAAAGTGTGGACGGTTCTGCACAGAACCTTTACTATTATAATCAAATCACATGTGCTGTTTGCTGTTGTCGAACTGTCGGTTTCCTGGGAACTGATCTGTTTGACCCTCATACGTCGAATTCGACGGGATAGTCGAATATATATATATATATATATATATATATATATATATATATATATATATATATATATATATATATATATCATTCTTCGTCAGTTTATCTCGTATCGCCCTTTTTAGTCAAAATTCAGTCCTTTACTAGTGAGACAAGCGATATAATTCCTGAGTGCAAACCTAGAAGAGTATACATGGAGGCCGTGCGCTGCCCAGACTACGTCGATGCCCTCTCGGCGGTAAGGACAAGATGTAAAGTAATACAGGGGACCGGCTTGACTATGGGACTTTGGAACCGGCTTGACTGCAGGATTTCCTGGAAAGTTGTCAGCGCTAGGAGTCAAAAACCATCTGGGCCTCACTCCGGGCTTTCTATCTTTATTTACTTCCATAGCCTTTTCCGTGTTTGAACATGACTGCTAAACAGCGGAGGTTTTAAATCAGGGTTTCCTTTCACCTAGATGTACTGCCTTCCTGGACGTTTGTGATTCATCTTCCGGAAGCATCTCGTTAAGATCCGTCAGTTTTCTGCCTTGGCCAGTTTTACGACTTGGAGCTGGAATTAGCTGTTAGCGGCTAATTGATATACATATCACGGAAGCATTTTATATAGAGTGACAGCTTCTCTCAACTATCACCTCGGCGATGACAGTATTTGGAGCATACAAAATATGCGGATATAAATTATAAATTTTGCGCGTATGGATTGTACCGAAAAATTAACTTCGATATTTCAATATTTGTATTTGCTACACTTATGTATGACGATTTCGTAACTTGTGTTGCTTTCTAGTGTTTTTTATTTACATAACGTTTATATATATATATATATATATATATACATATATATATATATATATATATATATATATATATATATATATATACACCATAATGAGAAGCCACGTATACTTTCTTAATATGTATATATAGAAAAAACAACTAAAAAGTTGTAAATTCAAGAAAATTTAATTTTTTTTTTATGAAAGCATTTATTTATATATTTTTTTTATATATATGGAATTTGATATTTCAGATCGACCTCGATCTTTCATCAGAAATAACTGTTTTTAGAGGTTTGTTTACAAGTAGCGTCCGTCGCGAGTCGCGGGCGTCACGTGATATGCAATGCAACTGTGTTCGAATATTTTTTAACGTAAATCTGTGTAATAATATTTTTAGATGTTGTGTAAAAAAAAAAAATTAACTGTATCTAAAAAAAAATTTAAGTATTGAAATATTTATAAAGATTTAAAATACCAAAGTCTTTATTTAACCCTAGTTTATATATATTTAATTTTAAAATCCAGTATTTTTTTCTACGTATGTATGTGGAACTGAAATCAGAATCTGTCAATAAACATTTACAGTTGTCTAATGAGTGTCCTGATTGATTAAAGTGTTCAGCTATGGGGGAATAAGGATTGTTTTGACGTATGGTTTGTTTATGATTGTTGAAGCGAAATCTAAAATTATTTCCAGATTCACCAATATATCCACTATTGGAACATACATATATATATATATATATATATATATATATATATATATATATATATATATATATATATATATATATATATATTCTTTTAAATATTTTTATTGTTTTAAATCTTTTCAAATATTTACGTAAATGGTCTGCTTTTTTTTTCTTTTTTTTATATAATAAACAGTATTTATAACATTTACTGGCCTGAATGTCCGAGAAATTTTCATACAAAATATTCGTCCCCCGACAGGATTCGAACCTATATCCTATACGGAACCGTCATTTAGCTTGACGTGCTCTTAACAGATCGAGCCTCAGAGAATCGTTCGATTAGGAAGGTTGAATGTATTGCCTTTAAACTTCAATCTTCCATGAATCTCTCACGTACATTAATTATCCGCTCAAAGCGTATCCAAATGTAAACAAATGACGTCTATGAAAATTTCTCGGAAATTCAGGCCGGTAAATGTTATAAATACTGTTTATTATAAAAAATTAAAAAATAAAACAGAGCATTTACTTAAATATTTGTATCCATAAAATAATGTATAAACAAAAAATGTCTTTAAAATAATTGTCGGACTTTGTCAATTTCATAATATATATATATATATATATATATATATATATATATATATATATGTGTGTGTGTGTGTGTGTGTGTGTGTGTATTTAGATATTAAACCAAAAACATGTTAAAATCGCTACAGAATTATAATAATGTTTCGACACTACAAATAAATAGATGATCTGCAGTTCACCTTATACGATTTACTGTTCTATTTCTAAGATATCTTTCGATTTAATATAGCTCTGTATTAATGTTAAGTTAGTATTATTAACATCTTACAATGATTAGTTGGTATTATTAACATCCAATACGGATGCTCTTTATTTAACGGCTGCAATTTAATTTGCCAAAATAGTTCGGTATTTTTTATCTGTTTTTTTTTTTGTAATCTTCCGCAATATTGTAACTTCTTGTATCTATCCATAAGGAAATTGTCTAGAATTTATATGCAGACAACTTCGTGTCCGGAACTATATTATGTTTTTTTTTTTAGTTACGTTTGATTTTAGCGTAGGTCATATAAGATTGGTTAATCACGACAATGCCTACAAGCCTATTTTTATTCTGTTTTTTTTTTCTTTGAAAAAAGAGGCAGTATTTTGTTTTGAAATTAAACCCTAACAGATGCTACCACAACGGGTCAGAGTATACCCAGGAACAAAAGCAATTAAGAATTCGTCCCACGCTTCACAAAACCTCCCGATCAGAAAGATTGCTGCCGGATACATCGCTTTTTAAGGAAATTGTGATGGGTGGAAATGAATCGTTTACAACAATGGGTCCATTTTCCAAGATTTGAAAGATTCATTTTGATTTAATATAGCTCAGTATTAATGTTTAATTAGTACTATTAACATCTCATATGGATGTACAAGTGTTAAGTTAGTATTATTACCATCTTACAATGATTACTTGATATTATTAACATCCTATATGGATGGTGTCCTGGGTATGACGATAAACTACATCCGCGTTCTGGGTATGACGATAAACTACATCCGCGTCCTGGGTGAGACGATGAACTGTGTCCAACAGCAAGGCCTGTGATAATACGGTTTTGAAAGAATAATGTCGCCACCTGTACGTTTTTGAAAAAATAATATTACCAGCTATACGCTTTTAAAAAAATAATGTTGCCAGATATACGTTTTTTGATGAAAAAATATTAACAGAAATAGATTTTTGATAAAACAAAAATATTACCGGGGGGGGGGAGTTGTCGGCATTAAATGACCCATTGAGGCTGATATGCCGTAAAACAAAACAAACCAAACCAGACCTATATGGATGCTCTTTATTTAACGGCTTCATATTAATTTGCCAAGATTTGAACGCGCATATGCGTTTAAAACACTGTCAGCTTTTTTACAGCCTTGCAGCATTTTGTTCAGATTATTCAAGTGCTCCGTAATATTCACGATAAATTCTAACACTGGGTTGCCCTTTTTGTCCGTGAACCGTTCAACGTCTTCTGGTAAATTAAAGAAACGCTTCAACAGAGCATCTCGACTTAACCCCCTAAACGCCTATATCTCTGTGAAGATTGTCAAAGTGACGGTGATTCAGACGTCTAGTTCCGATGAAATTAACTGTTCAGACAACTACTACCGTGACGTAATCTGCTTCTAACGATTTGCAACCCAATTCCTCCTGGTGCAAAATACAGTGAAATATCCAAGAATTCCCAATCACTGATGGAGCGCCATCTGTAACCACGCTGACAGCACGGGCTGTTGTGGTGTCCATCATAGGAACCAACTCCAGGATCTCCTCGCTGAGGGACAAATCCTCTTCTACACCACGAATTACGCAACATCCGAAACTTCCGTGCTCTATTCAATTGCAACCTAAAATACAACTGACTTTGTGCTTCAGTTGCCAGAAGAAAGGGGTCTGGAATTCTGTCTGCCATTGTATTTATCTCCAGGGTAAAGTTGGCCAAAATTTGTTGTTTCTCAGGGCATAAATTTTCTGCTGTGTTCAGTATACATGTTTCACAAACTTACCCTCAGAGTACGGCTTTGATGCTAATGCTATTTTTCTTGCAACACGGTAGCTATCTTTTCCTGTTGCCTGACTGACATCTCGACTTTGGGTTAAAGCGGACAGTTCTTTCTTTTGATCCGCTAACAGTTTATTTACCTTCTCTCTTGTCCTTGCAAGTTAGTGTATATGTCAGCATGATAAGTCCCATACTGGCGCCGAATCTTATATTCTTTGAACACCGAAACCGGGAAACAGGTTCCCCATTCACCTCCACAAATAAATGAAAAAAGTACCACTTTTCTTGAAATGATCTTCACTCTGTATCCACTTTTCTCCATTTTTGACAGAAACATTTTGAGTAAGGTAAAAGAGTGCGAAATGTTGACCTACAAAAGAAAACGCGTTGTTAGTCATTAAAATATTTTTTTAAAAAGTAAATAAATATATATAATTTTTATGCTTTTCAAAGTCATCTCGCGGGCCGGGTGAACCACGGCAGCGAGCCAGTTCAGGTTTGACATTCACCTCCACAAATAAATGAGAAATAGACTATTTTCTTGAAATAATTTACACTGTGTATCCACTTTTCTCATTTTTGACAAATCCATTTTGAGTGAGGTAAAACAGAGAAATTTTAACTGAAAGAAAGAAATCCGGTTTTGGGTCATTTAATTCATTTTTTTAAAATGTAAGCAAATATATAATGCAATTTTTACACTTTTGAAAGTCATCACTCGGGCCGGATGAAACGGTTCAGGCCCGCAGGCCGTATGTTTGACAAAATCCCAACATTAGATGATTTCCATTGGTTTGTGTCTTCTTACTTTGGTAGCGAATTGGATAGTGAGTAAAAACAGTTTGCAGATGAACATGATGAATATGAAAGCAGCTACTGGCCTTAAAATGTTAACGAAACATCTAGAGATAGCATTCTTTTATATTATGTCATTTTTCACTGAAAATTGCTATATTGATTTAAGACAATTCGCAGATAAAGTTAAAGACAAGCGTCACGGAAAAATCTAAAAGGACATCGAAATTTATCTAGAGATAAATTTCGCAGTTATGGTTCTTCTTTCTCTAGCAGTAAAACAATCAATTCGTAGATGGTGATAATTGTAGACTAAATAAGAAAGGAATTGTTGTTTAAAACGAATGATAATACGGCGATAGTCTGATGAATACACCAAATAATAAAGTGTGTCCTTTCCCGCTACTATTATTCTATTGGTGTCTTCAAATTAAAGGGTAGATTAGCATTGTCCTATAATAGTAAGATTTTGCATTTTGCCTGTTATCTAATGGCAGTTTTTTCTTCAACTGTAGTGCTCAGACTTGAAGACGACAGTAAGGCCCTGCAACAAAAGTTTAACCGTAGTAATATAGTAATATTGTATGCATTTCATATCCCAACAAATGCAGATCATTCGTTTCTTTTACTTTGAAAAAGTTTAGTTACTCTGCTATTGATGTAACAGCCTCTCTTGGATGCAACCATGATTTTAGATGCATTTCGAGTTATCACAGTGAAACCAATTTCTATTTTTGCAATAATATTCAACCTGTACAAAAACCATTCGAAGTAGAAGACTACAGACGGAAGTTTGTGATGATATTAGCGGAAGATAACGGTTAATGCTAGACTTGAATTGGTTAAGAGTAGAGTAAATGAAGCCGAGGCGCCTGATCAGGACCAATAATATTGCTTATGCTATTTTGGAGTTTATCAAGGATTTCGAGCTAAAAGGCGGGAGCACTAGACCATATCTGTCAGCAACATTCTAAGCTTTCGGAAATGGTAGATTTACGTGCGATAAATTCAGAAAATTATATTACCTAGACAGAGTGAGCCAACTTTCTAATCAGCTGACTTAGCTATGGGTTCAATATAATCGTTCCACTTTTTTCAGACGAGACTATTAGCTCGTGTAGGCGCAATGTGTCACTCATCTGAAGGTTAGCATCAGCCATGCTGATGAACGGCAGAAAGGGGTCTCTCGGATGATTAGGAGATGAAACGAGTTGCAATTCCCATCTGGTTCGTTGTATTCACACATTCACACATACCGATGGAAAAGCTAAGAATCTACCTCTTCTCCCCCGGCTATGGGTTAATTAGTATTACTTGTATCAGTAAATCGTTATTATCTCCAGAAATTTCTTACAATCTAAAAATATTTCCTGGCTTTAAATAGCATGCAAAAGGTCGATATGCTGTAAAAAAAAAGCAAATCAGTTAATCAGAACTTTTCAATTGCATAGTCAATCTTTAGATTAATAAAAGACAAAACGTTGTTGTAAGCAACATTTACACAAAGCAAAGGCCAGTATTACATATAGAATGTATTCTCTCTGTAGCAATTAATGCATCAGTTTAGTGAAAGTGGAAAGCAATGAATTCATGGTCGATAGAATTCAAAATTGCTGATTTGACACACGTGTAATAATTTAAGAGATAACAACAAAACGCCAATTTGATAGAAAATAAAGAATAATCCAGGAAACTCTTCGTATATTGCAGGATGAAATATAAAATTGGAGGAATCACATCAATCGATAGAACATACTACAAAGATAACGATGAAGATGCTCGAGAAAGTCTTATTGGGTATGTAAACCAATATAATAACTGATATATATATATATATATATATATATATATATATATATATATATATATATATATATATATATACAGACTTGTAAATATGACAAGGATTAAAAGGTCACATAATTATGTTCTTTTCTTGTAAAATTAGTCGTGTTCCTTTAAACTTATGTTCGCATTTTAAAAGTTATTCCTCTACAAATAAAATAATACGAACATGATTAATAATTTAAATTAAACATAACCATGCCTTGTTATCGAATTTTTAAAATCTCTTTCAATCATAAAAGGATCCTTAATTTTAAATGCAGTTATCTAATTGACTAAAATCGATGCGATTAACAGAATTCAATCGTGTCTGACTCAAAAATCGTTCAAAAATGTCCCGTTTTCCTAATTTTGGTTACTTCATCTAGCAGTCAATGAATCGCAAGCAAATTGGATTGATTCGATTTTAAGATAGAGAAATAAATATGGCGGTTATATTTTTTTCATTCATTATCCGCTATTTTTTTTTTAAAATTAATTTTCAATTTCATTTTTAAATAAATAAATTCTGTCAAATATATGTTCGTCTTTAATTTTAAGATAATATTCTTTAAAGAAAATGTGTGAAAGCAGCCATATTCCTGAAAAAGTCCTTTTTTCTTCACTATATTTTAATTTTCTTCCTTTATTGACATTTTTAATGTTTTTTAACAGAATCAGTGATAACTAATTGGTTATTTAAATATGCTTCCATTAGTTAAACTCTACCACTGCGCATGATCAGATTCTTCAAATCTTATCAGCTTAAATTTTCATTTGTAAATAGATTTTAGAGCGATAAATTTGTTTATTTATACGGAATATGTTATATTTATTTAATTGCAGCTGCACTTGGGAGATGCAATCAGATCGCATGTAAATTTGCAGACCTTGATGGAAGCCTTGTGGCGACGATTATTCATTATGTCACGGTTATCTTTGTTAATATTTTTATCTGAACAATCCAATCCTCATGATACACTCATAATTCTTTGCATAATGCATGTATACAAATGCACACATAAAATGTTGACACTTTAAAATTAATTCTTACATACTGACGGACTATGCATACTAAGAATCTAGATACAATGTAGTGAAATTGAGAATCAATTTTAAACTGTTTGCTTAATCATATCACAACAGGCGATAATTGTACTCAGACGCAAGGAAACTGTGAATGGGAACGAAAATAAGAAGACGTTAGTGAGGAGAAAGGACAATAACAGATGATAATTCAAGAAAATATTCACACAGAGATACACACACACAGAGGTACACATACACACAGATACACACACATATACATTACGTACATACACACACACATATATATATATATATTTATATATATATAATATTTATATATATAATATTTATATATATAATATTTATATATATATATATATATATATATATATATATATATATATATATATATATATGAAGAAATATAGTCTTAAAGTGTGCTATATTTATAGTGTTGACTTCTATGTCCACTTTTATATATATATATATATATATATATATATATATATATATATATATATATATATATATATATGAATTTCAAAACGAAATACAAAATTACCTCATATGGGGGGAATAGATCTATTACAACCGACGAAAAAAACGCGGCAGTCTTATTCAATCCCGGTGTATAGACAATCTTTATACCGAGGTTGAATAAGTCTGACATTGTTGTTATCGACGGTTGAAATCGATCTATCCTCCTATGAGATCATTTTGGATGTTTTTGTGTAATATATATGCTCTGTTATAATAAATGCATTGAGCTTTTTTGTGGATCTGTTTTTAATATTTGAAATTACTAGGAACCACTTGGATTATATACCAACATTTTTATTATCTATCTATCTATCTATATATATATATATATATATATATATATATATATATATATATATATATATATATATATATACATACATATACATATATATATATATATACATATATATATATATATATATATATATATATATATATATATATATATGATATTTTTTTTACATTGTGTAAATTACTTTGTTACTGTTTGTATACTTATCGAAACGAAAATCATGTGGAGCAAGCCATTCTCAATTTGGTGTGCGATCACACTATCATTATACCTTGACACACTGTTCACTTCGTCTACTGACAATGTTATGTTGATAAAGATATTTATTATATGTAGAAGCAAGCAATTGGTCCAACAAGCTTATTATTATTGCATTGTGCTTGCGAAACCAGTTTAAGTGAAACATGCAGCCTCTGTCGGGATTAATGAATTTAGTTTTAGAAAGGGATTTTTTTTATTTCTGCATTTTTACCCGCCGCTCTCTGTCTCTGCAGTTATCTCCAGTGAATATCTGAAAGATCGGAAGAAAATATATTACTTTCTGACAGGAATATGCATAAGGCGTAGATACCTGTATTTACCTACCTATGAGACAAAAAAAAACTTTATAGATTCAAATAGAAACGACCAATATTTAATTGTCTCCGAAACAAGTAAAAGCCCACAGACTCAAATATTTTTTTTAAAAATACCGATTTTTTCAATGAAATAACCAAACCAAACAGTTGACTTAACAATGGTGAGATAGTCGTTTCCATACAAGAAACATTCAGCATTCATTGACTGAACACTTAGCGCTGATGACGGTTTAAATTTATAATACCTTCTCTGAGAAGATTTTTCAGTAACATAATGTTAATGTTCCCACTTTTATCATCCTTCCGAGTTTAGATTGGGTTTCCTAATTAATCTTTTTGTTTAGGGTAATGTGGAACGTCAACATCTTAATTTTTTCACCTACATTATATTATTCCATGAAGATTCTAGCCTTTTCAGAATTGTTTTTATGGAAGAAATTGCATTTCCCTGGAAGACCTCAAAAGACAATGAACCAATCAATAGTTTGGATTTGTTTTTGTTGCATGAAAGATTGCTGTCGATAGTTAGGTAATGAAACGACAATTATGCTGGATCAATAAAGTTCGAACCGAAATAAATTATTATATTTTTACTTAACCCGAATCAAATTATTGATCAATGCAACTGTAATTGTAACAGTGAAATCAATCGTTTTCGTACAGGAAAGTTTCAACATTCATTAACCCAAGTGAAGCTTGTAAAATCATTCTCACAAAAGCATTTTCCAGGAATTTACAAAAATAAATCTGTTTCACCTGATGCAAGGTAAAAATACGACTAAGACACACAGGGTGTGGAGGAATGAGTAAATGAAACATTAATAATGAGCGGGAAGCGAAAAGCGTCATCAGGGGGACAGTAGATAGCGATTGACATTACATTTAAATTATTCCAGATTAATGTTGGCTGGAAAGCATGGGTCCGGAAGCGAGACCCACAAACGTGAAGTGCAGGAGAATCAATTATTAAAATCGCTCAACTGTAAATTAAAGAAATGTGGACGTCAGTCTAGTATTACGCTTAAATTCAAGAAGTCTAGGTACCCAGTATTACAGACTGTATCCCTCCAAAACTTTTGTTTAAGGTCGTGTGGAAACTTAATATTTTGATTACATCATTATCTTATGAATTATAGTTGTTGTTGCTAATAGACTTGTGTATTTTTTAGGTTTTTTTTAATTTAGTAAAACTTTGTGTTTCTGTACGGCGAGTCTATTGGATATGATGAAGAATTGTAATGTTACAAGGCTTTCATGAAATAGTTTCCTTATTGCACAAGTTTTACTTGTATCTTCATCTTTTTATTCGATAATAGTTTGGATGAAAAAAAAAATTATCTTTCTTTCTTTTGAACGATAATTTAAAAGCTGGAGAAGGAATTGGTCGATAAGATAGTGATAAAAAAAAGAAGCTAGAAAGATACTGCTTTTAAAAAAAAATAATGGAAACTTTAAATATCCAATCATGCCCTCGACAAGATAGTGACATTTTAAGCTTTTAGAGACAGTTTCTGAAGAGTATCAATGACAATCAGTAATAGTTCGAATTCTGGGCAGGTCGATAGTTGCTATCTCTTGGAGAAACGGAATTAGAACAAGGGAATGACTTTCATATCTGTGGAGCCGGAGATTTCAGTTAAGATCATATTGAGTGAAAAACAAATAGATTGTATCTGAACAACCGGCGTTTCTCGAATGCTAAACAAAGTGGACAGTTAAAGTCGAAACGGAATCTTAATTGATACTCTTGTTTGTTTTGTTTTTTTCGTTTTTATCACGACTACTACTGCTGTAACGTATTCTATGAAAGAGCAACACGGTAACAAGTTGATATCGGGGTATCAATATAAGAAGAATAATATACCCATCATGGCACTCTTTGCAACAGGCATGACCATCACAGCCAAGCATGTGCAATTTGGTGAGGGATTTTCATAAAAGCAGCACATGAACTTACAGGTGTGGCTTAGCTAAAAAAATAACTTCATGTTGAGAAGCACCATCGATTGACACAGTCTCCGATCTAGAGCATTCCAATTATATATATATATATATATATATATATATATATATATATATATATATATATATATATAGTGTAACCAGGATATAAGAGACCCGGATATAAGATAAACCCGGATATAAGAGAGATTTTATCTGGTCCCAAATTAGAGCCTGTGTTAATGTACATATAATAGACCAAACCCGGATATAAGAGAAACACGGATATAAGAGACTTCTTCTCCGGTCCCGACAACTCTCTTATATCCGGGTTACACTGTGTGTGTGTATGTGTGTGTATATATATATATATATATATATATATATATATATATATATATATATTTGTGTGCGTGTGTGTGTGTGTCTGTGTGTGTGTCGCCCAAGTCACCTCGTCTGCCGCATCCTAACTTAGAAAAAACGCAATCGATTCAAGGCTTTGTTGCTCCTTGACTACTCCCGCTCATGAACACATACGCATGCCTGACTGTTTATGATCATGTGACGGTCAAGTAAACATTTTGTAATTCACCAAACAATGTTAATTATGTTATCGATTATGTTCAGAAGACAGGGCTGATATTACCGGTGTAAATTAGGGTATTATTATTATTATTATTATTATTATTATTATTATTATTATTATTATTAAGAGTAGTTTAGAAATAGATGGTAGTTTAACAGTTATGTGTGGAGACAATGGAATCTATGAACCATGTTTAAATTGTGGCACAAATTCCTTTAGGAAAAGGATGTTCTTACAAGATGTCATGACAGAATGTTTCATGTTATACCACCCTGGTTGACGACGATGTTAAATAACCTCAAGTACAGAGCTATTCTCCCAAATGGTAAGGAATATCATTTTTGTGACTCATGTTATTATTTCTCAAGAAAAAAAAATATTTGGCAAATTCACAAAAATCCCCGTAAAAAAAAAAATTTCAACAATAAATAATTAAAATAAGTATTAACAAGACATATTGCAAAAGAGTAAAGAAAGAAAACAAGTTGATGACTGCTCAATAAAATCTTCGATTGATATCTCTGAAGTACATACATTTCTCGTTGCTATCGGATGTGTGGCCGCTCACAAAGTCAAATGAAAAATAGAAGGACACTTTCAAATATCGCACCATCAATGGTTACCGCCAGGAGTGGAAATTCAACACTACCTTATCTACTATTGTGAAAAATTAAATATCTAGCGCTCATTGATAAAAATTATTATTATTATTATTATATTGTAGTATTAATAGTATTACTAATTATATTAGTCTTAGCATTAACCATTTAATTATTTTCATTACTGCTACTAGTACCGCGAAAAAGGGTTGAGGGGAAAACCACAAGTCTGGACAGACATTCTAAAATGCATTAAGTGCTGATGAAGTTTGCCATTGTTATGAGGATCTGAAATAGACTATACCCACATGAGGCAATTTTATACTTTTGCTGTAAAAGTATATGTGCTCTGTTATAATAAATACATTGAGCTCTCTGTGGACCAGTTTAATATTTGATATTACTACGATCCACCTGAATGATATACCAACGGATCTAGTATATATATATATATATATATATATATATATATATATATATATATATATATATATATATATATATATATAAAGTGATCATAGAAGTCAACACTTAGAGGCGACAGTCTGTTTCATGCTAGATGCAATCGTCGGGCCACGACGATTGCATCTAGCATGAAACAGACTGTCGCCTCTAAGTGTTGACTTCTATGATCACATTTATATTTACACCCGCTCTATCTCTGATATTTATCACTTTATCCCATAAATACAGCACACTTTAAGAATATATTTCTTCATATATATATATATATATATATATATATATATATATATATATATATATATATATATATATATATATTTACACACGCTCTCTCTATATATATTTGCACACGCTCTATCTCTGATATTGAGCACTTTATCCCATAAATATAGCACACTTTAAGACTATATTTCTTCATATATATATATATATATATATATATATATATATATATATATATATATATATATATATATATATATATATATATATATATATATGGGGAGAGATAAGTGTATGTGTCTGAGAGAGAGAAAGAGGGGGAGAGAGAGAGGCAAAAAGTGATATAAGCAAAAAGATAATTTTAAACATTTTCAAAAATATGGGATACAACATAGACATAAAAAAGTAATGGAAGCAGATTTCCTAGACTACCACACGCAACCCAAGAAAAGGTTCATATTTAATATCTAGGAAACCCAAAGACAAGCCACTTTACATACACATTTCTGCCATTCCATTTTACATGCACATGCAGGAATTTATCTTAAATTATTGTTAATTAGGCATTGTCGTTATGAGTACAGTGTACAGGAAACGAACAAAATGTCGGTATGTAATGATCAAGAATGTTTTACCAATTTGAAAAGAAATAAAGATAAAATGATCTTGCAACTTAGTATAGAAAATCGTTTAGTAAGAGTGAGAGAAACAATTGAGATATATGTGCAAATAAAGAAAGAAAACGGACTGATATGAATATACATGTGAAAACAACATAAATAAAAGTGAAAAACGAAACATTTTATTCCAATATCTTCTTTCACTGAGGAATTTATGTCCAAATACAGAAGCAAGGCAGAGAAAAAACAAATTAAGGTTAAGTATTCAGATTTGAAATTAGAGAAATATATAAGATATTCTAAAAAAAAATACTCTGTAAAAGGGAAATGAAAAATATGGAGGACGCTCTCCGACGTCATTTGTCAGGATTGATAAAACGTATCGAATCGCGTTGGCACAAAAGCTTTTCCGCTTGCATTTCCTCATATTGATATCTCTGTGTGTGCACACGCATATATATATATATATATATATATATATATATATATATATATATATATATATATATATATATATATATATATGTATGTGTGTGTGTGTGTGTGTAATTCACGGCAAATTTCTGTAATACTACATCTCAAGCCACCTCTTAATCTGAGAGGAAAATATTGAGCATACACTGCTATGTATGAAGATTGATATTACATAGCATTTCACCAATGTTTTCTTTGCTAACGAAATTATATATTTGATAACGAAAGTTTCCTGATTCCTAATACATTGCTTAGCTTTGGAAGTCATTTTAACTATGGCATTGTGCCTTAGGATTTCTGTTACATGTTCCGTCGTCTGTTAGAACATTTCCCAGATTAAATTTCTGTACTTACTTCATTGAGGCGTCTCCAAACCGTCGGTCTCATCTTTGGATTTTCCTCATGCCATCAACCATTAATTAAGTTCCATTGCAATTGATTGTTAGCTCTTTGTCACTTCACATTACTACCTTGTCTAGAAGTACCTGCATTTTTTTTCTGTAGACTATCAATAGAGTTTATTGTCTTTTATTGAGATTACGTTTCGCCAATCTTCAGAATGGTCAAGGTCTGCTTACATAGAAAATCAATATCTGATATGCTGGTTTTAACTTGTCTGAAATAGAGATCACTGAAGAAAGACAAGCAATTATCGGTACCAAACAAGTCAATATTCGGGCGTATCTCATAATGGTCACCTATCAGTATGCTTCAGTTAATGAATTATATTTGTAAGTCAGTTATTGTTCGTTCGATCCTTTCAAGTTGCTTTATGTAATTGTGTACCTCAGTAAGGAATATGCAATTAAATCACCGCCCATAACCGGCAAATTCACTTACAAAAGGGACTAGTAGAAATGTCGCTCTATAGAATGATGGGGAAATTACCATTGAACGGAGCATTTGGTTAATGAGGACATTTTAAGGTAACTTTTATTAGAACCAGGAAGAGACAGTAGTCCTTTTTAGGGAACATAATGAGGAGAGAGGGTTTGGAGAATTTGACACTCACAGGAGACATTGAAAGCAAGACGGAATTAGGAAACAGCGAGTAACATACCTAAAGATATTGGTAAATAGGTGGAAGATCAGGTACTGGAGAGGTGGTGAAAAGAGAATTCTTACTGAGAACAAAAATATAAGATGTTATTTAGAGCCATGATCTTCTAGATGACATGACACAGAAAAGAAGAAAATCGTGCATTTTCGAAATATATGTGTGCGGCCTCTAAAAAAGCAGATACCTAACCGAACATTAAAAAAATAAAAACTGCTCGGGAGTTGTTGGACAAATGTTAATGAAGGTTTTATTGTCTAGAAAAGAACATGCTAACAAAATATAACAATGTGTTACTTGCTTTGTGGGTGTTAAGAATCCTTAAATGTCAGGCACGTCAAATTGAACGATTCTGATATTTTTTTATGAAAGTTTCAGTAAAGCTTCTTCTTTTCAAGGCATATACGCTAGAACTGTCCGCTGTATAGACTGGGGTTGACTGATTAGCCGTTAACCCTCTCAAGCTGGACACATATTAATAAGGGAAGAAATAAAGACGTTAACCCAGCATAGGTATAGTACTTTCTCTCGGAAAGGCTGAGAAATTCTGGTACAAATTATGAACCTACTCTCGGTGTTAGGAGGTTCTGGATAAACGACCATGTATCGATTTCATTGATGTGGAGATGTGGAAACAAAAATTACTAATCAACAGCTTCTTATGATATATGCATTATTATATAAAATACAATTTTTACTATATATGATGGACACTCACGTCGATTTTGACGTATGAGGATCCGACAACCTTGTTCCGTTTGTGTCGTGTGTGACACCCCCGTGCCGCTAGTTACCGGCATACATGTCTACCTACTGTGAAGCAGCAAGGATCTCGAGACATAGCCACAGGAATATTTGCTGACGCTTTTCGTTATTTTCTTTCGTCTCTTAGCCGGTGAATACGGCTGATTTCGACATTTCTGATGCAAGCCTGGCACAAATATGTCCAGTTATTTCTATTAAGAGCAACTCGATCAAAGTTAGTCTAGCGCACATTGACAGCTGATAGGTTACCATTTACCTTGTTTTTAAACCTGAGCCACAACCGTCCAGCTATCCACTGTGAAGCTGGCTATACACGAGGACCTTAGTTATTCTGCCTTTACTCATCTTTGCAAAATAACCTACCAAACGAAGTTGCGACGACATCTGGAAAGTTTCAAATTTTTTAATTGTTTACACCCCATGCAAGGTATTAAAGCCACTAAAATACAAATAATTCAGGTGTGGAGGAAATAGGAACAGAAACATTAATAATTAGGGAAATAGAAATGTGTAATCAGGGGCACAGTTGATAGCAATTGACATTGTATTGAAATTACAATGTCGCATTAATTTTCACTTTTTCTAATATTTAATATTTTTTAAATATATTTAATATATTTTTATATATATTTAATATTTTTCTAATATTTAATATTTTTTAATATATTTGTAATGTATTTTTTAATATTAATTATATTAATATTAATTTGCCCTCCTTTACTATCCGATTTTCTCCTGCTTTGCTCCTCCTCTTCAAGCGTAATTCTCGTTGAGAATGTACAAAAAATAAACATAGCATTCGGAAATCTCTATTAAGCCTTAAACCAAAAGATACCGTAACGGTGAAAACCATGGTAGCATAAATGGTTAGTATTCCTTGACTTTGATATTCAATATCTCTACATATTCGGATTTTCTTTTATTACAGTGGGTATTGAGCACCTTTTATATGACCGTTTTCTGTAAAAGTATAACGGTGACCGAAAAAGATTATATATATATATATATATATATATATATATATATATATATATATATATATATAATGGACTCTCCCGTCGGTTTAGACGTATGAGGTTCTGACAACTTAATTGATTCAGTTATGAAATTTTGTGCGACAATTTTAAATGGCACTTAAGACCCGCTAGTGATTTACAAAGGCGGCCTCATATGGAGCAAGAGTAAGGATTGTGGCATGAAATCACTGTTAGATTGGCTGACCTTTTAGATCTTGCTCTCGCTTCTTGAAGACGATTCAGACAAGTTGATTGGAAACTGTTAAGTCCACTAAAACACGTTGATCTCCATTCTACCCGATACAAGGCTAAGCCTTCGGGGTTGTCATGAGGTATATTGACAGCTGAGAAGTAAAATAAACCTTATATATATATATATATATATATATATATATATATATATATATATATATATATATATATATATATATATATATATATATCAATCTCTATGCATGCTGATTTTTTGATTTTCAAAAGTACCTGCAGGATGAGAAGTATGTTGGCAAGCACCAGAAGCAGTCTGTTCAAGGTCTGACCTATTGATTTAAGGTCATCAAAATGAAACAGTTACAGATTAGGTATCAGTGACGGTTAATAACAAAGTATGAAAATTATGATACAGAAAACTGGCGAGGCATTGGATTAGCGAAAATCTTTCAGAAGCTAAGCGAAAAGTTCAGAAATATGAAAATATCTGATATGCTATCTGTTCATATTTCTGAGATGAGGTATTATGTACAATATTTACATTATTCGGACTATTGTCCTCATCTTTGTCACCGTATTTATTACAACGTTTCGGCCGTTGTACGCTTCGGCATTCTTCAGGTAGTTGTAACGTCGAACTGAACCCTGTATTTCGCTCACTGGGATAGACTGTTCTAGTTCCACGTGCCATGTTTTTAATGAATGTCAGTTATCTCCTATTAATTCACCTCTCCAAGTTCTCCACTGCCTTAACCTGGTATTGAACTCATACTCTTTGGGTCGTGTCAGTGGATCTAACCAACGCCTTTATCCACCGTTACATGTGTCCTTGAAGAGGGGAATTAACAGGAGATGACTGATAACTGACATCCATTAAAAACATGACATGTCGAACTAGAACAGTCTACCATATTGAGCGAAATAAAGGGTTCAGTTCGACATTCCAACCACCTGAAGAAGGCCGGAGCGTACAACAGCCGAAACGTTGTAATAAATATGGCAACATAGATGAGGATAATAGTCCGAATAATGTAAATAGTGCTGATATGCTATGCAATATCTGCTGCCTTTTATGGCAGTTAATGTTCGACAATTTTCAAGATGAAAAAGTAACTTGAAGAGACTGGGATGAATACTGAGGACATTATAGAAGCAGGGGAGCAACGATGACGTTTTAAAGAAAATACTGGCGATAAGCAAACTGATACGTCGAGTTTGAAAGAGATCGCTGAAATGCTTAGGAAATATAATACTGTAAGAAGACTTGGAGAATTTAACACTTACGTGATACACTGAAGCCGAAAAAGTACGTCAAGTGAAGCAAGAGGAAAATAGCGATTTTGTGTGAATGGATTGTGGAATAATGACAAAGTGGGAAGTTAAGCGTCAAACCTTACTTAAAACAACAAATGATGACCCATGTTCCCAACGATCATGGCAAATCAGGTCCGAAGCAGCCGGTAGGGGGACCTTGTCACAAAATACTAATTTTAGTATTTTTTACATGGCTTTATTTTAATAAAATACAATAAAGGAAAAAATACAAGAAAGAATGTGGGTACAAGAAATTTTAAATGTTCTTGTCGCTAAATATGTTGGCAGACTTTGATTACTTAAGTCTAAGTTCTAATCCGACCCTTAAAAAATAAAAAAAATGTCTCTGCTGAAGCCCTGCAAATTAAAGAAGGATGCCAGGTTCATTTATCGACTCTCTTTTCCCGAAATCACTATGTCACTTGTCGACGCACACCACCAAATAAATTCTATAGCAACCACCGTGACATGCGAGTAAAAGGATTTTTTGCATGGGACTGAGAGCAATGATAACTTTTCAGTTAGTCCTGAACTAATAGATCTGCCCCGTTTGAAATTCATTCCCGCTGCTGCTAGATCTGTTTCTGTGCTGGCAAACTCTATACTTACCGGCTCCTCTAGTTTACAAAAATTATAGACGTTTAAATACCTACCTCCCACACATGAATACAAATGCAACTTGCCACATGAATTAACCTGAAAAACAGATCCTCAATTTCTCACAATTACGTATTAATCTAGCAAACTTGACCGACATCTTCACGACAATTATTCACTGAAATTGATTGGACGGAAATAGATTGAAAATGTATATGGAGTTTTAAATACAGGAATAAAGGAAATAAAACGTCCTTTTCTTAGAAGCGTATTTTATTTTTTATGTTTTGTGAAGCAGTTAAGGAAGAAAATAATCTTAGGATTTGACCTACCGTCCAAATTTTCAACGATAACCAAAATAAAAAACAGAATACAATGAAGTAAAAAAAAGAAAAAGTAAAGTAAAAACTAAATAAGGTAAATCGCATGCCATCGTGGTGAATAAGCACGGTTACCCTATCGTCTGTTTTCATTGAATTGTTTTGTTGATTTACATTAGACTACGTTAACCAGCCTTCCGACCGACCGACCGACCGTCCGTCCGCCACCCGTTGTCGTTCTTCTGCTGAATGGAATAATTTCTTTACAATGAAATGCCCTGGACATAAAAATGGGCCATACTCTGTCTGAAGGTATAAATAACGCTAATATACTTGTAAATAATAGCTCTATTGTGTAAAAGAAAAGTAATAACAATAATAAAAAAGAAGTCCGTTTAAAAATGGTCTTTTAAAAGTTTCTTTACGAAGGAGGTGTGAGAGCAATTCTGAACACACAATGAAATCATAATATTATATTAGGCGTGTCAAATATGTGTGACTTATAGCCAATAACCACGTAGCAACTGATTTGCATGATAATATGTATCCAAAAACATTTAAATAAATCAATATGTGACAATTTTTACTGAGACGATCGATTTATATAACCCATCTCAATAAGCACAGGAGAAGTACGCATAAGATAATAATTTAGCTCTCTCACTCATGCACACAGTGTTTTTTCTTTTTTAGACGAAGTAATTTAATAACTTGTCGGGCAATATAGGCGGCTTTTTTTCTTCTTTTTATTTGCCGTGTCATTTGAAGATATAGGCGATCATGGCTTTCCACAACATTCTATCCCTTGTAGTTCTTAATAAACTTTATCATAATGTTATTTCCCCTAAGCCCTGTTCCACCATCCATTTACTCAAGCCCATTAACTACTTTATGCTTTGTCTTCTTCCGCAGTCCCTGTTGCCCTCTGTCTGTCCCGTGAATCTCACATTTTCCAAACCCTCTTTCCTGTCTGAGAAACCTCAACTGTCTCTTCTTGACATCAAATATTAGTTTCCTTTTTGTTTCCTTTTTCTCCAAAACTTTGTTGTTACGCACATGTTCGGTCCACGGTTTCCTCAGTATGTTTCTGTAGAACCACATTTCTTTTGCTCCAAGTTTCGTTTTCATCTTTGCAAAAATCCTTCAGCATTCACTGCGATCAGGAGGACAGCTATCACATAGCAGGGTACTACCCTTTTCAGTGTTTCTAGCGAAATATATATTCGTTTTTATTTCTCAGTCTTCAGCTGAACTTGTGGAATGCTTCCTTTGCTATCCCGTCAGACAGCAGTGTCTCTCTTTCCGTCCTCTGTTAAAACACAACCCAGGTAGTTAAATTCTCGTTTCATTTTGGTATTTCAGATTTGGAATTTGCACATTTGGGCCCATTCTTTTGTTGACAACTATTCATTCTGCATTCTTTGCAGTTGATGATTAATATTTTCTTCTCGCTTTCCTTCATTACATTCTGCAGGAGTGAATGTTTAGTTTATTTTGTTTTACGGCATATCAACCTCAATGGGTTATTTAATGCCGACAACATTTTTAGGATATATTCGTATGAATAGAATATGTATTCTTTGGTTTAGATTGGTTTGATCTATTTAGTTTTACGGCATATCAACCTCAGGTTATTTAATGCCGACAACATTTTTAGGATAGATTCGTATGAATAGAATATGTATTCTTTGGTTTAGATTGCTTTGGTTTATTTTGTTTTACGGCATATCAACCTCAATGGGTTATTTATTGCCGACAACATTTTTAGGATATATTCGTATGAATAGAATATGTATTCTTTGGTTTAGATTGGTTTGGTTTATTTTGTTTTACGGCATATCAACCTCAATGGGTTATTTAATGCCGATAACATTTTTAGGATAGATTCGTATGAATAGAATATGTATTCTTTGGTTTAGATTGGTTTGGGTTATTTTGTTTTACGGCATATCAACCTCAATGGGTTATTTAATACCAATACAAAATTTTATTGCTGGTAATATTTTGTTATGTCAAAAGCCATTTTCTGGTAATATTTTCCCTCCAAAATTGTATTGCTGGTAATATTTTTTTTCCAAAAAGTATTGCTGCTAATAGTTAACTATTTGCCCATAGCTGGGACCCTAACAGGTGCTACCTCCCCGGGTCAGATAGGACCTGGTAACACCAGCAATTAAAAGGTTGTTCCACGCTCCTCAAAACCCCCCTTGCTGTTGGACCTAGTTTATCGTCTTACCCAGGACGTGGATGTAGTTTAACGTCTTACCCAGGACAAGTAGGATTGATTGTAACTTTCTGTCTGCCTCTGCTATCAGCACTGGGACATCTACTTGATGTTGTTAACATTGTTGTCGCCTATAATGAATCTTAACAGGATTCCAGTTCTCTCAGTATTGTATCGCTGTATAGGTTAAATAAACCCGGAAGAAAGGATACATCCTTGTTCTACACCCCTTTCTATTTTTGTATAGAAGCTGAACTCATTTTCTATACATATGCAAAACATTTGGTGTCATTATGTTCTTGATTATTACTGCTTAACAGGACAAAATAGCTCGAACTGCTATATTATTTACCCATAGCTATGGGAATAAATAGATTCACGTCTTTTCCAAAGATAACAATTCGAAGTGAACATAAACTGCTCCTGACGGAATTGGAATTTGCTTTCTTGATTCTTCTCTCTATTCTGTCAATTCTTATGACGTCAAATGTTATTTTAGTAAATAATTCCAAATTTGATTCTTTTGATAAAATATTAGCATGAAGTTAAATCAAATTAATAGCTCTCTGATTTTGGGGATAAGTATTTGTCATTGTTTACATGATTTAGACGAGAACTATTCTGCTCATATTGTTGGCGTTATCAGTGGCCTTCCATTCGAGTAGAGATTTACTTGACCCCCCCCCCACTTTATTGTTATTATCAGAATATTATGGCGGTTTTGCTAATCGGTCAACATTGGGTGGTTTTCCAGCCGGATAACCTTTTAAGGAATTTTGAAAGGAACACTTTATTATTGCATGTTTACAAATTTAAGTTGAAATTGTCAGGTTATGACACAAGGTCAGTTTTTAACGTGGGAACCTGAGTGTTTTCACTCGTGCCGCTGGTCCAAGCTGGTCTTATCTGATCATAGCTTTTCCAAGCTGGTCAGAGCTGGTTATAGATTATCCAAGCTGGTCAAAGCTGATCTAAACTAGTCATAGCTAGTCTTGACTTGTCATAGCTGGTCCAAGTTGGTCAGAGACGGTTCACGCCAGTCGTAGCCATGATACCACCAGCATAGTGACGGATCCCTGTGCCAGGTAAGGAGATTTACTTGACTCCCCACTGAGTCAGATTGTGACACTAGGTCAGTTTTTAACACGGGGACCCGAGTGTTTTCACTCAGGCCGCTGGTCTAAGCTGGTCTTAGCTAGTTATAGCTTGTCCAAGTTGGTCAGAGCTGGTTTAAGCTAGTCATAGCTGGTCTTGGCTTGTCATAGCTGGTCCAAACTGGTCAGTAACGGTTCACGCCAGTCGTAGCCGTGATACCACTAGTACAGGGACGGATCCCTGTGCCAGGTAAGTATCAGAATGTGTAAACTACTCTCCTAAGGGGTTTTACACAATCAAGGAACAGATACTACAAACTGCCTCCCGTTCGTGTAAGCTACAAGCAATATCCAACGATACCCGTTATTTAATCTACAGCGGTAAAAGAATTTCACTCCGCTTCCCACAAACTACTCATATATTGTTTAGTTCTTCATTATTTACATACAGACAGTTGTCTTTGTCTTTATTCTTATTATCAGAACATTATGGCGGTTTTGCAATTCGGCCAACATTGGGTGGTTTTCCAGCCGGATAACTTTTTAAGGAATTTTGAAAGGAAGACTTTATTATTGCATGTTTACAAATTTAAGTTTGAATTGTCCACCTTACAAATGCAATTCTTTAAATTCGAGAATATTATATAATTGTTAATCAGCCTGAGGAAAAGGGGGGTAAAGTTATCATGTCGTCATTTATTTTCAGGAACATTCTTCCCCTGGGTCGATGATAGTCAATGACTGGAGATAACTGTCTCCTCTATTCGAGAATTAACAGGGCATCTCGAGGTGGTGTAATGGTTAACAAGATAGTTTCGCTAGAACAATGACGACTGAGTAGAGACTTCGATCATCACTGGTTGCACCATACTTTCGGCCTTGTGCCACATCCAAGCTACGCTTAGAAAATCAATAGGGCACCTCGATGTAGTTATAATGGTTAGAAAGCTTGTCTTGCTAATCACTTACGACTGAGTAGTGACTTCGATCGTCACTGGGTGCACTTTTCTTTCGTCCTTGTGCCACATCTAAGCTGGTCATAGAAAATCACTATTCGAGAAATAAATGCAAAATCTAAATTATTTAAATTTATTAAACGTCGTTTTTACATCAGTTAACTGATTATTAATGGTATCTTCCGAAAAAGATATTTAATCCTTTTGCCTCTCAGCGATACATTTTCATTAATAATTTTTTTTTTAATATTTTAATTTATTGCTCTTGATATCGCAACAATCAAATCGTTTTGTATTTGGCAACCATTAACTGAACAGCGTGGATCGGAAGAAAGATAGCTGATTCCAATGCGAATTAAACTCGCTTTTCCGGTTCATGCTGCTTCTTTTACGGGGATTAGAATGCAAGACGGTCTAACAGTTGCGGTAAAATGCAAGGAAAGAGGATGAACGTTAAACTAGCGAAAAATTTAAAATGAAATCACTAAGCAAAATCAAATTAAAATTACAGAAAAAACATGGAAGGTGAAATTTTATCAGCACGTCATTAATATAAAGATATTTCTATTCCGCCATGATACTTCTTGCAGCCGTTTGACTCCACCAATCTGCAATTCCTGCAGAAGCACACGATACTGATGATTTAAATTCTAATCTGTCGAACAGATTCGAGCGATACTCTATTCGGCACGGAAAAAAGGTCGTTTAAGCTGAACTTGTCCATGCAGTACACAATCCACATTGAACAGGGTAGAGTTAATACTACGACACGATGCAAGTAGCGAATGTTGATCATCGTCCTTATTTTGCCTATAGAGATCCACATTAAACCTAGACTGATGTCATATTTGTTCAAGTTTTGAAAATGATTTTTTTAAATTCTGTAGTAAGATATCAATTATTAATGCAAGGGAATATTTAAAATTTGGATCAAATTTAATATCCATCAGAAACCTTGAAGAAGTATAAATCTGTGGTGATCTCAGCATGTATGAGGGTTCACGCAAAGAATACCAAGAGTTTTATAATTGCTTTCATTTCAGAAAGTTCAAACCTAGATAATCAAGGTGTTCCCAACTTGATTTGTGATATAATCTTATAACAAAAATAATGGATAACATGAAGTTTTTATAAATGTCAATCTTTTGAAGGAGGCAGAGAATCCCTTACACACTTGCAAAAATATTGAAAGTTCAAAGAAAGACACAAAACGATGCACCATAGATTCGGATTTAGTCTTGTATTCTTATGAGACGTTACTAAATTTACAACCTTGTAGATGACTGCGATGATTATAGGGTAATACCCCAATATGTAGGTATTACTGCAATAGATTTTGTAGCAAGTAAGTTTTTACAGGGTGGAGTCGCTAAGCTAATTACCAATCTCTTCTGAATTCTTTTCATAGACTGGGTGATAGCAAAACTAGAGACTCAATTAGTTAGTTAGCGGGGGAAAGAAGATATAAATTCATACATTTCCCAAAGATTTCACTGCAGTAAAGAACGTAAGAAATTCAAGCGACCCGATTGTCTTAACTCGACCCGATTGCCTTACTTACATGGCACAGGGCTCTGTCCCTGTGCTGCTGGTATCACGGCTACGACTAACTTGGACCGGCCCTGACCAGCTATGACAAGCCAAGACCAGCTTGGACAAGCTATGACCAACTTAGACCAGCAACCCGAGTGAAAACACTCGCGTCCCCAAAGTTAAAAACTGACCTTGTGTCACAACCTGACTCAGTGGTGGGGGGGGGGGGGTCTAGTAAATCTCCTTACCCTCTCATGGTGTTTACGCTACACTCACACCCACATAACAATTTATTCCCATTAATGTCAAAGGTAAATCAAGTGTCGCGATTCGATTTAGTGTAACAATATTTTCTTATTAGCTAAATGTGTGAAAATATGATACATAATTTGTTTAGAACAATTACGACTGAGTAGTGAGTTCGATCTTCATTGGGTGCTCCCTACTTTCGGCCTTGTGCCACATCTAATCTACGCTTGGAAAATCACTATTCGATAACAATATTAGGCAACTGAATTACAAAGTAAAAAAAAAATTACTGTAACGTTTTTTGTCCCTAAAATAAATGCATGACTGAAGTGCCATACAGCAGGAAATGCCTAATTAACATAGTCTCAACGAGGGTAGTCTAGATACTTACTGGTTACCTCATTCCCACGAACTTAAAATTAAACTTAATAATTATTAATCTGAGATCGGTTTAAATCGTATCTTTCACCGGAGATATAATTTTCCATCTTTGTAAGAAAGAAACAGTCTAAGAAAAAAAATTGGTAGGAAGGCAGTTTGTAACCAGTTGGTGAAAAAGAAACATTACTTTGCCTTTGTTTTGTATCAAGCTTACTATCAGGAAGATAAGTTGAGGGCAGTCAAATCCTTCATTCGACAAAACGGAGATTACTTCTAAGTGGCTGCTCCTAAAATAACATAGCTACAGTAATAATAATAATATAATAACATGACTGCCAACACAGAGACATGTTTGCTTCGAAAATGTTTATTTATTCTCTCTTTCTCTCTCTCTTTCTGTGAGAGAGTTGGGCAAAGAGCGAAAATACTCGTTCAATTCATTAAATAAACATAAGCAACGTTCTAAATGGAGGATTTCCAATGAAAACAGGAGAGTAGACAGACGACATTTGTATGTCCGGTACATTCCATAATTTCTGATTGGACATTCTGCTTTCTAATGGCTATATCAGGTTTTCCATTGAATTGATATTCTAGAAGGGTTTCATCTAGTTTTCTTTTCGTGTTTTTAAAAATCATATCGCCATATTAAGTCGCCATATTAATATAAAGTAGCATAGTACTACTAAAAATGATTTGATCTATTTACGTATGGAACGTTACTTCTGCCTTGGATCAGAATATCTGTTCACTCTGCTAAGAATCTATAATCTCTCCCCGTTAAATTTGTCTGTGATCAGTGCGCACTTATTTGTGAGCTTTGTAAGATGTACACACACGGGGGGGTGTGAAAGAGAGAAATGAAGAATAATATCCGAACAATATAAGCATAAGTGGGAAAGATAAACTATGCGTTTTGGGCCTTCGTTTCTTATTCCCTCCATAGTACGCCTACTATAAAGAGCGAAACGCGTTGATAAATAGCTTTTTTACTTCAGGCTATTTTCTACACTCGCACGCATATACACACACATATGGTTTAGATTGAGATAAAAACCGAATGGCGACAGTCTGTTTCATGCTTGAAAGCAATCTTCAAGCCATAGACATTGCAGTCAAGCGTGAAACCGACTTTTGCTCTTCTAAGTTCACCTCAGTTTTTTTTTGCAGACATTTATTCCTGACATTGATCATTTTTATCCAGGAATATAACCTACCTTTACAAACACGCACGCACACGCACACACACTTTTACTTTATCACTTCAAAACTTTTTATCATCAATTTTATTTTGTTATTATCGTGAATAGCGATTTTCTCTTGCGAATTATCTCTTGATAACGAAGAATATATGAATATCTAGGATTATTATAATAATGAACAAGACTTATGGCCTTATCACGTTAAAACATCTATTCTTATACGATGCCCGAAGTAGTGTAACGTCGAACCTGGCCACTAGATGTGTAACCACTTTGTGTATCAGTTGTTGTAACTTTGGATATACGAGTGTGCGTTATGTATAACGACTTGGAAGTGGAAATTGAAGAGCTGAGTTTCGATTCCTGTCGGGTTCTTTATACTCACGTATGAATAAAAAAATTGGTAAAGGTATGAATCCACCTCTTTTGCCACCACTTATTGGTGTATCAGTAAATCATTATCTCATACATACATATATATATATATATATATATATATATATATATATATATTATCATTAAATGATTATATAATATCTATCTATATCTATTTATCTATCTATGTCTATATATATAATAACATTATTATATATGTACAATAATTTGATATATATCTCTCTTCATATATATATATATATATATATATATATATATATATATGAAGAAATATAGTCGTAAAGTGTGCTATATTTATGGGATAAAGTGCTCAATATCAGAGTTGGAGCGTGTGTAAATATAAAAGTGAACATAGAAGTCAACACTTAGAGGCGACAGTCTGTTTCATGCTAGTGCAATCGTCAGGCGATTAACGATTGCACTAGCATGAAACAGACTGTCGCCTCTAAGTGTTGATTTCTATGCTCACTTTTATATATATATATATATATATATATATATATATATATATATATATATATATATATATATATATATATATGCACATTTCATTGAAAATGACAGACAAGGTGCTTTTATTTATTTTTTTATACAATTTCTCATGCGATCTAATTTTTTTTTCTTTTCGATTGATAAATTATACAAAAACTGTCCGAATGTTCTTTTTATCCGAGCGCTTTCGGCTATACATTTAGCCATTTTCAAGCATCTTGTCTGTCGTTTTCAATGAAATGTGCATGAAAGAAGGATTGCTGCCTAAACACACACACACACACACACACATATATATATATGTATATATGCAGAAATATAGTTTTACGGTGTGCTATATGTATGGGATGAAGTGGTCAATATCAGAGATAGAGCGTATGTGAATATAAATATAAAAGTGAACATTGAAGTCAACACTCAGAGGTGACAGGCTGTTTCATGCTAGCCGCAATCTTCAGACTGCCTGACGTCCGGCCTGACGATTGTGTCCAGCTTCAAACAGCCTGTCGCCTCTGAGTGTTGACTTCAATGTTCACTTTTATATTTATATTGAAGATTATAGAGATTTGCTGCTACTCCCTGATAAATATAGTTCACAAATCTCCCAAGAGCTCTCTCACCCAACTTCTCCGTCTATCATTGTAACATGTCACTTCCGAAACATTTAAACATGTCTCCTGGTGGGACAGAGAATTGGACATGTGTCTTACATAAAAGCTTCAATGCAAATGATATATAAGGTGTCTGGATTGGCAATCCAAATCTTTTTCCCTTTTACATGCTAATGAACCAGTTATTTCTCAAAGGAAGTGTCTTAATGGATTCATTGCCTGGTTGGGGCTGGGGTGTGAAATGACTTTTAAAAATCTACCGATATACTGTTATTTAACTCCATATTAATTTAAATTATAATTTCCCTTCGAAATACTTGTCAATCTTTTTATTCCGATGTATGTACTTTGAAACACATGTATAAATTACAAACAATTTGTGCAAATGTACCTGTTATAATTGCATTTAGCATCACTTACTCTTGCGATGATATGGGTACCTGATTCGATATACGAGAGATTACGCAGGGTACCATATACAAAAGCCAATTACAACATAGAAACGATCAATATGAATAAGCGAGTATTCGCTCATTTAACTCTTAAGCTAGTTAGGAAAAGCGTTAGGATTGTCCATTCGAATACTGGAATAAGAACTGACTTTATAGTATTATTCGTTTACAATATTTACCACGTTGGCATACTGAAATGTAAGCGGGGGAAAGAAAAGTTCACCGTGTTTATTTGTTCTGTCTTTTAAAAACCAAACTAAATCAGTCTGTAAAGCGTCAGTATGAAGACTTGGATTCCATCCAGATGTTCAAATCTGGGCTTCAGTCGCCATATCATTCTGTTTCGTATGAGGGCAATAGACCGAATGGTTACTTCTACCATTGGCTTGAAACACAAACAGTAACATTTTTGGCATTAGCCAAATTAAATCAGTTGAATAAAAACACCTACTGATTCTTGGTTCGAGCCCGGGTTTCTGCGTCGATATTGAATCGAAAGCCATTTTGTATAAAACATTAATTATATTCTATCTGAATTTTGGAGTTAGTATCATTTACACTATTGACATGTGGACTATTGTCCTCATCTTTGTTGTGGTTATCAAAGCATTTCGACCTTTGAACTCAGCAGCGTTCATCAGGTTTATGTCAATCGGTTTAACGAACACTTTATTTCCTTGATTCCTTTTCTCAATCAACGGGATTAGACTGATCTTCTTTCACTTTCACCATCTACATCTCGCCTAGTTCTTATGTTTAGTACTGATTACTTATTGCTCGTTCTGTTTTCAAGCACTGTCCGACCCAAGGATTGAACACGCAATTACTATTTCACCAAAAGCACGAACTAATGCGTTAATTTACTAAGCTATTTTCCCACGGGCGAAGCGAAGACTGAATATGAAACAGTTAAAAGCGAAACATTTCTATCATTTATGATAAAATATTCTTGCCGTAGTACAAAGTTAGGTGCCAGTATTCCAATATTTAACTATTCCATTATTTCACAAATCTATTAATCCAATATTCCACGATCTTATATAGCGCATAAAAATTCGTAATTCATCATACCAAATACTCTATCGAAATTATTTCCATGATCTTCCTAGCAGAATCATCGTTCTTTTTTAAATTGACCATATTAATTCATCTTTTTTGATAATTGATGATAAAATGAATATTGTTGAAAAATATGCAAATAATTTTAAATCTGGATAATTCCTAGTAGGAATAATATAACAATGCCGAATACAAAATAATCTTTCTTTCGCCCTTCTTCAAGGAAAAAAAAGCTTACTGAGTTTAACATATAACTCAGTTTATTGAAATAAAGTAGATGTTAATTTTTTCTGAATTCAATCCTCGAGAATATTTCAGCTTATTTCGCTTCTCACTCATCTGACGCAATTCATAGCAGTCAATAAATGACTCTTAAACTTACTGTCGTTTGTCCGTTTCTTCTATTGAACCAGAGTATATGTTTAACAAGCGCTTTATACTCTATACCAAAGTTCACATGAACAACAACTATAAACTTGTCAAACATTCTTTTTGTTGGACGAAGCCAGTTTTAGCAAAATTCAAATGAATGATTTTGTTAAAAATACATCTAGTATTTTCTTCAATGCTTGTTCACGTTAAAAGAGGCAAGTAAAGTTTACTCAGTGGATTGCAGGTGTTTATCGTGAAATTGGGAATTTTGTTAAAACACCGTTCCCCCCACCTTCTTTAAAAATTTGGAATGCCGTAAATTACAATACTTCGTAGGATAATAAGTTTATGACAAGGAAATTCATCATGTAATTTGACGAGTAACTTGTTCTGCTGACCTCAGGTCGGAGGCAACGTCTATGATATGGCCCCAATCATGACAGGCAGCGGCGGTCGGTTTGTACGCTTTCAAAGCACAGAGCAGAACAAAGGAATAAGACACATTCTTGCCTACAAGCAGCAATGAATTCAAAGGTAACGGAGAATTGCTTGGTGTCTAAATGGCGACACTGAGATTTTCAATCAGCTCGTTTTCAAGATAAATTGACATGAGACTTGCTTGTTTGCGTGAGCGGAGTTTTTGCATATGTGCGTGCAAATATGTGTACGTGTGCGTGTTTGACTTTTCTTTATCGAGTTCAAACTCAAGTAAAGCCACCACGACACAAGGGATTACTGTGCGTGGAAGAATTAGAAAACAGAAATATTGCTAATGAGCAAGAAGAAAAGAGCAACCACGAAGACAGTAGAAAACGGTTGATACTGTATTTAAAGATTTGAAGATTAAAGTTGGATAGAAAGTATGGAACCGGAAGAGAGAAGTGCTAGAAAAGGAACTGTTATCTTTGAAACTACGTTACATCTAGCCAACTCGACTGTAAATTGATGAGACGTCGTAGCCAGTATAATACTGCCCTTAAATGCAGAAAGACACAGGGTGGAAACGTTACGGCGGTGGGAAAAAGACTGGACCCGAGCCGTCAGATCAGGACCAATAATATTGCTGATTCTTAATTGGATTTTATCCAGAAGCTCTACATAAATAGCAGGAGCATTGGACTATATGTGGCAGTAACATTCTAAGCATGGAAGAATAGTAGACAATGTTCCTTTCGAAAATCTATTTTACATATCTGGAAAGGAACATTGTCTTGCACGATACAGTGAACCAAGTTTCTTAGCAGCTGATTTGGCACTGGATTAAATATAGTCATTCCACTACATGTCAGCCGAGAATTTTAGCTGACAAGAAGCAACGAGTCTCACCCTTGTAGGTTAGCATCAGCCATGCTGAAGTGAGGCATATAGTGGTCTGTCTGATGATTAATAGAAAGCAATTTTGTTTTGGCGGCGTTAAATTTAACAATCCATCCTTTGCCCCATTTAACAACAGACTGAATGTTGTTTTTGATATCAGCTCGCAATTTGATCAGACGTTTTATCGAGACAGGAGTAAATCGTTGTGCCATCAGCGTAGATATCGAGTTGAGAACTGATGCTAAATAGGTCCTGTATAGAGCCATGGAGGACATCTGCATTAGTACGAAAGGATCAAGAAGTGTGGCCGTTCAGGATAACTTTCTTTTCACGACTGGTTAAGAAAAAACTGCATCAGTTGAAAGATTTGTGCGGTGACACCATAAGTTTTCAACTTGTGGATAAGGCCTATATGCCAAACAACCGAAAACTTTCGAGATGTTCAAATCTACTGCCTGAACATCACTATTCTGAACTCGGGCATGGTAGACTATTTCTGCAGTTCTAGTCAGTCCATCAGCAGTTGACCTCGAAAAACCAAAGCCATATTGCTTGTCTGAAAATGGCTCTGCGGTCTAAGATATAAGATAATATGAATACTTATATACACACAGAAACACAGACATATAAAATAACAAATTTTGCGTAAACTACATCAGAGATTATTATGAAATTCAATGCAATATTTTGACCAAATTTTTTTCATGTTGTATTTCGATGTACGTTAGATAACGCCAAACTTTCACTAAAAAGAAGATACACAAAAAAATCTCCAAAACATAATAAAATAATTTTTTTCTGTTATTATTAAAATGGGAAAATAAAGGATCTTTAATATTGTTTAGAAACTTGGAAAATTTACAAAATCAAATAATTGTCATATTTTAATGTAACTTTCAGAACTTATCAAGAAATGAATTAAATTATTTTTCAATGTTTCTTTTCTAGAAAATCTTATATTTATTTTTACATTTATTACCCCCCCCCCCCGAGTCCTACACACAAAGACACTTATTTAAGTGGATGAAATTACGAGAAATTCCATTTTGTAGCGTTTAATATTTATTAAAAGACAAGTTCTTGGAGAATTTAAATCATTAATTGTTGAACATTCAGGACCCCGAGGTAGAAAGATCTGTTCTAAATCCTAAATTTTTAAAAAATGCAATAACACACAGACATTATTTTATTGGATAAACTTTTAATGACTTTTATGAATAATATCTAATAATATAGAGACTATTGTTTTACGAAAAAAGTTAACAATAATTAATTTTTCCAAGAATTGTTTACATTATACTAACGTGATCATTAAAATAATTTATAAAATTTTAAATATTGGAAAATTATCTGTCAATTTGTTGCTGTTAAGTGATATTATATAAAAACTTTATTAATTAATCACAAATCGAAAACATTATACCATTAAATTATTCAGAGTATTTTCAAAAGAATGTTGATTTTTTTTTGTATATACACGGGACAGTTTTTTTGTAAATTGGTACGTCCATAACCAACATTATCAGAAAATAAGAGCTGTAACTATTGTAACTATAAAATTTATTGGTAATATTCTAGCATTTCATCAATAAGCATCTTTGTATGTAAGACTATAAAGTCTATATACCTAAAATTGAAGAAAATATTAGAATGCTATATAATATTTATTTTTTAAAGATTACTGGGTAGTTAAGAAATTATACAAAATAAGACTTTACGCGATATTCGACATTCGATCCAATTATAATCTCCACAAATAAAGTTCCATTGTATCAGGCTGTCGATAAAGGTGTCAACACCTCATAAAACCTCCCAAATCCATGTCAGAATATACTTTTCTGCGATATTTTAAACTAAAAGAAAGCAATATTTATTTCAATTCCGATTAATTACATTTTATATCAGTGCATTGATAATAATGATTCAGAAAAGTATATTTTACACTTAAAATAAGTTTTAATAAAGAAAATATGTTTTGTTGACAGATTTCTCAAAATGGATGAATTCGTCGATTTTACTGATAATCAAAAAAGAAATATATCCGATCCATTTAAATTCATTTTGAAATAGAGCAAAATCTGATTATTTTCTAAGCTTTGCTTAGATGTGGTTCAAGGCCGAAAGTATGGGGTACCTAGTGAGGATCAAACTCACTTTTCAGTCGTAAACTGAACTAGCGAGACAAGCTTGCTAACCATTACACCACGACAAGGAATCCCATAGAGGAAATTGTGTTGGTTATCGGAAGTGTTAAATTTAATCTATTATGTTGGAATTACAACTAAAATAGAAGTTTCAAGAAAGATTTTTTTGCATTTTAAAAATTAGGTATCGATTTTTTTTTTGTAAGTACGTACTGTAAATTATAACCGAGTAACATTTTTTACGTTTTCATTCACCGACAGGATAGCAAAGAACCAATTATCTTACTTTCCGCTCTACTTTCACGACGTTTTGTATAAAGAATCTTCAAAGTGAAGAAGAATATTATATTTCTGGGAAGGGAGAAGCCAAAGCTTGAATTGAAAATGAAAATCAAAAGTGGGCAGCAAGGAATGTCTTCGTGATTTTGATTCCAAGTATTATGGAATCAATATCACGATCCCAGAAGTGGACGAAAGGATGTCCCATTCCGGACAAAAGTTTGCGATGACTGTCATTTTGTCAACATAAGAAGACATGAACAGCTAGAGGTCACCGAGATTTTAACAATTTTGATTACTGCATTGACAAGATACAAAAAATCTCAAAACCTTCTGAATCACGTAATTGGTCTGAAAGCCTTTGGCCGACAATGAATTTATAAAGCAATCGATCATTGGAAAGCAGATTCGATTCAGTTGCATAATAAATCTGTAGTGCATTTTCTCACATTGAAAATAGTTAATATCTTTTTTCATAGATGGAGGGAGAGAAATAACGGTGGAGGAGAGTAAGACTCCACTGCGCCAGACAATGATTGGCAACTGGCTTTCATGGCCTGTATTTCGTAGTTTCAAAGTCACTCTTTGCCACAGATATATATATATATATATATATATATATACAATGCATTTCAAAAGTTTGAAACAGCACATAGAAGTAAAATGGGATGAACTTGACAGAAGAGTGAAAAAAGATGTAAAAGAGATCTTAATGTCATTGAAATAAATGGAATCAATTATTAGACTTATACATTGAGAAACATTTGCAACGAATGGCAAAAATTTGGCTTACAGTAATCAGAGCAAAAGGAGGACATTTTCACGAGAGCAAAATTTAATCATAATTTTTTTTCCTTTTGTCATAATAATATTCTCATAAAAACCGTGCCACACAGTTTTTGAATATGTGTTATAAATTTCTCTTATGTTACAAAACACCTATTTTTTGTTCCAATTTAAAAAAACTTCCAGGGGTATCCTCTAACCTTTGAATTGTAGTGTGTATATATATATATATATATATATATATATATATATATATATATATTAGGTTGGTGCAAAAATAATGTCGTTTTTTGACGTTCAAGATCATGTCAAAAAACGACATTATTTTTACACCAACCTAATATATATATATATATATATATATATATATATATATATATATGTGAGAGAGAGAAAGAGAGAGAAAGAGGAGGGTATTATTTCTACGCTTCTGCTTAAAATATTCTTAAATGACTTCCAAAAATGAGTATATTATTGACCAGCCTCAGATTTGGGAAGTGGGTCGGGTCAAAATGATTTTAGCACCTCTTTTCCTGTTTCGTATATATCCAGAAGAACATTGCTTCTACTTATATTCGCAAAACTAATCAAATTTTATATATATATATATATATATATATATATATATATATATATATATATATATATATCGAGATAGAGAGAGTGGGATAGAGAAAGAGTATAAGGGAGAGTGATGATTTTTACAACTATTCTTTTTTTTACCGAAAAATATCAGTGTATTCCACTTTACAATCAGGTTCAGGTTATGTGTGGTATGTGGGAATGTTGTGATTGTGAAAGAGACAAATTGAAAATATAATTGCACAGACACAGGAACGTATGTTTCTATTGTTGGAAAAAAACCTTCCTGCTTATAGGAGCTGACAAGTGTTGTCGTTGTTTAGAGTTCGTTTTGTTAAAACCTTAGTCTAAAAACTTATTCCGATCACACACGTATGTAGTTCAACATACGCCATTTTGATAAGCAATTCTCCACGTCACTCAGAATTTCTTTTTTCACAACTGCTTATTGATATATCAAATTCACATTCGTATATTAATTTAACTACCGTTACTAAACAGTTTTTTTACTTATTCTTCCATATATTTGTCCAACTATTGTCTTGACATTTGCTGCATTCAGCACAAACTCCGATCTGTATAGTTTGCGTTTTCTGTAGTGTCAGTAAGACTTGAAAACTTTTTAAATAGCCTATATATTTTCGGTCTGTTGTCATTAACACTAATTTCTGCTTAAGTTTCCTACCGACATATTCATTGGTTTTCTTTTGAGAAATTAATGGGGGAAATGTGGTATTAGCCATATTCTTGTTATCCTTCCGAGAGTGGTTTTCTACACCCTCATTTTATTGAGAAAACATTAAAAAAACAGTGACTGATATCATACATTTATTGAATGGATAAAGTTCGACAATTATTTGAAGACATTTTTATGTTTATACGTTCTTTTTTACAAATATTTAAGTTAACGCTCTGTTTATAATAAACAGTATTAACGACATTTACTGGCCTGAATGTCCGAGAAATTTATATAGAAAAAATTCGTCCTCCTTCAGGAATCGAACCTGTATCCTATACGGAACCGTCATACAGCCAGACGTGTTTTACCGATTTAGCCACACATTCGGTTAGCAAGGACGATTTTACTGTTTTTAAAGCACGTCAGGCTATATGATGGTTCCGTGTAGGATACATGTTCGATTCCTGTCAGAGGACGCATATTTTCTATGTGAATTTCTCGAACATTCAGATCGATAAATGTTGTTAATACTGTTTATTATAAACAGATCATTTACTTAAATATTTGTATCTATAAAAATGAACGTATAAATATAAAAATTGTTTGATATATAATTAGCTTTTACTGTATTATCCCAATGTCAGAGGAATTATATTCAAAATTCCATCTATATTTTCGGATTAAACGCGAGTTATTTAGAAAAAAATATTAAAATAACGAAAAAATAAATCAGAATGAACATACCAGATAGGAAATGACCTAAGCAATACACAAATATAGAAAACGGAGTATGACAAGGGAAACACCGGATTTTTAAAAATATTTCTGCGAGACCATCCTGAGAAATATTACCAGGATTTACTATTGGTGAGCATATTATTAACAACAAAAGATTTGCCGATGATTTCATTGACGGCAAATAGAGAAATAAAAAAGTAAGGCAACTAGACAATATAGTAAAGATAAGAGAGAAGAAAAGACTAACTATAAGTTATAAAAACAGATAATATATTGCTAGTAGTAAAGTGGACAGACCAGGATGTAGGTCTCCCTGAGATGATGTGGTATTATAGTGTATGGAGGATTGATTGTTGACGGGCGAGTTTTTGTGGTGAATGTGCAAATTGTAATGAGTAAATGGGTCGTGAATCGGATTAGCTAGATATAAGATAGTTAGTGAAGACCAGCCTCAACCCCTCACCTTTTTCGGTCTTGTGGCATAATTGTATTTTTATATGCAATAAGTATCGTGGACTGCCCAGGATGCCAGCTAAGACCTGAAGATGTCAAAACCAAACAAGTACATCTGTTTAACAAGCAGCGAATATGTAACACAAAATATGTCACAGTGAAATGTAACACGAAATATGTCACACTGAAATAGAATTTTACCTGTTTCTTTAGACATCGTTTAACTTTTCGAAGGTACTTTCGCTATTTCAGTGTGACATATTTCGTGTTACATTTCACTGTCTTCATATATGCCAGTCAATGCAGGAAGATTTACTCACAGATGAAGAAGAGACTTGA
>OZ038484.1:11016132-11023632 GCA_964036315.1 Acanthosepion esculentum | reverse complement strand
GCTATGAAGTCGTATCTTACCGTGTGTCTTAGAGGTTATCTTTTCTGAATATACAAATAATGGCTCGAACCTGTTTTGCTTGTTTCAAATTATATTATATATTAATTCCTTTTTCATTTCTATCACTGTACAAAAGAAGCTTGACTTTGCTCAAGTATAGAATATAATAAAGATAAAAACTTTGCTAGTTATTCAAAATTTTATAAGAATACAAAAGAACGGGGGAAGTCAGTTTTTGAAGATGAATGGTATGTTTTTCATTCCGAAGGTGGAATTAGTATTGTGTCAAAATAAGGAATTTTAATTATGAACCGCCTCACCGTACATTTCCCCGAGGAAGAACAGGGAATTTTTGCGTCTTTTCAAGTTATTCTGGGCCATCAATAACTGAACAAAAATAGAAATAATACCCCCAGTATTCCGTCTTCTCGAATTAATCTCCAAATATATATATATACTTTTTATTGTGTACGGACTTCTAAATTGCCGAATATGTTTTTATTGTCTTATTTCCTTATTAATTTTTTACCATCTATATACTACTACACAAAAGTAACAGTCCAACATGCAAATTAGAAATGTTAAAAGCAAGTAAAAAAATCTAAATATCTAGAAAGTGTTATAACAGAGGATGGAAAATGTCTTCTAAAATTTAAGCAAAGTATTAAGAAACACAGAAAAAAATAGCTAAAGTATTATGTAATATCAGTCTTCGTAAATGGCGGTGAATGCTGGAAATATCATCACAGATGAAAAAGAAACTTGCGGCAATACAAATGTAAGTCTACAGAAGGAAACTGAGAATCTCTAGATGACCAGAGTGTGACAGTTGATATCTCCTCTGAGCCATCACAGTAAGGGGAAAACTGACTAGTCGCGTTCACTGACTCGAAAACAATGACATTTCCTCCTCGCCGATTGTACTCAGAACTTTCACCAATCGCGATGAAAGTATGTTCCCTCAGGGAGACTCCATGGCTTGAGCGCCTATTGGGACTTAACGCTTTGCGGCCTGAGTTCCTGAACAACTTTAACCATTCTACTTGAGCTCCCGAGTTAAAATTCGCAAATAATTGGTATGTAATATTTGTCTGTTGATATAAAACATTTACAAGTGTTTACCCACCGTTCAAATGGTGGCTGGGCATTGTCATTTTTCTCCAGTAAAGCGGTGATCAGGCCTCAAAGTGTTAAACTCAACTCAAATATCATGTGAAACACGTATTTTCGACCTATCCTTAAAGGTACTGGGAAAATGATCGATTTCCTCTACCGCTCTAGTAAGTACCTGACTCTTGATTTTCTCTACTTTTACAAGAAACAGATCAAACATATTTAAGCTTCCTACGAGGCTGGCATCCCGTTCCCACCCCTTCACCGTTGAAACTGTTAGATGTAGACGTCTCTTCTACTCTAATACTCTCGCATATCTTGCCTGTGGAACTCCCTTCCTTATTCCTGTTTCCCTGACAAATACAATCTCCAACTATTTAAGTGTAGCGTCAATCGACATCTCCAGTGGCCTTGATCTATCCCCTTCCCTCCTCCACATCCTTTCCCCTTTCATTCCTATCTGCTCTCGCTCCAAATCTTCTGTAACCCCCTTGCCTTGATCGATCCACTCTCTTTCTCCACATCCTCTCCTTTACCACTCCTATCTGCTCTTCCTCCAAACCTTCTGTAACCCCTTGCGTGCTAGTGGCTTCCAGCCTTGCTTGGGGTGAAAAGCTAAAAAAAAAATGGTGTACTACTGACATGTATAAGCAGGTGCTACAAAATAATCGCTGATTTATCACGATAGAGACCAAAAACATCACGTCCTCGTGGGCGAGTAATTGTTTTCCACCCTACAACCCCCCTTTCTCACAGATGAAACGTTGCAAACCTTCCTATGCTGTATTGATATTGCAATGGAAAGTCATCAAACGAAATACATTTGGTAAGTATACCAGTTCTAAGACTCAACATGTCGCACACATTGTAGCGAACCACAAACATTCCCTTCGTATTTCATTGGTGACATGTAAGTTCCACTCGAGTAGATTCTTCCCATCAACCATTGCTAAGTGCAATCGACTCCCAAGCGGAATCATCGCCGAAAAATGATATTAATCTCTTCATATCTAGAGTTAATCGTTATCTTTCCATATATGTGCGTAAACGGGGAGTCTTTCTCTACAATCCTCTACCTCGAGTGGCTCGTTGTCCTTGTACAGTGTGAAATCATTGATATATATGTGTATGTATTTATTATTATCACTGATATGTATGTATGTATATATGTGTGTGCGTGTGCGTGTGTGTGTGTGTGTGCGCGCGTGTGCGCGCGCGCGCGCGTGTGTATACTGATGGCAGCATCGATAGCCGAGCGTTTGTTTCATAAATGAGCACAAACTTCACTTCTGATGATGCATTCAAGCATGAAATAGCCTCTCAGTGTTGATCCCAGGGTCCACTTTTATATGTCAATACGCTCCATCCCTCCTATTGAGCATTTTAACTATAAATATAGCACACCTGAAAATTATATATATATATATATATATATATATATATATATATATATATATAAAGTGAACATAGAAGTCAACACTTAGAGACGACAGTCTGTTTAAATCGTCAGCCCATTTATATATACGAATCAGTGGTGCATTGTAGGTAGCCTATTTTGGCGGTTATTTTACCGGAAGTCGTTTATTTTCTTATTTGGGTTAAATTATTTTGCTTGCTTGTTTTTATTTATTTTTATTTTTTATTATTTTTTTTATCTTACATATTTATTTATTTTTTATTATTTTTATTTTGATCGGTGTTTTTATTAACATAGTAAAAATTTGTTTATATAGCTTATTTAATAGTTCAATTTGGGGGTTGATTGTTGTAGTTTGTTCTAACTATTATTTTGGCGGGGACAGTTTTTAATAAACGCCAAAATAGACTACCCACTGACCCGTATATATAAATAGCCGAGAAAAATAACAGCACTCGTGGCCTGAGGATTGCATGAAACAGACTGTCGCCTCTAAATGTTGACTTCTATGTTCACTTTTATATTTACACACGCTCTATCTCTGATATTGAGCACTTTATCCCATAAATATAGCACATTTTAAGTCTATATTTCTTCATATATATATATATATATATATATATATATATATATATATATATATATATATATATATATCGTGTAACAGCAAGTGATATTTGACCTTCCTAGAAAATTTTAATATTTAAAAAATCACTAAACTGGGTTTCTTATTCCCATGTTTACAGATTGTACATTTCGCCATCTTGATACCATTTGTCATAAGAATCACTGAAAAAACCTTTGTTTTTTGTTTTAAAATCGTTTTGTGTCAGCCCCTATGTCTTCGCAACTGAGGAATTGTGAGAGAAAAAGGAACATGCAGGCTTTCAGAAATTGTAACAATATTCAGAATATGCTTTCCATCCTTAAAATCCATTCAAGTACCATCAAGAGAACGGTGAATAAATTTAAATAAGGAACAATAGAGAGGAAAACTGGATCAGGAAGTCCCAACATCAAGAGGGATCATCCGTTTAACTTAGAGATATATAAATTCTTACTGTTCAAATAGATTCCTATGGTGTTCTAAAAACATGTGAGAATTGCAGTAAGATATATTTAATCATTTCTAAGATACAACTATACAAAATTGAATTTAAGAGTCAGACATTTGTGCTGTCATTCATTTTGGAAAATGTTGCTGTTACACCCGGTACATACATATACATACATATATATATAAATATATATACGAGGGTCATTCAATAAATAAGGTGAATCTTTCTGTATAAGGACGTCTAATACAGATAGAACCTTAATTTTTTTATATTTTTCAACGTAGTCTCCCAGGACACTCACACACTTTTCCCATCTGTGCACAAGCTTCCGTATTCCCTCAGCGTAAAAATCTTTGGACTGATGTCTCAGCCAGTCGCTCACAACTTCATCGTCAGTATTAAACTTCGTGCCTCTCGTGAACGCTTTCAAGGGACCAAACAGGTGAAAGTCTGAAGGGGCAACGTCTGGGCTGTAAGTGGGGTCAGGGAGCAGTTCCCAGCCCAGCTCGTTGATGGTCTGCACAGTTTGGGCTGCTGTGTGAGGCCTTGCGTTGTCATGATGCAAGATGACTCCTTCTGACTGAAAACCCCTGCGTTTGTCCCAACAGATAAGCTCAATGTCATCCACTGTCACCCTTCTGTCAGACTGAATGAGGTCATTGACTGATTCGATCACCTCAGGTGACCTCACTTCAGTAGGCCTCCCAGGCCTGTCTTCATCCTCAACACTGGTCCGTCCTTCTTTAAACAATTTAGACCACTTGTAGACATTTTTTGGCTGAAACATGTGGCACCATACACAGTTGATATTCTCCTATGAATTTCAACTGGTTTGAACCCATCAGCAACCAAATCTTGATAACTGACCGCTGTTAAATCCTGGAGCAAAGTTTTTTTTAAAAATCTGCAAAAGAAATTAAATGCATGTGAAAAAGAAGAAAAAAAAAACGAGTAAGCTTCTATCTGTATTAGAAGTCCTTATACCGAAAAATTCAAAATTCAACTTACTTATTGAATGACCCTCGTATATATATATATATATATATATATATATATATATATATATATATATATATATATATACGAGGGTCATATATATATATATATATAATGTGTATTTATTTGTTTTCGGGTGTGTTCCCTTGTTCATGTTGTCATGGTATGTATATATAATTTTATTGCATAGAAGGAGTAGGAACAGATTCGATTCTGGATGTTTCCCCGGATATAAATCAGTGTCACACTTCTATCTTTGTTCTCCTACACTCAGCCACTGTAGATGACTTTCAAGTAAAATGTTAAGTGTCAGATGCCTATATCGCCGCCCACTTTTTACCAATCTTTCGCTCCTTCTGTCAACTTTTATTGACCAGAATATCGCAAACTAAATAATTGACCTTTCGATTGGCGAGGAAAATAAATGGATAAAAACATCGGACAAACAGCCATTAAAACTTATTTCCAATTACAAATGGTCCATGTGGTTTTCTTCTTGATATTTAAAATGTCGGATTTCAGATTTACAATTATTTTATGTAGATTCTATTACTATACTGTGTGTGTTTTTTTTTAAATTCTGTATTGCGTTCATTTCTTCTTCTTGGCTTACGGCCATATCATTTTGAAACACCGGTTCTCGTCTGATTACCAAAACTAAGTAACGTCAAACCTGATCTTTTCCTAGATGATTGATCGTTGGTGAATACCAGGTGCTGTAATCTGGGATATGCGATGTTGTAATCAATAACTGCCCAGAATTGGATATTGTGGAGATTTCTTCCAATTACAGTCGGCTTCATCATATTCACTTACACGCAAATACATTCGGGGAGGTATGGGTCCAACTATTTTTCTCTCCTCTCCAACTATGGTTTAAACACAGATGTATCAGAACATTATTATTCTCTGAAAAAATTCTTACAATACTGAAATACAGGGTGACCAAAAAAAAAAAACGGAACTTTTTAACAATCCAATAAAACCAAGAGTGATGGAAGAAAAATATTTAATTCATAGTAATTGAAACCTTATAACATGCCATTTAAGAAACAATGACGGAATTTTCATTTTTTAAAAATTACGTCCTGTAGATGGCGTCCTCCTGTACGAATGCATTCGTGAAATCTGCTGTTGCGATTCCTTATTGACTGCTGCAACATCTCAGCTGGGATACTGTGAATTTCATTCTCGTTACTAAAATGGCGAAACGTTTACTTGCTCAAGGTCACTGTCTCGCAGTGTTGCCACTTGCTCATGTCTGGCAATACGCACTTCAAAAATTCCCGTTTTTTTTGTATTTGCTGACTTTAAATAACCTTCAAATTCGTAGATAAACCGTTAAAAATAAATCAGTCTTTTTCTTCCATTTTATATTCTTTATCCAATAATCCCTCTTTTTTCGATTATTTCATCTTATTTCCTTCTCTCTCTCTCTCTCTCTCTTTTCTTTTCTTTTTCCCTGTATTCTCCCTTTCTCTCCATCCCATTATCTCCCCTCTTTCTTATATAATGAGATATTTATTTTCTCTTATTTGTGTTCCGGTCAGGTTTCATTCCTCTTCTGATTTCTCGTTTCTCCTCATTTTCTTCTTTATCACGTTTTCTCCATTTCTTTCCTATCTTTTTCAATTTCACTGCTCCAGTTGTCATCCACCCGACATTTCTATTTTTTTTTAATTCTTTCTTCCCTTAATCAAACTCCTCTCCATTTTCTATATTATCCTCGTCGATTACTTTTCTTTTCACTTTTATCTATTATCTAATTTCTTTTGTATACAACTGATTGCCATCTTCTTAGCTTATCCACTTCATTCTTTTCTTTTCTCCGTGAGATATTCATGCTAATTTTTCATTTCATTCGTTTCCATTTTACCTAATATATTCTTGCCGTTTTTCCATATTTCCTTCATTTTCAAATTTGTTTCCTACTTTTGATTTTTCTTTCGCGTTTTCCCATCGTCATCCACATTGTTTTATTTTTATACAGTCTTATAAAGATCTTCTATATGTATACACATACATCGACTGACATATATCTCTATATGATTAATACTGTGAATTGTTGCTTGTCCGTAGTAAAAAAAACCGCATCTGTGCTGCTATAACAATGAACATATTCCAAATAATGATAAAATCCATTGCTATGGTAGCACGAGCCATGCCCGGTGACACGCAGCATTTATTCTTTCATTATACGTGCCGCGTCCTTTCAGAACGTGGGCGATTATGGCCCTCCGCTGCCTTCCTAACCCTTGTGGCTATCAACAAGTTTTGTGTTTCTGTCAACTCCACCAGACCACGCTCCGACACTTATGTCATGCGCTGATTTCCCCTGTCTATTTTCCCTCTATTCGTCCCGTGGGTATCTGATTCGCCAGGCCCTCATTTCTCATTATGTGTCCCAGAAATTTCATCTGCTTCTTCCTTAAATAATTCAAAATATATCCGTCAATGTATTCCTGGGTAATAAAAGTAGACACACATACAAAAAGTCAAATACAATAACACATCGCAATCATAGCGAAAGGAGATATGTGTATGCATATATGTATATATATATATATATACACACGTATATGTATATATATACACACATAAAATATATGCAAACACACATATATATATAAATACAGACACATACAGATATATAATGTGTGTGTGTGTCTATACACACACTCACATACACACATACACACACACATATTAGGTCATCCCATAAGTTCTGTCCGAATTTGAACTTTTAATTAAAATAAACGAAATTTAAAGAGTATTTTATAATGTCTAATGGAGCTGAACATTATTTTTATGTTTAGATGTATCTAAACTGATCAAATTTTATTTCAGAGAACAATAAAATTAAATTTTGTTTGATTAAAACCCTGCTAACATGGAAGTACCCAAGAATCATTTGAG
>OZ038484.1:10973632-11011132 GCA_964036315.1 Acanthosepion esculentum | reverse complement strand
TTCTCCCAAGAGAGTTACAATGGTGAACGCAGCTTTTTCATCACACGTAAGTGGATATTGTTTGGCCGACCTACATTATAACGGCATCTCATATAAAGCTGTTAAGTTATCGATAATGAAAGACCTTTAATGTGAGGTAATACTGGGCCACGATTTTTTTCCAGCAAAACTATAGCATAGAAATCCCGTTCGGCGGAGAAAAACCTGTATTAAAGATTTGCGGTCTCACTGCAGCCAACATTCCGTACCCGTCGGTTTTTTGAAAACCTGACAAAGGGCTGTAAGCGAAAAGCTATTAAGAGCCGACATTATTCGTGTGACGACAAACAATTTATAGGGTCCGAAATAAAAGGAATGCTTCAACAAGGAATAATTGAGACAAGTCCGTCACCATGGAGGACCCAAGTATTAATAACAAACACGCCCCCCCCCCAAAAAAAAATAGGATGGTTATCGATTACTCTCAGACAATTAACCGGTTCATTCTTCTGGACGCTTTTCCGTTGCCACGCATAGACGAAACGCTATGTGAAATAGCTAAATATAGTATTTTTAGAACGTTAGATTTGAAAACTGATTATCATCAGGTGGCCATTAAGACAAAATACAGACCTTACACTACATTTGAAGTAGTTGGCCGGCTGTACCAGTTCCGGGGAATACATTTTGGGGTAACTAATGGAGTAGCCAGTTTTCAAAGAATAATCATAATGCATGACAAGCTGGAAAGTACTTTTGCTTATATAGATAATGTAACTATATTTGGCCACAATCAAAAAGACCACAACGAAAGCCCTCGATGGTTCATGGACGCCGTAAACAAATATAACCTTGCACTAAATAATGACAACTGCTCGTATGGGCAACATAAAATCTATCTTTTGGGCTATACAATAAGCAATGGGTCAATGGCGCCGTACCCAGAACTATTAAAACCTTTGCTCAGATTGCCAATCCCAGATAACATACGTGCGCTGTGACGAACTATAGGCATGTTCGCCCACTATTCACAATGGATTGCCTTTTTCTCAGAGAAGATACATTCATTAATACAAGTAAGATCTTATCCCTTATTTCATCCAGCAAAAGAAGCATTCGAAAACTATAGCGAGACATTGTATAATCCGTAATCACAACTATAGATCCTTCTGTCCCACTGGTAGTTGAAACTAAAGCATCAGACTGCTCAATAACCGCTTCATTAAGTCAAGCTGACCGCCCTGTAGCCTTCTTTTCAAGGACACTCTCTCGATCTGAACAACGGCATACGGCGATTGAAAAAAAGCCTACACCATAGTTGAGGCGTTAAGAAAATGGAGACACTATTTAATCGGACGTCACTTCAGATTAGTTACAGACCAATAATCTGTTTTGTTCATGTTCAACTCAAAGGGTACAGGTAAAATAAGAAAATAGCAAGGTGTAGAATTGAACTATCTTGTTTCTCGTTCGATATCACTTACCGGCCCGGCAAGGAGAATCTGACAGCAGACGTCCTGTCAAGAATATGCAGTATAACTCCAAGTACAAAAGAACTCCAGATTCTAATCGAGGTACTGTGCCACCCGGGCATAACATGGAGGGTTCACATGGTAAGGAGTAGAAATTTACAAATTCCGACTGAACGTATGCTGAGATAAAACCTAAATTTTACCGACCTATGTCTGGGATGCTCATAAAAGCGACACAACCATTTGAAAGACTCAATCTGGATTTCAAGGGTCCGTTACCTTCAAAAACACGAAACAGACACATGCTAACTATTGTAGAAGAAATATTCACGGTTTCATTATGCTTTTCCCTGTCCAGATATGACTGCAACAACAATCAGGCACTGCCTTTAATCCCTCTTTGCCGTCTTTGGAATACTGGCATACGCACATTCAAACCGAGTAGCTTCCTTCATGTCCGAGCAGCTTCGGCAATTCTTGCAAGAACGCAGACTGGCGGTAAGTCGGACAAACCCGTACGAACCCCAGGGTAACGGTCAATACGAGAGATATAACGTCTTAATTTGGAAAACAATTCAATTGGCTCCTTCAACACACAAATGCTCAATATATAATTGGGAAAATCTACTTCCAGTAGCCCTGTATGCCATCAAATCGCTATTATGTAAGGCCACCAATACCACCCCACACAAAAGATTTCTACCCTTCCAACGACGGAGTTCGGCTGGGACTTTGCTTCCCACTTGGCTCTCTCAACCAGGTACGGTTCTACGCCACATACGCTATACCAAATATGACCCCCTGGTAGACGAGGTGGAACAAATAGAAGCAAACCCACAAAACGCACTCGTGCGACACCTGGATGAAAGCCAAACTACCGTCTCTCTTAGAGATCCTAAAACCACGCTAGTGAAGAGATCTGATCTCTTCGACACTGAAAACCACTCGGGCGATCACCGTGCCTGATTCACTCCCGACACATTACCCCAGGATGATGACACCGCTTCCATTGCATCCTTCGTCAGACATTTCAGAGGGATTAAGATCCGAGACCCTGGCAACTCCAGACGATCCTAATGAGCGATCAATGCCTCAGAAACGGGTACATCCAGAAACGGATCCGGAAGATCCACATTCAGAATCAGAGAAGCCTCATCCATCAAGAAGGACGCGATACTTCCATTCCCTGACTAACGGTCGAGCTGAAAATGAGAGAAGTTCCAGCTCGAATAGTCCAATACAAGAACTACCCAGGCGTTCACAGAGAAAATGTAAAGAGCCTGGACACGTAAGATACGCAGGACAGAATGTATTGATAAATTATCTTCCCTTAAGACCTGGGCGGTATTAAAAGCACCCTGTATTAACCTTCAGTAGAAGAGTAGTCAGACTAAATTGCAATAACACTTTGGTGTAAGTTAATTCACTGGTTCTTTTTGTACTACACTATCATTAAACGTAGACGCAATTGTAATGCTTGCATTACAAAAATGAATGAAAAACATTTTAAATGTTTTACATAATGATATATAATTATAATTAAATTCTAAATATTTAATTCGGTATTTATTTTGATATTATAAAAACGCTGTGAGCGAACGAAATTAATCCTACTGCTCAGTCATTTTTCTAAGGTCTTCTGAAGGTTTTACAAAGCCTGATAAAAAAAGTTTGCTTAATAGTCACTGACTCAACATTTTTCTGTTAAAAGTTTATTCAATTTCAATGTTCTTTCAAAAAAACAATTTTAAAAGTATGATTCTTTTTACTATATTTTCTTTTTGTTATCAAGTGAACTGTAATGATTTACTTAAAATTAAAGAAAAAAAATGTCATTAATAAATAATATTACATAAAGTTAATATCTATTTTAAAAGTCGTACATAGTTTCGAAGGCGTATTTACTACGCTTTTTCAAATTTATAATTCGAAATTTATTAAAAATAAATTACTATTATTATTTCACAAAGTTACTTTAGTATTTTCTCTAATTGTTGTTATTCATAAAGAGCAAATAGTCATAAAATTATATTTCATTATTTTTCTTATAGTAAAATAAACAAACAAATATTAATATACGGTTTAATATTTTCAATTTTCATTTAAAGCTTACAATAGAACGAAATATATTCTTATTACTAAATTAATTAGAATTCCAATTAAGAAAAATTTTGCGTAAATTTAATGCCATATCATTTAATATATTTAATTCGATATTCTAAAAACGCGGTGAAAGAAATAACCATGATGATGGGGCTTACTGCTCAGTCATTTTTCCAGCTTCTTCTAAAGCATTTCTTTGTTTACTCAAATTGAACACTATAAAATGTTTTGGCACCAGAAGGCCGAAGTTAAGTGCACTGTGTTGGATTCAGCACCACAAAGCATTGTCTCAAAAATAGTCAAAGACCTCTCTTCTTGCCATTCACCTTGCGGGGAACATCAGACACTTCATTAAATCGAGTGGGGTGTTGCCTGGAGAAACAGCACTCTGGAAGAAAATCAGGCAATAGCTGATCTGTTGACATGTGCCAGAGATTTAAATATTTAATTAACTCTATAATTAATTGAAAGATTATGTAATATTTTGCAAACCTCAAAACCATTATACACTCCCCAAAAATCAATTTAAAAAGTGGAATCTCACGTTTAAGGCTACCGTCTAAAATTTCCGTTTTTATCTTATTGGTATGGGGGCGAGGAAAAATTTGGGATTAAGTGTATAATTAATTTGGCTTGAAAATTTACCCACTCAATTGAAGCAGTAAAAAAAATAATTGTAATTAAGAAGCTTCATTTATCATTTCAGATATCAGCTCGTTTCTAGCAATGCCACGGAAGTGTTGTTTCGTTACTTGCAACACAAATTACAGAAGGCAGCCAGACAAAACTGTGTGTGAAATGAATAAAATATCAGTTTATCGTTTTACAAACAACAAAGATGAGAGAGAGCGATGGAGAAATCTGTTTCAACTGCCAATTTGAATGTTACATATCCGAAAGTTGTTTGGCAATTACATTGGCCTTCAAATTTGATACCACAAAAGTTCAAAGAAAATGCGCACCCAGCGACAAAAAAAATCCACCATCTGTATGTCCCGGTGTACCAAAGAGTCAAATACCAACACCTGTTTTTCAAGAGGATAACAAGAAAACATCTAGTACTGCTCGAAATTAAATTGATGATGAAAATGAATGCTTTTCTTAGAATTAGATAACATTAAATATAAATATTTGAAAGAAAAAGAAAGACTCTGTCCAGTTTTATCATTTTGGGCTGAAAATATTTTAACTGTTCCCTTGTCAAACATTATTGATGGTATTCCTCTCTTTATGTTGATAATTTATTAAAAAAATGTGTTTTGAAACTTTTCATTATGCAGTTAAGTCTTATATTAGCAGCATGTCAAAAAACCTTATAAATACAGTTCATACTTGGTAAAAATTAGTAGAAGTTATGATATTTAAGTTCTGTGGATTTTGATTACAAGAAGGATATCTTGAGTCAGTACTTTTCAGGAATGGCACGCAAAATGGCTGCAATGAAATACAGCTCAGATATAGTAATATGTGCATTTGGGTAGTATACAACAACACTCTCATTGTATAATAGATTAAGACAAGATTTTCAATTACCATCATTAACAACATTAAGAACGATGACATCAAAAGATTCAAGACTTAATGAAAAATATTTTCCTCTCTGTATTTAATAGTGTTATCTCCAGTCAAAAAGCGTACATAATTCTCCATCATGAAGTATATAATACAATTTTTTTACTATATCATGGCAAACAACTATTTGGTAAATGAGTTGACAGTCCATCTCTACTTGCTCAAACAGTACTTGGTAAAATATTGATATGTGTAATGGGGGTCCAAAATTTCTTACAAGAATAATATCAGCCTTTTCATTTGAACAGATTGAGTTAAGAATTCAGGTCATCACACCTATACCAGCTGATGTAAAGGCTATTATATATACTGTAAACAGAGTAGATCAAGTTTATTTTTAATTTCTATCTCGCATCCCTGAAAAACCTTGGTTACCTGATGGTAATAAACGTTTGCTTTTTGACTATCTTCATCTGTTGAAAAAATATTTGCAATCTGTGGCTCACAGAAAAGATGATAGAATTAATCTTTGATGATAATAGAATAAAACGTATTTGAAAATGGGCACATAGTCAACAATTATATCGTTTTGAAGCTGAAAGACGAGTTAAGCTTTCAGATTTAAATGAAATTTCTATTGCTTTGAAGCCCATCGAAAGACAACAGGTTTCTACTTGCCTCAGAGTGTTTTCAGAAAAAATATAATGCACTTTTCACTCAGTCTGGAATAAGTGCGAATAAGAATGATACTGCTGTCTTGATGAACAAGGTTTTGATATGGTGGAACATTTTAAATCTTAAGACCTTTCAAATTGATAAACTACGCAATGACCCACCAGAAGTTAAAATCAGATCTCCAAATGACAGCCGACTTGATTTTATCATTGAGTTTGGTCAAATGGTTCTTGATATGCCTGACAGTCAAAATAATCGTATAAAACAATTATCCAAACACATTGCAAGTACCATACACCATATGTACATTGGAATCGTTAGTCTGTCGACACTTTTTATCTACAAGCTGTAAATATGTGTTACTTGGGCAATTTACAACTGATCCATTTGAAAAAGAATTTAGTAAACGTCATTATGGATCAGGTGGCACCTATATTATAAATGTCCAACAGTGTATTGAAAGTCTGTATATTAAGTAGACATCTTTACTTTTAAATGAAAAAATATATATATTGATGCTTTTGATGTTAAGTCAGGTCACCAATGTACATATGATTATAAACATTGTCAAACATTTCTGAACTTTTTCACAATCTGTAAATTTAGAACAATTCCTTTCTGATGAAATAAAAATGGCTTTCGTATACATAGTTGGATATATTACAAGATATGATAATAACCTCGGTGAATATGAAACCATTTTTCATTATGAAAAGAATGGAAAATATATCAATTGAGTTGACTGAGGGGAAAATAAAGTTACCTTCTGATCACACACGCCAATAATTCTTTTTTGTTTCATACTTTTCCATACAATAAAGGAAGAGCGTTATAAATTATTAACTAACATTTTTATTCTCATTTCTGAGTTACATTTTTTTTCAGCATGGAGAGAAAGCATGCTCATATTTTTGCAAATAAAATTTGTGAGTTCAATACCAGGCCACAGCAGTGGTGAAACAAAACTTGGCGAGTTGAGTTAAAGGGAAATAATTGAGACATCCGGAAGAGGCATGACACGAGGAACTAGAACAATCTACTCCGGTGGACGAAATAAAGGGTTCGGTTCAAAATTCCAATCATCTGAAGAAGGCCCGAGCATACAACGTCTGAAACGTTCTGAATATGGTAATGAAAATGAAGATAACAGTCCGAATAATGTAAATAATGCAAGTAACTCTGTTTTGTTTAATACTTTTCAGTGTCCACAACAAAAATAGATATTTTCATTTATTTAACTTTCAACGCATCCTATTATCTTCAGGTATGGGTCAAAAAGTTATTCTAGGGAATTTTCAAATATAGATAGCATAATTTTCTTCCAATTTTTTGAAAATCAAACGGTTTTCAGTAGGCATCCAGTTCTGGCTCGCAGTTGCGCCATGAGCACACCTGGAATATAGTACGTCATGCTTGTTTCTAAATTGGATTTACATACTTTGTATTTATTTTCAATTTTTCTAGTTCAATCGTTCACTTATATTGCATATGGTCAATAAGTGCACGTAGCTTACAATAAAAATTTGTATTTTATATGAATACTGCCTCATAAAATTGAGATGAAGTACAGTGGGGGCTTCATATCTTAAATTCGAAGGAAGGCCCACGAAACACATGCAATGTCCCTGTGTGCTTTTTGTGCGTGTGTCTATGTTTAAAACAATGTTTATAAATCTCTTTATCACTTTAATAATGGGTAATCGAATGACAAAATGGGAAAACTCCAAAGTGATTCATTTCCCTTCCTGAAGCAACATCATCCGATTAATAAGTTTTATCGATGAATTTCCTCTCTCCCTCCCTTATATATATATATATATATATATATATATATATATATATATATATATATATATATATATATATATACAAAAAGCGTTAAGAGGTCATTTGATAATAATCGCCTGGGAATACCGAAAGGTTGCAACATATATATATATATATATATATATATATATATATATATATATATATTGTTATACAAAAAGCTTTTTTCATATTTTTTTCTTTTTTTTTTAACAAAAAAACCTATAGAACACTACATTATTATTTTAAAAATAAACAAGCGCACAATTTTGGGTGTAATGGAAAGACAGAAAGAGTATAATGAGAAGAAAAGCAAGTTTATTCTAAATGTATTGGTGGGGGGGTAATTATTTTTTATCCAGCCTCATATGTGATAAAGAAAAAATTTCTAATATGTAAGCAAGGACTTAAAACTTCGGATCTCTGGTTTAAAAGTTTCTTCCATTCCTCAAATGCCATAATCGCTATTTTTTCCTGTTGGCAGAGGTTTTAAATATTGTTGTGCTCTTTGTAAGGCTTTGTCTTTTTCATTTTTCCACCTAACAATAAGAACGGAACGACCGAACTCTGAATTGTTATTCTCTAATTATACCTTGACTTCTTCAAGCCTAGAGTTAGCTGTTATCTTTCTTGCATAGCCGCAATATCTTCACTTCTTGCCCTTTCTTACGCTAACAAAAAATACATAGTAACCCTCTACTTTGAGTGGCTCTTGGGTCTTATATTCGGGGAGCATGAGGAAAAAATGTCTTTGTGATTCTGCAACCCCAGTTCACATGGTTCGCTAAGATCTACATGATTCACTCACCATTTCTACTCATTGATCTGAGAAAGTAGCTGTATACAACTGCCAGTTTCGATATTTCTGAACGTATTTGATGTCATGCATGACATCCGTATAAAAGCTTCGATCTGACGAGGCTATTTAAGAACATGACGACGAATTATATATTGGTCATACATTTAATACATTATCGCATTTGTTAATGTCCCATTTATCTGATAGTAGCTTTATCAATCGCATTAACACATTAATAAAATAAACAAGAAATCCTTATTAATAAGAAGAAAAACACGGCATATAATAATAAAAAATTCCAAAATATATTATCATATGTTCTGTAAAAAATACTTTATACAGATTTTTAACCAATAAAGCCAAACACCCTAACACCAGATAAATCATACACGATTTAGTTTATAATTAAAAATAGACGCCGTGTTTGTGAGAGTGTCTTTAAAATAATACGGGAGAACTGTTAGAATCAAACTAATCTCAGTTGTGATAGTGTGAACGACTAGCCTGCTACACACTCTCTCACACACACAAAGAATATATGAAATGATTGAACTATCTTAGTTTCTATTAAATTTCAGAAGGTCCTTGGGTTACGCCGGACTCAACATACGGTCTTTCGTGGTTACATCACCATCTCCCATAATGCAATACGTCATCACGCGGCGCAATGGAAGGAAAACAGCATTTTTTCTTCACCGACTGTCCGCCATATTGGAATGTATTAAATTCGCTATCTTTCATTTTTGTCTTTCTTGGGAACATTTTGCCCTTCATTATGGCTCCCAAGCCTAAGGCAGGCTTTGTGGGTGCTTATGTAAGCGACTTCCGACCTACTTCGAAAATCAGGTTACGTCGCTCTGTAGGAACGTATCTCTGCTCTAAGTCGAGTACCCCCTATCCTAAGATTTTCCAGTGTTACGACAGATATTTCACTGAACTTTCGAATTTAATCAACCAGGAAATAAAATTTTCATTTCGTAAATATTTACAAATTTGCGGACACACTCAAATACAGACCGACCTTTGAAGAAAAATCCCATTAGAGAAGTACATGAAGAAACATAAAGTAATATACATACATCGTTCCAAACAATTTCATACGATGAATAACATAGAAGAACAAATTTATATATATATATATATATATATATATATATATATATATATATATATATATATATATATATATATATATATATATATATGTTTAAACAGAAAAAACAACAAAGAACCTGCGATATATTACGTGAATTTTGTAAAATAAAGTCTTGAGATATAGAAAAAAGGGGATGAAAGAAAAGATATGTGATTCAAAAATTGCTTCTGCATGTGGTTACTTATTCGAGCGTGGCACTTATTCGATTGACGGCGTTTAATCAAGGAAATACGGTAAGTACATTTTAACTTTCAGAAATACAGCGTAAATAACACGGGGTCTCACTCAACACTATCTCTTTCATCTGAACGTTTCAATTTGCTCTTTCTTCCGAGTTCATTCACTTGCAAGGATCCAGGCAATTAACATCCACTCTTAAAATGTCACTGACCCGGTCAGTGTAAATCCATCAACCGTTAGTCCATTAGTGGAAAACGAAACTGTGAAAGGTGGAAACGATATTGCCATACGGATATTTTATAAGCCCTTCTACTGGTCCTTTCGGTTTTGAGAGGCCATTATTTTTTTCAGATCAACTGATCAGATTTATGTTTCAATTTTTTTTTTAAGCTAATCGCCCCAAGCAAGGCTGGAAGCCACTAGCACGCAAGGGGTTACAGTAGGTTTGGAGGAAGAGCAGATAGGAGTGGTAAAGGAGAGGATGTGGAGAAAGATAGTGGATCGATCAATGTAAGGGGGTTACAAAATATTTGGAGCGAGAGCAGATAGGAATGAAAGGTGAAAGGATGTGGAGAAGGGAAGTGGATAGGTCAAGGCAACTGGGGATGTCGATTCAGGTTAAACTTAAATAGTTGGAGATTGTATTTGTCAGGGAAACAGGAATAAGGAAGGGAGTTCCACAGTCGATATGTGCGAGAGATGAAGCAATTGGAGTAGAAAAGACGTCTACATCTAACAGTTTCAACGGTGAAAGGGTGGGAACGGGATGCCAGCCTCGTAGGACGTTTATATTCATGAGGCCTGGGAACCAGCGAAAACAGCTTATCGGAGCAATTACCGTGAAAGTATTTGTAAAAAAGACAGAGCGAGGCAACGTCGCGTCTGTGAGAGAGCGACTGCAGACGAGATGACAGATCAGGGCCAAAGGTAACGTGGCAATTAAAGTGGAATCGGAAGGTCGATTTTCTTCCGTTCAATTTCATACAAGAAAAGACCATTGTGAAGCTATGGATCTGTCTTTTCTGTCCGCAACTATGGGTTACATAGCTTTGACTGGCAACAAGTTTAGGAGAAATATAATTTCAAATTCAAACCTGGTTGAATGTTAGACTAGCAACTATACCCAGTAAAAAAAAATATTTGCAATAGAAAGCACAGCAAGAACTTCATGGGTGGTGGGCCTGTAGGCCTCGCCTGTTAAGGTCGTGACCCTTTACACAACAGTAACGTTTAATAACACTTAAGAGGAGGATCAGCCTTAGTTTAATTTTAAGAGATCGTGTATTTGTTGCTCATTTTTCTTTGCTGGTAAACTCCGGGACAGGGACCCTGTAATAATTTATATCAGAAAAGATAATACACAACAATTCTCATGGTGGGATTATTAAAACTATTTTACAGCACACCAACATGTTGTTTTTGTCATTAGTATTAGTAGTAATTTAGTAATATTCATTTGGTTATCCAAGGTTAGTAACTGAAAGCAACTGAGAGCAAATGCATTTAGTCCTCCTGCGCTATCATTGTATATCGACAGAATTTTAGTAATGCTGTTGTGTGAATAGTTTCAATTCTCCAAAACATTTAACTTATGCAATTTTCAAATCATAATAGAATCTACAAATTTTCACAATCATTACCAACATCAATAATAATAATAATAATAATAATAATAATAATAATAATAATAATAATAATATATTATTATTTTTTTTTGCAGTGGAAAGTGTCATGATGCCATTTCTAACCTTAGGTCCCTGGGCGGGACCCGGAAAGAAATGTGTAAACGCCAGATATCAAAGGAAATAAAAATAATAATAATAATATATTTATATCCACCTTTGCATTTGTTAAAATATTGCCTGTTTTTTCTCCTAGTTTTTCTTTCTTCGCCATGATAATTATCCTTATTTAGACTGGTTTTATTTCTCTTCTAACTCGATTTCTATTTTACTCTCGTAATCTCCTGACGTTATTATTATTATTATTTTTATTTCCTTTGATATCTGGCGTTTACACATTTCTTTCCGGGTCCCGCCCAGGGACCTAAGGTTAGAAATGGCATCATGACACTTTCCACTGCAAAAAAAAAAAAAAATTACATAGATAAAGCCCTTCGTAAAGTGTGGGCTGTACTTGTCAGAACAATTTTTTGTATCTCTTTGAGGCATGGACTTCCAGGGATCCTTTCAATCAGCCTACTGGAATCTTTTCCAACCAGTCCAAGGGCCCCAACTACAACAGGGATTGTTGATGTTCCCATGTGCCACATTTTTGAGATTTCTATTTCAAGGTCCTTGTATTTTGACAGTTTTTCGAATATCTTCAAAGATACATTGCAGTCTGCAGGGACTGCCATATCAATAAGGAGGCACTTATTTTGTTTGTGGTCTTTAATAACAATGTCTGGGCGGTTGGCTCTGATTGTTCTGTCAGTGTGTATTGTGTAGTCCCATAGAATTGTAACAGGTCCTATCTCCGTAACCGGGTCAGAGTAGTGTTCGTACCAATTTCTTCCAGTTTCCTTCCCATAGGAGTTGCAAATTTTCCAGAGCAGATATCGGCCCACTCTGTCATGCCGGGTTTTATATTCAGTGGGTGCCAATATTGTGCAACCTGATATACGATGATCAATGGTTTCTGGATATTTGTCACAGAATCTGCATCTTTGTATTATTATTATTATTATTATTATTATTATTATTATTTTGTATCTTGTGTCTCCTGCTTTGTGTTCTGTAGATCCGGGCCCAAAAAATGGTCCTTAGGCCCGATAGGAGAATTGTTATTTAATTAATAACACTTTTCTTAGTATATGGGATGTTCCTAGTACGGCGATCTTCTGGGCAAATTGTATGTTGATAGACCTGGGATGCTGTTAATAAAATTGTCCTTTCCTCACGAGGCCCAGAGCTTCGAATACTATTGGTACAATCTCAGTCTTCATTCTTCACATCCTGTTAATCTCGATCTCCATGTCCTTGTATTTGGACAATTTCTCGATAATTTTCATGGGGGCGTTTCTCTCAGATCGTATTATATCAATAAGCATATACTTCCTGCATTTCTTGTCTTTTATGATAAGATCAGATCTGTTAACCTTTATTTTCATGTCAGTTTATTATTATTATTATTATTATTATTATTATTATTATTATTATTATTATTATTATTATTATTATTATTATTTCCTTTAATGTCTGTTATATACACATTTCTTTCGGGGACCGAACCAGATCATTTTTGTAAAACAAAAAACAAAACAAAAACGCTAAGATCACACACATATTTACATAGATAAAGCTATTTGGAATCTGGGATCTGTAATTGTGAATAAACGTTTTTATATTCCTTTAAGGCATGGGCTACCATGAATCCCTGCAAGTAGTTTATCGGAACTATTCCAATCAATCCGAGGACTTCAACTGCAATTATTGATATCCTCATGTGCCACATTTTGGAAATTTCCATTTCAGGTTTCTTGTATTTAGATAGATTTTGAAGATCTTCCAAGACACATTTCAATAATAATAATAATAATAATAATAATAATAATAATAATAATAATAATAGCAGTAGTAGTAGTAGTAGTTGTTGTTGTTGTTGCTGCTGCTTTATTTTCTTTGATTTCTGGTGTATACTCATTACTTTCAAGGTCGCGATCAGAGGCCTAAGGTCAGAAATGGCATCATGACATTTTCCACTGATCAGATTTGAAAATTAATCGCACATACTTTACATAGATAAAGCTCTTCGTAAGTGTGGGCTGTAATTGTAAGTACAATTTTATGTATTTCTTTAAGTAATAGGCTACTAGGGATTCCTTCAATGAGTCTATTGGAATCTTTTCCAATCAATCCGAGGGCTCCAACTACAACTGGAATTGTTAATGTCATCATGCGCCTCATCTTTGAGATTTCGATTTCAAAGTCCTTTTAATTTGATAGCTTTTGAAGATCTTCAAAAATACATTGCAGTCTGCAGTGACTGCCATGTCAATAAGAAGGTATATTTTGTCTTTGCAGTCTCTAATCACGATGTCAGTGCGATTAGCTTTGAATGTTCTGTCTGTGTGTATTGTAGTGTTATTATTATTCTTTCTAATTTTTATGATTTGCTGTTTGATCCACTTCGTTATGAAGTTTTTTACCAGAGAATTGAGACAAAGGAAGTGTTTTTGGGGGTGGGGATTGACAAACTAGATGATCGTTTTCTATTAAGATAGTAATTTCTCTGCGAATGAGAGCGTTGATGAAGGGCAAAAACTTTGTTTACAATCACAGATAGTTATGTGCTTCCTCGTATCTTCTTTACGTGTATCGCCATTCTTTTTAATCATTCCTAGTGCTCACATTATTATTGGGATAATGTTGGTGTTTACATGCCACATTCTTGCAATTTCTTTTCCAACGTCCTCTATGATAAAATCTTGTCAAACGTTATAGTTTTGTCAATGAGGTGTATTATTATTATTACTTGTTTTCTATGTTTACTTCTTGTCGTTCTTCGTTTTTTTCATTTTGACACGTCTCAGATGTGTGTTGTTATTTCTTCCTGGATTGTCAATGTATTGTGCTAAACGAGGCGTGTGATGTAAAGAGATTGGAGAATGAGAAGAGGAGTTGGAATAGAAGGAAAGGAATGTGGTAATAAATGAAAGAACGAAAAAACTAATGAAGGAAACACCGAAATACATAAATAAATAAAAGGAGGGGGATATGTAAGCGAAGCCAAAGTTTCAACTTAGAAAGGAAAAGGGGAACAAAAAACAGTAATGTAGAGGAAAAAGGGAAAGAAAGAAAGAAAATAATGTGGAAAAGGTAATGGAGAGAAAATGTAAATAAGAAACTGAACAAAGACACGAAGAAAAGAAAACAGGAAAAAGGTAATTTAAAAAAAAAGAAAGAAAAGGTAAATGAAAAACAAAGGGAGAAGGAATAGGATAAATGAAGAAGAAAGAAGAAAACCTAAAGAAAAACAGGGAGAGAAAATGAAAAGACAAAGAAGTAGGAAAATATAACAAAATCGAAGAAAAAATAGAAGAAGCTAGATGAATAAAGGGGATACTGTTTTGGAATGAGCAGACAGAATGAAAGAATGAGGAAAAGGCAATGGAAAAAGAAACAAAAAGAAGATATAGTAAAAATACGATGAACGAAAACAACAAAAAAGGAAAGAAAGAAAGAAAATAATATGGAAAAGGTAATGGAGAGAAAAAGTAAATAAGAAACTGGACAAAGATACGAAGAAAAGAAAACTGGAAAAATGTAATTTTAAAAAAAAAGAAAAGGTAATTAAAAAAATAGAAAAGGGAATTTAAAAAAAGAAAAGGGAATTAAAAAAAAGAAAAGGGAATTAAAAAAAACAAAGAAGGAAAGAAATAGGATAAATATCGAAGAAAGATAGAAAGAAAACCCAAAGAAAAAAAAAACAGGAAAAGGCAAAGAAAAGAAAAAGAAAAAGAAGGGAAATATAACAAAATCGAAGAAAAAATAGAACAAGATAGATGAATAAAGGGAATACTGTTTCGGAATGAACAGACAGAATGTAAAAAAGAGGAAAAGGTAATAAAAACAGAAATAAAAAGTAAACAATGTAAAAATACGATGAAAGAAAACAATAAAACAACATAAAAAGGGAAAGAAAGAAAAAAGAAATTGGGTGGGGTAACAAGCAATGATGACGGAAATAATGAAAATATGAAGAACAGTTAAAAAAGTCTTCAAAACAAAAATACAAAGAAATAAATAAAGAATACTAAGAAAATTAGAAACAAAAAAAAAACAAAGAATAACTGAAACTTGGTAACGTGAATCAAATTACTGTTAGAATTATATGTAAAATCTAACTTATATTCTTCAAACAATGTTTTAATTGTCGCTTGCTTGGTAGATTGATAGATATGGACACCGAAGCCAGTAAGAGGAAGTGGGGATTTCTGATAGCAACGCTAAATTTAATAAAAACAAACAGAAACTAAGCCGAAAAATAAATAAGACATGCCTTCCCAGTCCGCATATAACCACGAGCTCTTTCCTTGGAAGCTGGGGAGAAAAAGGAGGCAGGTAGTCAGTGCGTAAGAATGGGGTGTCCAGTGCAGATGGATTAAATCGGACCCGCTGTGTTTGTTGAAGCGAGTAACAGGCTTACATTCCCGAATGACCAAAAACATTCGGCCGGATAGTCACATGAATGGACATGAGGTTGGACAAAGCAAGAAATCATCTCTCATACCAACCTCACATTTGCCGTATTCCAAAAGGTCACGAGACGAACATCAGTTCATTTTTTGGGGGGTGGCGGGGAATTTGGCTTCGCGAATGAAGGTCTCAGGAGGCGTTTCAGTTTGGGCACAGGACCGCTGATGGATAACGAAAGTTAAACATGTATTGTCACAGCGGCTGCAGGGGAAAGTTTGAGGGCTAACAGAAAGGATCTCTAATCAACCTCGTGTTGGTACCTTAAGAAATTTCAGAGCTGCGCAAAGAAGTTTTTGGAACGGATTTGCTTATTAATCTTTCAACCACGGGAACAGATGTTCAGATTTTATTGTTTGGCTTGACTTCAAAATCAATTCCAGAATTGTTTTTTTCTTGCAATTTCTTCGACTTTCTTTCTGCTATAGTTAAATAAGATTACATTATTCAGACTATTGTCTTCATTTTTGTCGCCATTTTTATTACAACGTTTCGGTCGTTGTACTCTCCGGCCTTTTTCAGTTGGTTGGAATGTCGAACTGAACCCATTATTTCGATCACTGGAGTAGACTCTTCTAGTTCCACGTGCCATGTTTAATGGATGTAAGTTATCAGTTATCTCCTGTTAATTTCCCTCTGAAAGTTCTCCACTGCCTTAGCCGGGTATTGAACTCGCACTCTTTGGATCCTGTCACTGGATCTAACGAACGCCTTTATCCACTGTGCCAAAACCGCTTCATTAGCAGATAATCCCACATTTCATTCACCAAACATAGAAACATTTGGAAATTTTCTCAAGTTTATTTAAATTTGAGAAAAGTTCTAAGTTTCTTGAACAACGGGGTGAAGAATCATGTTCCTTTTATGAATGTACGTCATTCTCATTCCGTCCTGGGTATGACGATAAACTACATCCGCGTCCTGGGTATGACGATAAACTACATCCGCGTCCTGGGTATGACGATAAACTACATCCGCGTCAAGGGTAAGACGATAACCTACATCCGCGTCCTGGGTATGACGATAAACTACATCCGCGTCAAGGGTAAGACGATAAACTACTTCATACAGCAAGGCCTCTGATCAGGGGGCTTTGAGAAGCGTGGGAGCTCCTCTTAATTGCTGGTGTTCCCAGGTCCGCCCTGACCTAGGGGGTAGCACCTGTTAGGGTACCAGGTATGGTCAAATAGTTAACCCCGAAACTGAGGTAAAAAGCATTATAAAAGTGTAAAAATAGGTTTTAATACTAGAAATATTTTGTAAAAAATTATTACCAGAAATGAATTTTTGAAGAAAAGAAAATGTTACCAGCAATACGTTTTTGAAAAAAATAATATTACCAACTATACGTTTTTGAAAAAAATAATATTACCAGCTATACATTTTTGAAAAAAAATATTTCCAGCTTTACATTTTTGAAAAAATGAAACAGATTTTTGACAAAATAAAATATTACCAGTAATAAAAAATATTGTCGGCATTAAATAACCCATTCTGGTTGATATGACATAAAACAAAATAAACGAAATCAAACAAATGATTCTCAGTGATTGGGTCACGAAAATATGTGAGTGCACTCTCCAATATATTACAAGACGGCCTTCTGTAAGGTTCAATATGTCATTCATTAAAAGTAACGCATTTTTGCAATCCATTTAAAATTTCTATTTAATTCTGTTTATAAAGTACCGCTTGCTGTGGTCTACATGACATTTTCCTGGGATCTGGAGAAATATGGCTATTGTAGTTTGAATGTTGAGTTTATATTTATACTTTTACTATTAAAAGCATTCGTCAAGTATCGAAGCAGCGCTGGAATTAGCTTATTCCTGTTATATTTTGATCGATCCATGATGAAAGGTTCTCAAAGAGCGGTTCTCTGCCAATTTTAGTTTCCAACAATTAAATAGTATAAAATAGTATAGTATAAAATGGTGTCGAGCATCTTCTCGCAACAAATAAGTTGTGAACGGAATATGAAATCATCTTGAAAGCCATTGTTGTTGAGTTCAAAATTACAAGTTCTGCTTTCGTAAAATTAATAGGATGTTATCCACTTCTATTGTCAGGCTTACTTCATCTCATTGCTTCATATTTTCGGCAATGTCTTTTGCTGAAATTGGCTGAAATTGTCGAAGCAAATTTTACTGAATCTTCAGATAAAAAAGTGATTCCAACGATATTAAATATAATCCACAAACACGCCATTTTCTTTCTGTCTATCTATCTATTGTCCTCATCTTTGACGCCATATTTATTACAACGTTTCGACCTTTCAGTATCTGTCTATATTTCTGAGATGAGGTATTATGTACATTATCTACATTATTCAGACTACTGTCCTCATCTTTGTCGACATATTTCTTACAACCTTTCGGCCTTTCAGTATCTGTCTATATTTCTGAGATGAGGTATTATGTACATTATTTACATTATTTGGACTATTGTCCTCATCTTTGTCGACATATTTCTTACAACGTTTCCGCCTTTCAGTATCTGTCTATATTTCTGAGATGAGGTATTATGTACATTATTTACATTATTCGGACTATTGACCTCATCTTTGTCGACATATTTCTTACAACGTTTCGGCCTTTCAGTATCTGTCTATATTTCTGAGATGAGGTATTATGTACATTATTTACATTATTCGGACTATTGTCCTCATCTTTGTCGACATATTTCTTACAACGTTTCGGCCTTTCAGTATCTGTCTATATTTCTGAGATGAGGTATTATGTACATTATTTACATTATTCGGACTATTGTCCTCATCTTTGTCGACATATTTCTTAGAACGTTTCGGCCTTTCAGTATCTGTCTATATTTCTGAGATGAGGTATTATGTACATTATTTACATTATTCGGACTATTGTCCTCATCTTTGTCGACATATTTCTTAGAACGTTTCGGCCTTTCAGTATCTGTCTATATTTCTGAGATGAGGTATTATGTACATTATTTACATTATTCGGACTATTGACCTCATCTTTGTCGACATATTTCTTACAACGTTTCGGCTTTTCAGTATCTGTCTATATTTCTGAGATGAGGTATTATGTACATTATTTACATTATTCGGACTATTGTCCTCATCTTTGTCGACATATTTCTTACAACGTTTCGGCCTTTCAATATCTGTCTATATTTCTGAGATGAGGTATTATGTACATTATTTACATTATTCGGACTATTGTCCTCATCTTTGTCGACATATTTCTTACAACGTTTCGGCTTTTCAGTATCTGTCTATATTTCTGAGATGAGGTATTATGTACATTATTTACATTATTCGGACTATTGTCCTCATCTTTGTCGACATATTTCTTACAACGTTTCGGCCTTTCAATATCTGTCTATATTTCTGAGATGAGGTATTATGTAGACTATTTACATTATTCGGACTATTGTCCTCATCTTTGTCGACATATTTCTTACAACGTTTCGGCCTTTCAGTATCTGTCTATATTTCTGAGATGAGGTATTATGTACATTATTTACATTATTCGGACTATTGTCCTCATCTTTGTCGACATATTTCTTAGAACGTTTCGGCCTTTCAGTATCTGTCTATATTTCTGAGATGAGGTATTATGTACATTATTTACATTATTCGGACTATTGTCCTCATCTTTGTCGACATATTTCTTACAACGTTTCGGCCTTTCAATATCTGTCTATATTTCTGAGATGAGGTATTATGTACATTATTTACATTATTCGGACTATTGTCCTCATCTTTGTCGACATATTTCTTACAACGTTTCGGCCTTTCAGTATCTGTCTATATTTCTGAGATGAGGTGTTATGTACATTATTTAAATTATTCGTACTATTGTCCCCATCTTTGTCGCCATATTTATTAAAACGCACACATGGACACAGTGGATAAAGTCGTTAGTTAGATCCGGTGACAGGATGCAAAGAGTGTGAGTTCCATACGCGATTACGGCAGTGGAGAACTTTCAGAGGGAAATTAACAGGAGATAACTGATAACTGACATCCATTAAACATGGCACTTGCGACTAGAATAGTCTACGCCAGTGAGCGAAATAAAGGGTTCAGTTCGATATTTCAACCAACTGAAGAAGGCCGGAGCGTACAACGGCCGAAACGTTGTAATAAAAAAGTGAGCTAAGATGAGGACAATAGTCCGAATAATGTAAATAATGTACGCAATTTTGTTGTTGTGATATAGACTGCTTAATAAGAGAAGTAATCCTTGTCGTAGATGTTGTAGTTAAATGTACACGCGTCATTATCTCTCTCTCTCTCTCTCTCTCTCTCTCTCGCTAATATTCTTCTTTTTATTTGGGTGTAGAACTCATGAATAAACTTTGGCAATAATCCTTTATTTAAATCAAACAATCAAATATCAACAGTAGAGGTTGTAACGTATTTTGAAATAACACACTTCACAGTGGTTTTGTATTTCCTGATGAAATATACATCAGCTCCTGTTTACGTATTCTTATTGGTTACGTATATTTTATCACGCTTGCCATGACCATTTTTCTTCATGCCGTTTTACTGTACATTTAAATTAAATTGGTTAATTATGGAAAATATACAGGGTGTCCATAAAGTTCGTGTGCACTTTAAAAAAATTATAACTTTATTTGTATTTGCGATAGAAATAATCTGTAAAAATGTTATAAAGTTTAATGTGCCTAGTTTTAAGTATAGCTAAAATAACTCATGTGATTTCAGGCATTACCGTAAATTAGTTGGCAATTTTTTTCCGTGAACTGCAAAATCGTATTACCTTTTGTATTGCTAATGATGGAGGACATGTGGAAACTTAAATAAAATTTCAATAAAACATTAAAAAATCTAGATTTACTTCTTTCTAATCCTTTTTACAAATTATTTCTATCGCAAATACAAATAAAGTTATAATTTTTAAAAAGTTCACACGAACTTTATGGACACCCTGTATATCATCTGCAAATTCACTGTTAATAAGGCAGGGTTCTTACTCAAAACTTTCTGCTTCTGTCCTCGTTTTTAATCACTTCACTGTCATTTTTCCTGACTGTCTTACATTAACAATATTTAATATACTTAAGACGATGTAATTTCATGATTCTTTAAAAAATTTTGTTTTCTTCTTCAGTAATTTTCCATCCATACATTTACTTTCTTTAGGATAGGAGAATTTTGAATAAAGAAATAATTTCAGACTTAGAAATCCTAAGTTATCAAAGTATATATTTACACTTAATTATTTGCTAAATTAAATTATTTCTTCACAATAGGATATAATAGAACATATAGTGAATATATCTTTGCAAATTCTTGTATTCATGAATCATTTTAAAATAATATTCTACAAGTTCATTTACTAAGGATTTACTAAATAACAAATAAACTCTAGAAAAGGATAGAATATTGTAGCAACGAATGCAGATCAAACCACCTACGGAATTCAATAAACCGCAACAATTGTTGGTTCATTTTAAATGGGCTAATTTCTTCCGACATATTGCCAAAGCAATGAATCACGTAATATAAATAGTATTTACAGTTTTATCTACTGTACTGCAAAACTATCTTATTAACCATAGGTTCAGAATGTATTTTCCTTGTTAATATTTTGGTGAACATTTCTGGAATTCCTTGATGGATGAAAGTGAATGTTATGGTCAAAGTTCCTTGTACCACGGTGATGGTCCAAGGTAGAACCAATGAAGAATAACTCGAACACAGGTATGGAATAACACAGATATATTACAAACAGAAATATATACAAAGAAGTAGAAGTATTAGTAATGACAATCAGATTTGGTTAGAGTGAACTATGTTGTCTCGGCAAGTATCACTATTCCAATGTTCTTACAATCAATCCGATATTTATTTGCACAAAAGTAGAAAAAGTGGCACAAGGCCAAAAGGGGGATTGGGGAAGGACGGTCATCATCTGTCTTAAATTAAAACTTAGCTGGTCACGAACACTGACCCAAACATACCAACAATAGTCCGAGCACCTTCTTACAATCAATCCTCTCTGCTCTCTCTTGAGGCGCAGTATTTATAATGTCGGGAATACCCCATTATTATTATGGGTAGTGTTCTCATAACAGTGAAAAAGTTTTATAAAATTCAAACGAAGATATTCGTTTTAATTTTTTGGCAAGTGTACAAAGAATTCCGAGTAAATTCTTCATTAAATACATCGAATCTCAAAGTGTGGATAAATTATCCAAAATTCTTTTTTTTAATGTCCTGTCAATCTGTTTGGTGTCATTATAACCTGCATTTTATCAGGGTTGTAAACAAGAGAAATTTATGTTTCGAAATGTTTTCGGAAGATAACATTTCAAATTTAAACATGCGCATAATGTATAGGTAGCAACATACCTAAAATGAATATAATGCTTATTTTACGGACATTCTGAATAATTAATAAAAAACATGAAAATGAAGTCTCCTATGATAAAATATATTTTAACGAATAAGATTTGCTTTCTTCTTTTTTGTTTGTTTTGTTTGTTCATTGTTTTTGGGGTAATAAAGTCTTCGAGTATTTCGAGTGATTCTTTACAGCGAGTCCTCTAAAGTATTTTGAGTGATTCTCTACAGAGAGTGCTCTAAAGTATTTTGAGTGATTCTTTACACAGTGTGCTCTAAAGTATTTTGAGTGATGCTTTACAGAGAGTGCTCTAAAGTATTTTGAGTGATTCTTTACAGCGAGTGCTCTAAAGTATTTTGAGTGATTCTCTACAGAGAGTGCTCTAAAGTATTTTGAGTGATGCTTTACAGAGAGTGCTCTAAAGTATTTTGAGTGATTCTTTACAGAGAGTGCTCTAAAGTATTTTGAGTGATTCTTTACAGCGAGTGCTCTAAAGTATTTCGAGTGATTCTTTACAGCGAGTGCTCTAAAGTATTTCGAGTGATGCTTTACAGCGAGTGCTCTAAAGTATTTTGAGTGATTCTTTACAGCAAGTGCTCTAAAGTATTTTGAGTGATTCGTTACAGCGAGTGCTCTAAAGTATTTTGAGTGATTCTTTACAATGAGTGCTCTAAAGTATTTTGAGTGATTCTTTACAGAGAGTGCTCTAAAGTATTTTGAGTGATTCTTTACAGCGTGTGCTCTGAAGTATTTTGAGTGATTCTTTACAGCGTGTGCTCTGAAGTATTTTGAGTGATTCTTTACAGCGAGTGCTCTAAAGTATTTTGAGTGATGCTTTACAGCGAGCGCTCTAAAGTATTTTGAGTGATTCTTTACAGCGAGTGCTTTAAAGTATTTTGAGTGGTGCTTTACAGCGAGTGCTCTAAAGTTTTTTGAGTGATTCTTTACAGCCTGTGCTCTAAAGTAATTTGTGTGATTCTTTACATCGAGTGCTCTAAATTATTTTGAGTGATTCTTTACAGCGGGTGCTCTACTGTATTTTTATACTAATATTTTATTATTATTAATAATTGTATATTTTTTGTTGTTATTGTCTGCGTGATGCTGGTTATGTGCAGGAATCGCTCCATGTTTTCCTAAATGAGAAGACAGTATGTGAAGTCGAGGCTCTCACGAAGTTACGTCAAGATTTTGACCGTAGCAAGAAGATCGAGTAATGTAACATCCATAATGGGTGTGATTAAAATAAAAACATACTTCATGTTAGTGACTAGAAAAGCTTAACGGCAAATTTGTATTTGTCAATCTGGTAAGTTTAGACAATAAAGAGCGACTAAATCCAAGACTTCACAAATGGAGAAAAAAATTCAAACACGCATGCGCTTGCAACATCATCAAAATTAAAGTTTTGTAAATTAAAAACACTAATATACGTTTCCATTCATTAACTTAGCGCAACATTTCTATGCTAGGAAGAATTTTATACACGGTATATTGTAATAATAATTGTTTAATCAGCGATATAATGGGACAATACTGACCTGTAGTAGATAGATATTTTAAAGAACAACATGTTGAAGAAAATAGAAATAAACTGACGGTTTTTATAACTGTACAAATTTATTTTTACTTCCTCATGTCTGTCATATATGATCTATCTTCAACAACGGTCTATATTTCCGAGACAATATATTTTAACTATTTACATCTTTCTGACTGTTGTCCTCATCGGTATTGTCGTATTCACGACGTTTCGGCCGTTTTACCCTCTTACTATTATCACTCTGAACTTCTTCAGGTGATAATAGTTGGAATTTTGAACCGAACAGGCACAGTTTCTTGTTCTGTCGACTCTGATTAGAATATGCTGAATGCATTCGCTGCAGAGAGGTAAGACGTTTAAAGTCAGTTAAAAGAGTAAGCACTTATCGTGTGGATGCCTCTGAATTCGGTAATGGCAGTTTAATATTCGAATGACGATTATTTGATCAGAGACAATGATAACTATGAAGGCATAAACGAGTAATTTTTACCCACGACATATGTATAAACGACGAATATAGACTCGCGTATAAGACTATAAAAACAAATATAAAATAAATTGATTTCGACAATGGATAACACAACTGTTGATATGCCGTAAAATAAATTGACACAAACCCTACCACATTTTATCTATAATTTTTCTCTCTATATACACTACGAGGCAAAAAAATGGACGCACCCTTAGACGTAGCGGGTCTGGCCGACCGCTAAAAACTTTCGACTGGGAAGATAGAAATTTGGTTCGTCAATGCAAAAAAGATCAATTCGCAACGGCATAAAATGTTTCGAAAGCAGATAGTTTGGCGGTTTTTTCAAGAACAGTCAGATACCGGAATGTATCTATATTATTCAATGAAACATGTTTGAATTAAGATACGCTGCCTATATAAAAAAAAATTTGGACGCGTCCATAGAAATGATTATGAACAAAATATAAAGGTTATTACATGTGTATTTACCTTTACCTAAGAATTCTTGTGACTTCGAGAAAAGCCAAGTCGCCACTTTTCATGATCTTGGGCTGTGGAATAGATCGATATCTGATAAGATTAATCGAAGTGAGTCACGTGTCCTCAAGTTAATCAAAAAGAGAAATCAAACTGGAACATATAATAGACGGAGCAGATCTGGTCGACCGCTAAAATCTACTGACAGTGAAGATAGAAACTTGGTTCGTCAAGGTAAAAAAAAGATTGATTCGCAACGGCACAAGATGTTTCCAAAGCGGCTAGTTTGGCGGTTTTCTTTCAAGAAAAGCCAGACGCAGGCTTAAAGCAAAAGTCTTTGTTTCCAAATGCATAAGAAAACTTCTAGTCTGTCTGGAAAAAACTCTCGAGTTTTGACGAATAACATTTTGCATGTTGAACGAAGAGAATATGGACAACGTTAAGTATTCCCATTAGGTCAAAGAATATAATTAACTGTATAGTATAGTACTCCCACGACCTACGACATGATTGGATTAAGCTCAATAGAATAAGATTTATTTGTCTAAATTTGATTTCATTCATATATCTACTTATGTGTTTATTCGTTCTGTGCTCATCTTTACTATCACTCTGGTACAATATTTTCTTAATTTCTATAGTGAATCGGAACTTTTCCTTAGCTAAAGTATAAATTACTGAAAATCTGTCTCTTCACAGTTGGAACTCGCAGAACTTCCATTTAGAAAGAAAAATTATATAAGATCAGTTCCTTCTAAAATTAAAGCGCTATTCTTCTGTAATCATTTTACCCTAAGCAAGGAAATAAAGCCACTAAGAATAATGGGTTACTGAGTGTCAAAACATAAGGAGAATTTTTTTTTTAAATAACAAAAAAGAACAGGAATTATGAAGACCGAAGATATCGATTGATATTGCATTTTGAATTCCCCAAGCGAGATGTCTAAGAGAAGAAACTGTTAGTATAGAACTTACGGTTACATTTAGCAATTTCGAATATGAAATAATGGGTCCTAACGGCCAATCTACAACTGCACTTAATTTCGTAACGTCGTGGTACCAAATAGGAACGCTCATGAGAACAATTACCATGAAAATATATTTAGGAAAGGCACAGGGAAGCTCTTTTGGCTGAGGGAAATCGACTGAAACCGAGATGCTAGATCAAGACAGCTAAAATTGCACCTTCTTCTATTGATTTTCTCAAGAATCTTTTTAATCCTGTCCATCTGCATCCTCTTCAAACATTTACAAAGCAGAAGAAAAGAAAATCTTCACGAGTTTGTGGAGGGTAGGATTTAGTTTTTAGTGTATGAAATCCACTCACATGAATATGGTTTAGAATAACATTATCTATTAATACACGCTCACTTAATTAGTATGCGTGTACCCATAGGATGTCACTTTGTTAGGTGAAGGTCTCTTAATTTGCCTTGAGCTTGGTTACACCGTTTGTCTGTGTTATGCTACGAGAAGCTGAATTTCTTTTCGGCACCAGATCGAATCAAAGAATCGGTCACATTTTTTGTACCCTGCTTTAGTATCGACCAGTGGTGAAAAGAATGCAGTTTCTCATAATTGGAGTGAAACACAATATTTCATTGGCTCCCTCCAAAGGATAGAGCTTGGTTCATCTTCATTTGTTCCATATATCCCTGGGCTGACATCATGGAATCGTAATTTGTCGTTAGAATGTTCTTATTTATATGCTTTATTTCTTCTCGTCTTTTACATATTTACTCATTTTCTTTCTTAATTTTCTTAACATGAACCTTTAGTGTTTGAACATATTTATTATTATTATTATTATTATTATTATTATTATTATTATTATTATTATTATTATTACTACTACTACCACTTGGGGATGTTATATTTCTTGCTTTGTATCCTGTAAAGCTGGTTCTAAACTATGGTCCTTCGGCCCTATGTAAGTGATAGCACTTTTCTTGGTAGATGGGATGTTCCTAGCAGAAAGATCTTCGGGGCAACTTTTATGCTGATGTCACCTGGGACACTATTAATAAAATTGTCCGTTCCTTTTTTTCAGGAGGCCCAGAGATTCGATTATTATTGGGACAATCTCAGACTTCATGCACCCACATCCTGTTAATCTCGATCTCCAGGTCCTTGTATTTGGAAAGTTTTTCTATAACCTTCATGAATGTGTTTCTCTCAGATTGTCCTACAATGTCAATAAGCATAAACTTCCTGATTTTCTTGTCTTGTATGATAATATCAGGTCTGTTGGCTTTCATTTCCCTAACAGTTTCAATTGGCATTTTCTTGAGGATATTTACGTCGTTATTTTCTGTAACTGTGTCTGGATGGTGCTCATACCATCTCTCGGTGGTTTCGATTTTGTGCTTCTTGCACGTCTTCAAGTGCACCTATGTTGCTACCCAGTTTCGTGGATATATTCATTTTTGTTAGTAGCGAACATCCTGTGATGATATGGTCGATAGTTTCATCATATTTTCAGCAGATCCTGCATTTGGGTTACTTCCATCATTTATTATTATTCGTTGAGAATGTGGATCTTTCTGCGTTGTGAACCTAAGATGGAAAAAAGACGAGCATGTTGTCTATTCTTTTTGTATCGTCTTGGCTGAGGAGGAAGTGACGTAATTCGTTAATGATTGGTCGCTGAGGAGGAAGTGACGTAAGTCGTTAATGATTGGTCAACAGTGGCATTTATTTAATGAGTCCGTTTGTTGCGTGTTTGGCGTACTTTTTTGCTTCAGGATCGCCTGCCGGAATAGTATTGTTTTCTTAGGGTCTCTTGGGCAAACAAGTATGATGTCGGAAGACCCGAAACTCGTCATGACCCCAAGTCATAACATCACTGACGAGGCGATCCTGATCACTCCTTTCATGACAAATTATTATTATTATTATTATTATTATTATTATTATTATTATTATTATTATTATTATTATTTCCTTGGATATCTGTTGTATGCACATTTCCTTCCGGGTTCCAACCTAAGGTCAGAAATAGATTCATGATTTTTTAAAAAAACAAAAAAAAAATACATACAAAAAAAAAAAAACTAAGATCCCACCCATTTTCCATAGATAAAATCCTTCGTAAGGTGTACCTGTGAGAACAATTTTTAATATTTCTTTAAAGCAATGTATACCAGGAATCCCTTCAATGAGTCTAACGGAACATTTTCAAATCAATCCAAGAACTCCAACTGAAACTGGAATTATTAAATTCTCATGTGCCACATTTTTGAGCTTTCCACTTCAAAATCCTTTCTTTTTTGAAGATCTTCGAAGATACATTAGAATCTGCGGGACTGACATGTCAATAAGCAAGCACATTCTGGTTTTTTTTTTGTCTTTTATCACGATGTCTGGGCGATTAGCTTTGATTGTTCTGTCTGTGTGTATTGTACATTCCTATAATATTGTTACAGAACCTATCTCTGTATTATTATCATTATTATTAATATTATCATCATTTCTATTATTATTATTATTATTCATTTACACAACAAACCCATCTTATTTGTCTTTCTAACGCTCTCACGAAGGCTACTCGCTCAGGGATTTATAAAACTGACTTAATTATACTCATTCTGTTCATTTCAGTGGTCTTTATGTTCAAAATGTTTTATTACATAGATTTTAAAACTTTTCACATTCATTGCATTTTAATACAGAGTTTAAAACTCTTTCATTTAACTTTACTTTGTTATAATACATCGATTTATTCAAATCTCCCTTGTATTTGGATGTTATTTAAGGCCAATAATATTTAAAACTTTTGTGTCGATTAATTTTAATGATCGACTTTTCTGAATTACAAATAATCCTTCTCACACAAGGAAGAATTATTTCAGAAATTGGCAAAGTTCATTTCAGAAGAAAAGTACAATTCAAATATAATGTATATATATATATATATATATATATATATATATATATATATATATATATATATATATATATATATATATATATATATGAAAAATACGACATATTGGGAAATAGAAGTATATTGTTTGTGTAAATTTCTTAGACATTTTGAATGCATATATATATATGTGTGTGTACATATATATATATATATATATATATATATATATATATATATATATATATGAATATTACTTATTTCTGTCTTAATTTCATGCATGAGAAGTTATTATTATTTACATTAATTACATTCGGACTATAGTTCTCATCTTTTTTGTTGTTATGATAACGTTTCGACCGATGTGCTCTCCGACCTTCATCAGGTGTCTGTCCATCCGGGTAACATACAGGGAATTTCAAACTGAAGCTGTAAACTACCACAAATTAAGATCAAATAAAAAGTTCAGTTCCAAATTCCCTTTAGGTTACTCGGATTGGCAGAAATCTGATGAAGGTCAAAGGGAAAAACCGCCGAAACTTTGTTATAGCAACAACAAAGATGGGGACTTTAGTCCCATTGTAAATAAACCTTGTTCTACATTCACTGCTCGTCGATGCAACACTACACGCCCTGCCTGTCAGAGAGCAGAAACAGTGGTTTTTCCATTGTTCCCATTTTTATTCTTATGGATAGTTGGAACACAGGACGCCTCTATCCGTCATCAACCTTCTGATATTACGATTGACCTCTGACATCGGACAGGATGCGCCTGAGAGCATAACCTAGCATATTTCTTGCGCTTACTATCATTATTTTGCTATTTTAGGTGGGAGATTATTTTTCGTTCAGGAAAATTAAACAAACATTCTCTGCAGTGTATGTTTATTTTCGAAAACCATAAAATTATTTTCATCAAGAGAATATTCTAAATGTATTTATCTCATTTTTATAGTTTCTTTATCAGGGCGCTCAATTCATTTCGCATTCTACGTCTGTTAAATAAGTGAAACGAAATAAAACCGTCGCCGCTGAGGATATTTCGATTCACGTTCTAAATTCTTGAGCGCTTATCTGATATGCTCGGTGCCTCAGCAGCTTACCCACATACACCCTTCAGCAGGCGAAATTCAAATTTACCCATTCCTTATCCGATTCATCTAAGAAATTCAGACAATTCGAAGGCAATTTCACTTAGTATTCAGTAGAAACAAACAATATAGCATAGAGAAAATCAGATAAGAAAGAATGTAAATATATGACTAAATTAGAATTTAACATGCTATTGTGCGTACAGGACTTAAATCTGTTGGGCTTCGTCCATGACAGCCGGGATCCCATGGTTACAGGATGATAGCCAATTCTCCTTGGAGTTTATTTATTCCCGAGAAGGTAAATATAGGTTTAAGTTAAAGCAAAACGAAATCAAAATAGAGAAAATGTAATTTCTATTATTAATCTATTACGATCAACTCTTATATACACAAAATGTTAGCTATTAACATGTGTCTTTCTATAGCTTCACATTCAAGGATTTAGTAACTGCTCCTGTAGATTTTTTATGGCAATAATTTAAAATCGTTCTGTGTTCTAATCACTTTTCGGTGTCAAGTCATAGAAATACATCTGCGAAGTTTGTTAAAAAAAAATTGAGGTATTTTCTGATCACTATATCTGTACGAAAGGCATGAACCCACCTTTTAAATAATATCTGACTCCTCTTGTCATGCATTATCTCTACACGAGCCAGATGAGATGAAATCTAGGAAGAAGTTGCCTGTTTCTCACTTTCCATTCCCGACCGAGGTCAAAGCGCTTACGCGGAAACCAATTTATCACCCTGTGGATGATAAATTATTTTTCCTAATTTTTCATTTCCTTCAACCACTCTCCCATATACGAATCGTTGCTATTCGCTCACTGATATACTACTATTTTCATGGCAGATGTTCAAAAGACCTACATTCCTTGCTTCAACAAATCCCAGGGCATCACATTTAGGACACGCCATGTCACGTACACAGGGTCGAATCTTTCTCGTTCTTTTCATGTTTCATTATTAGGGAGTAATATGTAACTGACTTCCGAGGAGTTGCTTCCCTAATCGCTGCAAGTTTAACCTCTTCAAGTAGAGGGCCAACAGTTATCTATGCTGCATGTCCTCATAATATGCAACCCTTATTCCCTCATTCAACGCTCTTAAAAAATCCCCATTCAGTAACCATCAGCCATGAGAGCCACTTAGGCATTGTATTTAGTGAACAATAGAACAAAAAGAACGTCACATCAGGGGTTATTCCCTGCAAGCTTTTAACGTAAAATTCATAGTAATAATATACTAATTATATAATTATCTATAATAATAAACGAAATAGGTTGATCCTGAAATTACGGCTTGTTCACCTAACTGGATCAACATTAAGGTTTCTGTCGGCTAGCAGAACAGAGTAAATATTTTTATTTGAATCGATATAGTAAAATTGACCATTTTCTTTTTATGAGAAAAATTATTTAATCTAGAACCAACCGAGAGAGAAATGGAGTTTATTTTAACATGTATTGATTTTCACACATTCCTCTCTATAAGTCAATGTATTATCTTAGAATATTTCTCATCTCTTCCTTTCTAAAGAACGTATCCCAAAACTTAATCGCAGTTCAAAAAGATTTACATATACAACTACAAACAATCTTTTCTATCTGTCTGTCTGTATTAGGTCATCCCATAAGTTCTGTCCGAATTTTAACTTTTTGTTAAAATGAATGAAATTTAAAGAGTATTTTATAATGTCTAATGGAGCTGAACATTATTTTTATGTTTAGATGCATTTAAACTGATCAAATTATATTTCAGAGAACAATAAAATTAAATTTTGTTTGATTAAAACCCTGCTAACATGGAAGTACCCAAGAATCATTTGATGCACATAATGCTTTATGAGTTCAAGAAAGGAAACTCAGCAGCCGAAGCGGCTAGAAACATTCACTCAGTTTATGGAGAGGAATGTGTGAATGAAATAACATGCAGAATATGGTTTGCAAAATTCAGAGGTGGATATTTCAACCTTGAAGATGAGGATCGAACCGGACGTCCTGTTGAGTTTGATGAAAAGCTTCTTCAAGCAGCCCTTGAAGAAAATCCTGCTTTATCAGTTGAGGAATTGGCAGTGGTTCTCAGTTCAAACCATACAACTGTTCATCGTCATCTTCAACAACTTGGAAAAATTCTTAAACTTGGAAAATGGGTGCTTCGTGAATTGTCTGAAAACAACCTCAAATCCCGAGTTGACATCTGCTCTTCTCTCCATTCTTGCCAACTTGTTTCACCTTTTTTGGATAGACTTGTGACTGGCGACGAAAAATGGATCTTTTATCGAAATGTTAAGCGTCGTAGACAGTGGCTTATTAAAGGGGAAGGACCCCAGCTACAGCCGAGAAGGGAACTTCATGGGCAAAAGGTTCTTCTTTCAATCTGGTGGAATTGCCAAGAAATAATCCACTTTGAATTCTTACCACCTAATGCAACAATTAATGCTCAAGTATACTGTCAGAAATTAGAGAGTTTGAACCAAGCTTTGAGGAAAAAAAGACCTGCTCTAGTGAATCGAAAACGAGTGATGTTTCATCAGGATAATGCGCGACCACACACAGCAAGAATCACGTCACAAAAGATCGAAGAACTTGGTTGGGAGAAATTTCCTCATCCACCTTATTCTCTGACCTTGCTCCTTCAGACTACCATTTGTTTTGCAGCTTACAGAATCATTTGGAAGAAACTGCTTTTGTAACACAGGAAGAGGTTAAAACTGACATTTGCGATTTCTTCGAATCAAAGCCAAAAGAATTTTACAGTAATGGAATTAGTAAGCTTATTAATAGATGGAAGGAAGTCATAGATAATCAGTGAAAATACATTGTTGATTGAATCTGTAATTAAATGTAACATTTTGTCACTTGTTTTCTTTATTCAAAATTCGGACAGAACTTATGGGATGACCTGATATGTATGTATGTGTGTGTATACAACTTATTAACTAATATAGTGCTATTGAAACTTGCTTGTATAATGAAAATATACTTATTCATATCCAGAAATGATAAAATACAAATAAACGTTGAAATATCATGTTTCTTCATTTCAACATTACATATGCCGTCAGTAAATTTCATGGGTAACTGCAATCATAACAGTTGTGCGACCTTTTATTGCTATAATATTCATAACAACTACTTTGAAATTCAAATCACACTCATATTCCTACACACTTAGGTGTATTATATTTGTCTTATGCTACCAACCTTATCGACCTTCTAATTTGAGCATTTATATATGCATATATATATATATATATATATATATATATGTGTGTGTGTGTGTGTGTGTGTGTGTGTGTGTGTGTGTGTGTGTGTGTAACTATACTCGTGTCGAAAAACCTTCTAATTCTTGATTTACCATTAGTTAAATCAATCTCGAAGGGAAAAAATGTTTTAAAAACGAAAGAGGCAGGAACATGAAAGTCTGTCGAAAATAATCGCACAGATACAGGTTCAAGGCCCAAAGAAAAAAAAACGATACGAGTAAACAACTAACTAAAGAGCTCTATACAAACGTAGAGCAGACAGAGTAAAACCTAATGAGCCAGACAAACCCTGACGATCTGCCTAAGTGAAACCTTGGTAGGTTTGTCTGGCTCGTTAGGTTTGACTATATATATATATATATATATATATATATATATATATATATATATATATATATATGTGTGTGTGTGTGTGTGTGTGTGTGTGTGTGTGTGTGTGTGTGTGTGTGTGTGATGAAAATATAGTTATAATGGAAGCTATAATTGTGGGTAAAAGTGTTTACTATCAGGGACAGAGCATGTACAATTATGAAAGTGATCACTGATGTCAACACTTTATGGTGGCCTTCTATTTGATGCCTGAAGGTAAACATCGATTCATCTATCACTATCTGTTTCTTCTCTCTCTCTCTGTTTCTCTCTCTCTGTGTCTCTCTCTCTATCTCTCTCTGTCTCTCCTCTCTCTTCCGACCTAAATTCCCCAAAAAACAACACGCTGGATTTAGCTGCTTCATTATATCGAACGAAGATAGCTCACTGGTAGAAACTCTGACTGATACCAAGTCAATTGCGTTTCGATCCGGGCTTGATGCTTTCGGATGTCTAGTCGCACTGTGGAGCTGCAAAACAGTACTGTCTGCGAATTATATGTGCGTGTGTTTAATTAAGACAAATTTCAAAGAAGAAACTTATATTTGAACATTGCAGCTATAAAATTAATTTGCAGTTGCTTTACACTACATTATGAAAATTATTTAGTTATTCAGTAAAATTACTGCGAAATGAATTTAAGTTTTTAGCTGTAAAATTCAAATCTAAAGTTTTTCTTTTATTTTTTTCTTATATATATATATATATATATATATATATATATATATATATATATATATATATATATATATATATATATATATATATATATATATATATATATATATATATTGCTCTGTATGATATGTTATTATTCTCATACATTGAGTTCTCTACTAAGAGTTTTACCTGGATATTCATTTCTTAGGAACTCCTCGGGATTATTCAGATAACCAAAGGTTCATATATATATATATATATATATATATATATATATATATATATATATATATATATATATGTGTGTGTCTGTGTGTGTGTGTGTGTGAAGACTTCTCAGAGTTAACGCTATTTTTTCGTAAAATTAAAAGAAAATAGTTGAATCCGGGAACACAGCGTTAATAACAATATCTCCACACGTGACAGTAATTGACGTAATTTTCAGTTAACAATATGAAAATAACGTTCTCTAAATTCTTCCAGTTTTTAAGGACATTTTGTTTTTTTATTATTAGTTACTTTGTTTAAATAAATTCATGTCGTTTTTTGGGTTTTTTTATTAATTGGTAAAAATGAACGTATTTAGATAATGCAAAGCTGGCAAATATAACTTTAGATATACAAAAACGGAAAGTAATAATAAGACTAATGACCTTCAGTTTAGTTCTACAATAAATAAATACTGATACAGGAAAACCCGGCAACTGTGGAAAAATTGAAAGAAATAATACTAATAACAATATATATAAAAAATTAAATAAATAATAATTGTAAATTATATTAAATTATTATATTAATTTTAGCAGTATTTACCATTTCCAGTTAAATTTAAAATTCCTTAATTCTTTGGAGCTTCGTTAAAACGCGTCATCTTTCCTTGAGTTCAGATTATTGGTTCTTTAAAATGAAGAAGTGCAGAAGTTCTCTTTAATTTCGAATTTATCATATGAGAATGGTTTCTAGAAATTCTAAGCGAATAAAACAGATTGCGGCAGAGAATATGACTCTGCTGACATATGTTGCGAATACATCGGTTAGTAATTCTGAACAACTAGCAAAATTTAAATGAAAAAATAAACAACATGTACACTGACACTGGCAATCTGAAAGAAACGGCAGACATTTTTGGGACACATAATGAGGAAAGAAGACCTAGAGAACTTAAGACTCACATGATATTCTGAATCAAGGACAAACAAATAATCAACCTAAGGAATATGGGAGAATGGATGACTGAACTTAGGATGTTTTGAAGGCACATAACATTTAACAGACGATACTTAGTGTTGTGGTAGGATCCACCTAATTTGCATAGTGGAGTACCGACGATATAAATATGGTTGGTACCGGAAGACAGGGAGGCAAATCAAGAGATCCAACTAGAGACTCTGCCCGACTGCGACTTAGTCAACACATTCTCCAGGAACGGTCTTCCCAGGAATATACAAAAGACTATATGTAAATATTGTGTACACTTTCTTGTTTCAATACATTTTATTCTAAATACATTTTGTGTTTGCATTATTATTCCATGCATTAGTCAAGTTTCAACACTTAGTAATTACTAAACTTAGCTTCATACATTTTTAAAATCCATATTCAGTGATAATTTGAGGACCATCATTCATACAGAATTGTATGAGATAATATAGTGATTATAAAATATAACGGTATGACTTCAAAGCAAAAAAAGTTGTGAAGTTTACATGGATTCTAATACAAGAATCCTTCAGCAGGAAAACCATAAACCATAGCTATTAAATATTCATTACGCTTACCTTTCGAATCGGGGTATTAGATGGACATGAATCTGAAAACATCATAAAAAGGAATTCATTTATACGAAATTTGGAACCTTACATTATAATTTACAATGTTAACACAAATAACCGAGAACATCATATTGAATATGTCAATTAATCATTTCATCTTCAGCACCAAAATATTAATTAAATATATTAGGATGTTCGTGAAATAATTAGGTATTTCGCCGCTATGAATTATGAAAACCAACCAAAACAGAGGGAACTTTAAATGTTAGCAAACAGCGTTACGAATTAGCTTATCATTTCTTCCATTCGACAATGTCGTTTATTTTGCATTTCAACAATTTAATTCAGGATATTTGCAAAGACGTAACTTGTGTTACTCATGAGATTTCGCTTGAGAAACGAAAACGAGGTTCAACCATTTGCATAAGTCTTTTTAACCAGGTTTTTATAATTGTTTTCGCATGCTGTCATTGTTATAGATGAATAAATAGGGAAAATGATATGATGCCAGTACCAACATCAAAATGAACTTCCACAGATGTCTTTGCTTTGTTTATAGTAGAATATATATTTTTTAATCATAACGCTGCTATGTACGGTGTGACTGAGTGTAAATGAATATAAGACAAATTGTTGAGGAGAGACGGGCAGACAGAGAGACCAAGAAAGAGCAAGAAAAGAGCAGGAAATAAGATGACGAAAGATAACGATTGACATTGCATTAAAATATTTGGAGATCAAAGTTGACAGGAGAGCAAGGAACTGGAAAAGAGTTCCACAAGGGAGAAGTGCGAGAGAAAAACTGTACGGTTATATCTAGCAATTTCAACCTTGCCGCCAATCTAATGCTACGCTTAAATACATAATGTCTAGACACCATAGAGAAATGGTCCTCAGAAAAATTACCATTAAATTTTTATACAAAAAGCACAGGGAAGTTGCATTAAGACGGTGGGTATGTGTCACAAACCGAGATGCCAGGTCAAGAACAGTAATTTTGCAGATTATTCACGGTATTTTATGAAGAATCTCTAAATACATAGCAGAAGCACCAGATAATATGTGGTAGTAATATTAAAATGTACGGACGAATTGCAGATCTATAAATGTTTAAGATAGCTGATTTTTTTGTTTATTCGAATTTATGTTCATTGTATCTGTCATAAGAAGGTCATGTTCTAAGAAGAGAAAGGCCAATATAATTACCACTATCCATCATCTAGGGCAATACAACCTGGCCAGAATGTGGCCAATCCTAAAGCATAATGTAGCCTCAGGATTGGGGGACATGACACTGAAAATAGCCCGATATTATGTGACTGTCGAGCTCCTTACTACTAGTCTGATGCAGTAATCCAAACATTCTCAACCCAGTAAACTCATAATAAAAGTTCGCAACCACTGTTCAGTCAGATCCCTAAAAGGCTAAGATTGTTAAATCATTTCGGCCATGGAGGAAAGGAAGCAGTAAATCATAAAGATATAAAATTCTATTGCTGTTACATAAATATAGAAGGAATACTGAACAAAAATTCACAGGAAAAAATATGCAAGATGGCGTCCATTATGAGCCACTGAATCATGGAAGGACCAATAATGTAGGCGTTTTATTCAGATAAATGAAGCATTAATTCGAAAGGGTTCTTTGATAGTAAACAGGAAAAACGTGTTATTATCAAGTATTACAATGTAAGTATAAACTCTGCAATAAAAGTTAAAAACTAGTTTATAATAAAAATTATAATATAG
>OZ038484.1:10966132-10968632 GCA_964036315.1 Acanthosepion esculentum | reverse complement strand
TACTATTTTCTCAATTCTGAAGTCATATGAATTGGAAGTGAGGATGAGGCTATAATTTTTTTTCTCCATTAGATAAGTGAACATTCATACTTCATTAGTTATTTATGTCAATTAATTAGACTAATTTCGAAATTCTATCCAAATTACTTTATAGAAATATAACCAAGTATGGGTAAATCTTTCAAGAAAAATATTTTTTTTTGTTTCAATAATAGCGAGCCACCAATCAACTCATAAATGACATATTGGTCAAATGTGATTGACTACACAGAAAATGGAGTTTGCGCTTGTAGAAAGTGTTTCAAATAATAAACTGCATGAGATTCTGATAAATGAAACGTCACTGGAATTTTCCGATTTTAGCTGCACATTCGCAATGTTTTGAAAGACACGGCAAATTAACTAGCGAAAGTTCACATATTCTATATGGACAAGAACAAAGACACAAGCACACCATTACTAGATCATTGTGAAATCAAATATGACCTTCATTTAGTTCAAAGGAAAATGATACTAGACAATTTGACTATATTTATGATGTGATTTGTTACACTGTACAGTAGTTTAGTGTGAACTTCAATAAACTTACAAATGTACAACATGGCGTCTCATAATATTCGGGTTTTATATTCACTTTTATCTATATTTTATTTTATTAACTATGACCTGACAAATAACGGAAGATCTTATTCATTGATTACACTTTCTTGTAATCTTTTACAATTTTTGCACAGTTTTCTATTTTGGAATAAAATGAAAGTTGTGGTGATTCATAAGTAGAATTCTGGTTGTTTGAATATATTTTCCATTCACTCTAGGCTTCTAACGGTTTCTCCATTTACACCAATAAAAACCTCTGCTTTATAATTTTCCTGAAAGGTAATCGAAAATAGTGAACAGGTTTACCAGTCAACTGATTTTTTTTAGGTTTGCCTATTAAGAAAATCCATCAGGTGACTGGCAGCTATGTCACATCGAAGCTAACTTTTATTTATTGTCTCTGAGTTGCCATTGGTTCTTAGGGAAAATAATGAGGCGTTTTCCTTTTGACATTTCCATGGTTTTGATTTCAGACATTCTTTACTATTAGACTTCAAGGATAGAGAACGCGGCTTATTATTTAATTCAGAGCTGAAAATAAATGAAATTGATCCATACTTTTTCTAAAGGCATTACTTCGAAGTGAACGCAATGGAATCGATCGGAATTTGAATTCGACTCACCGATTCCACTTTCCACGCCGATAAACGTTACGCCACCCGCACACCCTACGAGACTTATTAAGATTATAAGGCACATATTATACAGGGTGTCATTAAAGTTCGTGTGCAATTTAAAAATTTATTTTTATTTGCGATATAAATTATTTGTATAAAGGATTAAAAAGAAGTAAATCTATATTTTTTAAGATTTTATTGAAATTTTATTTAAGTTTGCACATGACCCCCATCATTAGCAATACAAAGGGTAATACGATTTTGCAGTTCACGGAAAACATTTGCCAACTGATTTACAGTAATGCCGGAAATCACATTAGTTATTTTAGCTATACTTAAAAATTGGTGCATTAAACTTTATAACATGTTTTACAGATTATTTCTATCGCATATACAAATAAAGTTATAAATTTTTAAAGTGCACACGAACTTTATGGACGCCCTGTATTTACAATTAATTTATATGAAACAATGCTTCGCTTATAGAAAATTTAAACAAATAAAACATTTTTGTATCTAAAATCTACATGCATATATAAAAACTGACAAATATTATATATATATATATATATATATATATATAAAAATATAGGTAACTATACTCGTGTCGAAAAACCTTCGAATTCTTGATTTAACAATAGCCAAATCAATCACGAAGGGAAAAAAAGGTTTTAAAAAAGAAAGAGCCAGGAACATGAAAGTCTGTCGAAAATAATCGCACAGATACAGGTTCAAGGCCCAAAGAAAAAAACCCGATATGATTAAACAACTAACTAAAGAGCTCGATACAAACGTAGAGCAAACCTAGTCAAACCTAATGAGCCAGACAAACCTACCAAGGTTTCACTTAGGCAGATCGTCAGGGTCAGCTGAAACCTTGGTAGGTTTGTCTGGCTCATTAGGTTTGACTATATATATATATATATATATATATATATATATATATATATATATATATATATATATTAAATATAATATATTTAACAAGTTTCATCAGAAAAAAATATTTCAATACAACGTGTGCTTAATTCCCGAGAAAAATAGTTTAAGAAGTTGACATTAATTGTATCGATATAAAAATTAGTTTAATGTAAGTTCAACTCATATTATTTTTAGTCCAGGTTTACGTTTCCCACGTACTTTCAGAAGTAATTTAATAAGAACAGTGGAAAACTGAAATAGACTGGTCATATTTTAATCGTCGGCGCTGCATCGATCATGAAGTTTTTAATTAATCGTCGTCAGAGTAATTTATATTTAATTTTAATTCAACAATGTTTCAA
>OZ038484.1:10913632-10961132 GCA_964036315.1 Acanthosepion esculentum | reverse complement strand
GACTAAGCAGCTCTACCTGATAAGATCGTCACTGTAGAAGATGAAAAGGGACTAAGCAGCTCTACCTGATAGGATCGTCAGTCTAGAAGATGAAAAGGGACTAAGCAGCTGTACCTGATAAGATCGTCACTGTAGAAGACGAAAAGGGACTAAGCAGCTGTACCTGATAGGATCGTCACTGTAGAAGATGAAAAGGGACTAAGCAGCTGAACCTGATAGTATCGTCACTGTAGAAGACGAAAAGGGACTAAGCAGCTGTACCTGATAGGATCGTCACTGTAGAAGATGAAAAGGGACTAAGCAGCTGTACCTGATAGTATCGTCAGTGTAGAAGATGAAAAGGGACTAAGCAGCTGTACCTGATAGTATCGTCACTGTAGAAGATGAAAAGGGACTAAGCAGCTGTACCTGATAGGATCGTCACTGTAGAAGATGAAAAGGGACTAAGCAGCTGTACCTGATAGGATCGTCACTGTAGAAGACGAAAAGAGACTAAGCAGCTGTACCTGATAGGATCGTCACTGTAGAAGATGAAAAGGGACTAAGCAGCTGAACCTGATAGTATCGTCACTGTAGAAGATGAAAAGGGACTAAGCAGCTGTACCTGATAAGATCGTCACTGTAGAAGACGAAAAGGGACTAAGCAGCTGTACCTGATAGGATCGTCACTGTAGAAGATCAAAAGGGACTAAGCAGCTGAACCTGATAGTATCGTCACTGTAGAAGATGAAAAGGGACTAAGCAGCTGTACATTATAGGATCGTCACTGTAGAAGATGAAAAGGGACTAAGCAGCTGTACCTGATAGGATCGTCACTGTAGAAGATGAAAAGGGACTAAGCAGCTGTACCTGATAGCATCGTCACTGTAGAAGACGAAAAGGGACTAAGCAGCTGTACCTGATAAGATCGTCACTGTAGAAGACGAAAAGGGACTAAGCAGCTGTACCTGATAGGATCGTCACTGTAAAAGATGAAAAGGGACTAAGCAGCTCTACCTGATAGGATCGTCACTGTAGAAGATGAAAAGTGACTAAGTAGCTCTACCTGATAGGATCGTCACTGTAGAAGATGAAAAGGGACTAAGCAGCTGAACCTGATAGTATCGTCACTGTAGAAGATGAAAAGGGACTAAGCAGCTGTACCTGATAGGATCGTCACTGTAAAAGATGAAAAGGGACTAAGCAGCTCTACCTGATAGGATCGTCACTGTAGAAGATGAAAAGGGACTAAGCAGCTGTACCTGATAGGATCGTCACTGTAGAAGACGAAAAGGGACTAAGCAGCTGTACCTGATAGGATCGTCACTGTAGAAGATGAAAAGGGACTAAGCAGCTGAACCTGATAGTATCGTCACTGTAGAAGATGAAAAGGGACTGAGCATCTGTACGTGATAGTATCGTCACTGTAGAAGATGAAAAGGGACTAAGCAGCTGTACATTATAGGATCGTCACTGTAGAAGATGAAAAGGGACTAAGCAGCTGTACCTGATAGGATCGTCACTGTAGAAGATGAAAAGGGACTAAGCAGCTGTACCTGATAGCATCGTCACTGTAGAAGACGAAAAGGGACTAAGCAGCTGTACCTGATAAGATCGTCACTGTAGAAGACGAAAAGGGACTAAGCAGCTGTACCTGATAGGATCGTCACTGTAGAAGATGAAAAGGAACTAAGCAGCTGTACCTGATAGGATCGTCACTGTAGAAGATGAAAAGGAACTAAGCAGCTGAACCTGATAGTATCATCACTGTAGAAGATGAAAAGGGACTAAGCAGCTGTACCTGATAGGATCGTCACTGTAGAAGATGAAAAGGAACTAAGCAGCTGAACCTGATAGTATCATCACTGTAGAAGATGAAAAGGGATTAAGCAGGTGTGCCTGATAGGATCGTCACTGTAGAAGATGAAAAGGGACTGAGCAGCTGTACCTGATAGGATCGTCACTGTAGAAGACGAAAAGGGACTAAGCAGCTGAACCTGATAGTATCATCACTGTAGAAGATGAAAAGGGACTAAGCAGCTGAAACTGATAGTATCGTCACTGTAGAAGATGAAAAGGGACTAAGCAGCTGTACCTGATAGCATCGTCACTGTAGAAGACGAAAAGGGACTAAGCAGCTGTACCTGATAGGATCGTCACTGTAGAAGATGAAAAGGGACTAAGCAGCTGTACCTGATAGGATCGTCACTGTAGAAGATGAAAAGGAACTAAGCAGCTGAACCTGATAGTATCATCACTGTAGAAGATGAAAAGGGACTAAGCAGCTGAAACTGATAGTATCGTCACTGTAGAAGATGAAAAGGGACTAAGCAGCTGTACCTGATAGCATCGTCACTGTAGAAGACGAAAAGGGACTAAGCAGCTGTACCTGATAGGATCGTCACTGTAGAAGATGAAAAGGGACTAAGCAGCTGTACCTGATAGGATCGTCACTGTAGAAGATGAAAAGGAACTAAGCAGCTGTACCTGATAGGATCGTCACTGTAGAAGATGAAAAGGAACTAAGCAGCTGAACCTGATAGTATCATCACTGTAGAAGATGAAAAGGGACTAAGCAGCTGTACCTGATAGGATCGTCACTGTAGAAGATGAAAAGGAACTAAGCAGCTGTACCTGATAGGATCGTCACTGTAGAAGATGAAAAGGAACTAAGCAGCTGAACCTGATAGTATCATCACTGTAGAAGATGAAAAGGAACTAAGCAGCTGAACCTGATAGTATCATCACTGTAGAAGATGAAAAGGGATTAAGCAGGTGTGCCTGATAGGATCGTCACTGTAGAAGATGAAAAGGGACTGAGCAGCTGTACCTGATAGGATCGTCACTGTAGAAGAGGAAAAGGGACTAAGCAGCTGAACCTGATAGTATCATCACTGTAGAAGATGAAAAGGGACTAAGCAGCTGAAACTGATAGTATCGTCACTGTAGAAGATGAAAAGGGACTAAGCAGCTGTACCTGATAGCATCGTCACTGTAGAAGACGAAAAGGGACTAAGCAGCTGTACCTGATAGGATCGTCACTGTAGAAGATGAAAAGGGACTAAGCAGCTGTACCTGATAGGATCGTCACTGTAGAAGATGAAAAGGAACTAAGCAGCTGAACCTGATAGTATCATCACTGTAGAAGATGAAAAGGGACTAAGCAGCTGAAACTGATAGTATCGTCACTGTAGAAGATGAAAAGGGACTAAGCAGCTGTACCTGATAGCATCGTCACTGTAGAAGACGAAAAGGGACTAAGCAGCTGTACCTGATAGGATCGTCACTGTAGAAGATGAAAAGGGACTAAGCAGCTGTACCTGATAGGATCGTCACTGTAGAAGATGAAAAGGAACTAAGCAGCTGAACCTGATAGTATCATCACTGTAGAAGATGAAAAGGGACTAAGCAGCTGAAACTGATAGTATCGTCACTGTAGAAGATGAAAAGGGACTAAGCAGCTGTACCTGATAGCATCGTCACTGTAGAAGACGAAAAGGGACTAAGCAGCTGTACCTGATAGGATCGTCACTGTAGAAGATGAAAAGGGACTAAGCAGCTGTACCTGATAGGATCGTCACTGTAGAAGATGAAAAGGAACTAAGCAGCTGAACCTGATAGTATCATCACTGTAGAAGATGAAAAGGGACTAAGCAGCTGAAACTGATAGTATCGTCACTGTAGAAGATGAAAAGGGACTAAGCAGCTGTACCTGATAGCATCGTCACTGTAGAAGACGAAAAGGGACTAAGCAGCTGTACCTGATAGGATCGTCACTGTAGAAGATGAAAAGGGACTAAGCAGCTGTACCTGATAGGATCGTCACTGTAGAAGATGAAAAGGAACTAAGCAGCTGTACCTGATAGTATCATCACTGTAGAAGATGAAAAGGGACTAAGCAGCTGAACCTGATAGTATCATCACTGTAGAAGATGAAAAGGGACTAAGCAGCTGAAACTGATAGTATCGTCACTGTAGAAGATGAAAAGGGACTAAGCAGCTGTACCTGATAGCATCGTCACTGTAGAAGACGAAAAGGGACTAAGCAGCTGTACCTGATAGGATCGTCACTGTAGAAGATGAAAAGGGACTAAGCAGCTGTACCTGATAGGATCGTCACTGTAGAAGACGAAAAGGGACTAAGCAGCTGTACCTGATAGGATCGTCACTGTAGAAGATGAAAAGGGACTAAGCAGCTGTACCTGATAGGATCGTCACTGTAGAAGACGAAAAGGGACTAAGCAGCTGTACCTAATAGGATCGTCACTGTAGAAGATGAAAAGCGCCTAAGCAGCTGTACCTGATAGGATCGTCACTGTAGAAGATGAAAAAAGACTAAGCAGCTGTACCTGATAGGATCGTCATTGTAGAAGATGAAAAGGATCTAAGCAGCTGTACGTGATAGGATCGTCACTGTAGAAGATGAAAAGGGACTAAGCAGCTCTACCTGATAGGATCGTCACTGTAGAAGATGAAAAGCGACTAAGCAGCTGCACCTGATAGGATCGTCACTGTAGAAGATAAATAGGGACTAAGCAGCTGTACCTGATAGGATCGTCACTGTAGAAGATGAAATAGGACTAAGCAGCTGTACCTGCTAGGATCGTCACTGTAGAAGATGAAAAGGGACTAAGCAGCTGTACCTGATACGATCGTCACTGTAGAAGACGAAAAGGGATTAAGCAGGTGTGCCTGATAGGATCGTCACTGTTGAAGATGAAAAGGGGCTCAGCAGCTGCACCAGATAGGATCGTCACTGTTGAAGATGAAAAGGGACTAAGCGGCTGTACCTGATAGGATCGTCACTGTAGAAGACGAACTGGGACTAAGCAGCTGTACCTGATAGGATCGTCACTCTAGAAGATGAAAAGGGACTATGCAGCTGTTCCTGATAGGATCGTCACTGTAGAAGATGAAAAGGGACTAAGCAGCTGTACCTGATAGGATCGTCACTGTAGAAGATGAAAACGGTCGAAGCAGCTGTACCTGATAGGATCGTCACTGTAGAAGATGAAAACGAACTAAGCAGCTGTACCTGATAGGATCGTTACTGTAGAAGAGGAAAATGACTAAGCCGCTGTACCTGATAGGATCATAACAGAAATGCTCTCAATCTTCGAAGATTTCAACCTCGCCACGATCACTGAATTAATAAACAAAATATACAAATATCGCCACACACAGGAGGACGTCACTAAACCCTCTTCGTAACATTACCTTAGAGACGAGTTGTAAAAAAATGTTAGCTTCAGAGGACAATCAGTTTAATGAGCCATATAACCAAACTAATTATTCGGCTTCTTATGAATAGAGGGCGAAGCTGAATTAGACAGGAAATACGATTCTACGCTTTTGTCAAGGAAACCCGAACAAGAAATGTGACATTCATAATTAGAATGGTGTCCGAGAGAGAAATAGAAAGAAGGATGCGCATTATACTTGATATATTACTCAAATGCGTTTAACAAGGTAAAGCACAAGGACCTGCTAGGAAGCCCAGATCTATTTGGAAAAGATGATGGAATAATCCAGAACTTATACTGGCAGCCTTTTTAATGATGGAAAACGAATTGAATATATATGCAAAATAAGAAAGATAGCTTGAGTCTGTTGACCATGTTCGTCGTAGTATATGAATATAGAATCCAGCGCAGTACGTAATCTGTTCAATGAAACAACGTTAAAGATTAACACTCACGTGTCAGACACTCTACTGGATCAGACTATATTGCCAATAGCAGCAGCAGCTGTTTCGTAATTCTTCAGTCTTCGAAGGTCTCAGGGGTTGGCAGTGAATATTTGGAAAAAACATGGCTGCCTTTATACACGTCGAATTGAATAATTTGAGCTTCCTGATTGGTTAACTCTTCTATTGGTCAACTATAAAATGAGTCAGCTCATTTTGGTTGGCTCACTAGTACATAAATGTAACCAAAAACTCTAACAGAGTCGAGGATGTATCGCCTCCCAAGATTTATTCAATCTATACGGCAACTCTGTCCTAAGGGAACTGGACACTCTACCAGGCTTTATTATCGATGGGCGTAATCATAACAATATAAGATACGGTCATAACACTATGTTGATAGCAGATTCGGGAAGAAAAAACTAGGACTTCCTAGAGAGTGTGTTAGAAGAAAGCATGATCAAAGGAATAACCATTAAATGTACGAAAGGCAGAAGGTATGGTCATCTGCAAAAGAACATGATACGAGTTATGAATTGTAGATGCAAAAGGCAAGCATGAAAATAAATATCTGTGAAGCGTTTTAATGGGGTGGGAAATGCGACAGTGAGACCCGAACATGCATTGAACTAGCGAGAGAAGCATACAAAAGAAAGGCAAGGTGCTGAAAAACAGAAACAAATTATAAGAAACAAAGGAGCGAGTGCTACATTGCTGTGTGGTATCTATGCTCTTATATGGCCATGAATGCTGTACAATTTCCTCACGAATGAAGAAAAAGAATGAAACAGCAAAAGTGTTCTTCTATAGACGGATGCTGACCATTCCATGAACAGAAGAAGTAAGCAGGAAGCAAGTCTTCAAGAAAATATCTACAGAAAGAACACACTGAGACAGGAGAAACAGATAAAATTATTTGGGCACAACCTTGGTGATGGAGGACTTGGAAAATTTAACCCTCATAGAGCACATTGAGTGTAAAAGAGATAAGAGAAGAATAATTCTTACCTTTTTTTTTTAAGCGTATCACCCCAAGCAAGGGGTTATAGAAGGGCTGGAGGAAGAGCAGATAGGAGTGGTAAAGGAGAGGATGTGGAGAAAGAGAAAGACAGTGGGTCGATCAAGCCAAGGGGGTTACAGAAGATTTGGAGCGAGAGCAGATAGGAATGAAAGGTGAAAGGATGTGGAGAAGGGAAGTGGATAGATCAAGGCAACTGGAGATGTCGATTGATGTTACACTTAAATAGTTGGAGATTGTATTTGTCAGGGAAACAGTAATAGGGAAGGGAGTTCCATAGGCGAGATGTGCGAGACATGAAGCTATTGGAGTAGAAGAGACGTCTACCTCTAACAGTTTCAACGGTGTAGGGGTGGGAACGGGATGCCAGCTTCGTAGGATGTTTAAATTCAAGAGACCTAGGGACAAGCGAAAGCAGCTCCTCGGAGCAATTACCGTGAAAGTATTTGTAAAAAAGATAGAGCGAGGCAACATCGCGTCTGTGGACAAGATTATGCGAATGTGTAACCGAAATGTTAGTGGGGGCCTAAGCAAAGTTAGAATAACTGCTAGAATCTACACGAAATAGTAAGTTGCGAAAAGACATTCCCTGAAAGGATGTGGCACATAGAAGAAGAAAAAGAACAGGAAAAACAGTTTAGAACCACAGAGGATGTTCTCTGAACAGAAAGCATCCCTCACAGAATATATATACTAACATTTTCGAGACATTTATGCCTCTAGAATTTTGACTCTTCACCAGAACGATTGTAAAATTAATTGTTTGAGAGTTAACATGCAAAGTCGAGCGGTCGCTTTCAGGTGGAAGATTATATTACGCCAGTATTTGAAATGACTTTCTTGAAAAATTTAATTGAGAAATGTGAACACACTTTGTCTCGAATATCGACCATTTACACTAGCGTGAAAACTCATCCAATCAGCAGAATCTTCTTGCGAAATATTTGTGGATACCCTGCAAGAAAAACTAAAATAAATCCGTTTTATGTGCTTGCTAATGCCGTATCATTTTGAAAAATAAAGTCTGATAATAAAAGATAAAAATGTTCTACATTTCATAAAGTTGATGGGACGTGTTATACACATATGAAGAATTGCGGAAATATTTGAAATACAAACACACACACACACACACAGATAGAAAGCGAGAGAGATAGACACGCACACACCCATCTCACAAGTATCTTACCAAGAACTCAAACCCTTTAAGTCGTTTCCCATTCACAGCGGGATAAACACGCAAGAACAATCAAGACAACTGTGTCTCTTCTTGCTGTCATGTTACATTACGTGTCTCGATGTCGCTTCTCCCCGTAGAGTGGACACGGCTGGTTTATCATGCATGGACTCAACACAGTGTAGGGTCCCGTTTCTGCATGTTAGTCAAAATGGGGCCTGGAAGAGTAGGATCTCTTATTAAAACCGAGCCCCCACCCAACTAGCACATTATGTTTGTCCCTTTCTTTGCTTTACGAGTCATATCAGGTTATCCCATACACACCCCCTCGCAAACCTAAGCACATTTTTTACAGCCACTCCATTTTCAATCGTTTTGTCTCGATCCTCTTTTGTGAAACAAACCAGACAATTCTTTCCTTGCGTTTCTCGATATTCTTTCATTTTGACATGTCCTTTTTCATTGTCGATTGTTAAGTTTCCATCCAATTTACGTCAGTCTATCTATCTATCTATCTATCTATCTATCTATCTATCTATCTATCTATCTATCTATCTATCTATCTATCTATCTCTTTCTCAGTATGTTCTTATCTATCTATCTATCTATCTATCTATCTATCTATCTATCTATCTATTTGTTTCTTTATATCTGTCTTAATATGTTCATATCTATCTATTTATCTATCTATCTATCTATCTATCTAAGTCATATGTTGTTCGCGGAACAACATCGTTACTTATTTGCTTTTCTCAAAATTCATTTCAAATATCTATATATTTAACATAATGATATTATCATTCTCAATCTATCTATCTATCTATCTATCTATCTATCTATCTATCTATCTATCTATCTATCTATATATATATATATATTATATATATATATATATATATATATATATATATATATATATATATATATATATATATATATATATATATATATATATATATATCATGGGTACCTCGATGTCGTGTAATGGTTAAAGATTGTCTCACTAGAAAAATTGCGAATGAGTAGTGAGTTAGTTCGTGGCTGGGTGCACCATATTTTCGTCCTTGTACCACACCTGAGCTATTCAATAGAAAATCAACATATCATTCTGTCTATTCTGTCTGTTTCTATCTCATATATTTTGTTTATTCCAAAACCATCTTTGTCCATACCATTTTTGTCCATTCTATTTTTGTCCATACTATCTTTGTCCATTCTATTTTCGTCCATACCATCTTTGTCCATTCTATTTTTGTCCATACCATCTTTGTCCATACCATTTTTGTCTAAACCATTTTTGTCTATACCATTCTCCATTCGGATATAAAATGCATAAATATGATTTCTGGCTTAGAAAAACTGACAACGCTTAGTATTTTCATATTTGCAAAACTAAATGGCATATTTTTCATATTTCTGTACGTAATACATTCATGTACTTGCAAAATCGTTAGTATCAATGTAGTAAAATATCTTGGAAAAATGGGTGTTGATTTATTTTTTGATTTATATTTTGTTTTATTCTATAATCCGTATGTATGTTTTTTTTTTTTTACATTTAATGCATTTCTTTAATTTATTTTGCGATTCGTCTACCCAGGATTTTGTTGCAAGGGGAGTGTCTGAATTTCTAACATTTAACAAGAACAAAAATACATATTTTAAATGAAACATATAAAAGGTTATTTTCTGGAGGAAAAGTAGGAGCATAACATTCATATATTCTTTTCATAAATATACAATAGCAATAAAAGGTTCAATTTCCCTTGCAGTGAAGTAATTAACTGTTCTTAGTCCTGTGTGAAATATGTGGATATACTTTATGATGGTCAGCTTCATGTATTCCTGATTGCATAGACCATGGCTGAATCAGCGACTGCTGATTATTACCTACCATTGTGTTTGTGCGTGGTGGATGCGTGTGCGTGTGTGTACACAAGTGTAGATCAAACTGTCCCGAGAACTTTTTGAATATAAGGTTTTCATTATTTAGAAAATAATTACACAGTGGCTCGCTAAAATCTTTCTCTCGAATTTTTGGGGCGGAGATTAAAGGTGTTATTTGTGTTATTTTCTAAATGGTACAAAAATAACACCTGGTAGGTTTTAAACTACGTCCGCAAATACTTTGGCGGTATTTGCTCTAATAATTATTGTTTATACAACAAACATTCTGATGGAAGTTTATCGCTTGAAAACTATGTACAGAGCAACCTCGGTTCTCGAACGTCTCACATGTTAAAGAAATAGGTTATCCAACAGAAAAATTCGAGATGAAAATGCCTAGGTTATCGAACAAAATGTCGGTTCTCGAAAAGCATTGCCGATCCGATTCGAACCGTGCCGACACGAAGAGAACCGAACCGGACGCGAACGGAATCATTTCTGAGTCGACCGCCATGTTGTATACATTCGTCTGTTGTGCTCTGCATTTTTTTCCAATTTTATTGTACTGTGCCTTTTTTCTCTTGATTAGTCCTCAGTCATGGCTACAAAAAAGCAACAGTGACACTGGAAAAATGAACAGCAAAAGACTTTCGCTGAGGAAATGTCTTCTGAAGAAGAGGAAGGAAAGGGGGTTGTACCAAGTTCTTTAATCAGAGAACGCCGTGCTAAATGTGGTGATGTGCATAGTTACGTGAAACAATATCACTCTGATACAGCGGTAGCAAACAGAGCAGTGAAAATTTTCAGTTTACAATGTCTCCGTTTAGAAAAATGTTACAACGCGTGCAACTAACATTGGACAGATTTTTACTGAAAAAAGAAAGAAAAGAATCTCTATAGGAAGCTTTACCTGAATATTATATATATATATATATATATATATATATATATATATATATATATATATATATATATATATATATATATATATATAGTGACACGCATAAGTATTGGATACATGTTATTTTCTGTTATAACCCTAGTTTATTTTCGCCATTTTGCCTGATATTTGGTAAGTAATATCTCGTAAAGTTGTTTTACTTGTATGTGAAAGGAAAATTAAAAAAATGGCGAACATAAACTAGAGTTATAACAGAAAATAACATGTATCCAATACTTATGCGTGCCACTGTATATAGTATAAAGTGACCATTGAAGCCAACACACAGAGGCGACAGGATGTTCCATGTCAGACGCAATCGTCGACCTGACGATTGCGTTTAAAATGAAACAGCCTGCCGCCTCTGAGTGTTGACTTAAATGTTCACTTTTATAGTTATATTTACATACGCTCTATCTCTGATATTGAGCACTTTATCCCATAAATATAGCACACCTTAAAACTATATTTCTTCATATACACATACATAGATACATACACACACACACACACACACACACACACACACACACACACACACACATATATATATATATATATATATATATATATATATATATATATATATATATATATATATATGTTGGCCGAAACTAGACGAGGAATCTAAATGAAATAATAATAATAAAAACGAAAGAATATTAATCTACAACCCACTGTATCTGAAGATTTCATTTTTTTTATCGTTCAATATATATATATATATATATATATATATATATATATATATATATATATATATATATATATATATAAACCACGTCACGAGCAGGCAGGACTTTAAAGAGAGTGAAAATGAGAGAAAGAATGGGTGTATAGGGAGGATTGAGGTTAAAAAAGGACAAGGATCAAGGAAACAGAAGAGGACGATTGGCATTGCATTTATATATTTGTAGATTGTAGTTATCAGGGAAGCAAGTGATAGGAAGAGTGTTTCAATGTCAAGATGTACGAGGAAAGAAACATTTGAAGTAGAAATGGCGGTTACGAACTATTTCAACAGTAAAACGTGTGGGACGTAGATGCCAGTCTAGTAGCACGCATAAATTCATGTTGTCGGTGCACTAGGGGAAAAGCAATGGCCATGAAAAGATCTGTAGACAAGACAAAGGAAAGCCACATCACATCTGTGAGATAGTGTTTGAAGTCGAGAAGTCGATATATGTTATATTAGCATGTAAATAAGTATTCATCTGGAAACGAATGGAAATTAATGTATTTTATATTAATTCTAATGCAAAAAATGATTCGGTTCTCGAAAAATTCGGTTTTAGAACAGACTTTCAGAACAAATTATAGTCGAGAATCAAGATTACTCTCTATATATGATTTAATTCTTATATTTTTCGATTCACCGCGTGACTTAGAAATATATTATATACTAATAATTAATATAAGTGACATCAGACCATAAAAGGAACTGCTGATTACAGTAATTCCTCTTACGCATTTTTTTCTAAAAATAAATAAGCAAAATCGGGGGTGCGTATTATGCACAGTTACAATAAACATCTTTAAAAAATTGCCGTAAAATAAAAAAAGAATTATCATAAAACTAAATTAGAATAATATTATTCTATGTTTAAAATCGTTTTTTTTAAATGAGAGTAAGGAACGCTTGCCGTAATGAAATTGGAGAGGTACAATTTATAGGATTTGATTACCAAACACGGGATGCGTATTATATATGAGTAGAAGCGTTTACCCACATTTTCAGCATAATTTTAGGTCTGCGTATTATGGATGAAGGCGTATTACACATGGGAAATTACGGTATTTACGGCTAATTTGTTTAAACACGTGGCATTGCTTGTATGTAAAATGTTGCGCTAAAATAAGTAACCAAGTAATCATTCTAAGTTCTCTGCATATCGTTACCTTTCTTTTTCATAATTTCTTCGTTGTATTTTTTCTTTGAAAATATTTTTCAAAATTGTCTTTGATGAATTTGCTTTTACTTTTCATTCGTTATTTATTATCTTTTCTTTATTCTTTTGCTTTGGTTTTAATTTTTTACTTCTTTAAACCTGTATGCTTTTTTTTTCTATAATTCAATAATTATTTCGTCGCTCTTTGTTGTGTTGTTCTCTCATCTGTTTTCTCTTCTTAACTTCAGTCGACATCACCACCCGTACTATTACGGGTTTTTTCGGTCTTAGATTTGCTACAGATTTGAGCATCTGACAAGTTCCCTCCACATATCTTGGTTCAAGGCCACAGGCATTTATTCTCGCGTTGCGTATCTTGGACAACTAAATCTGACAACCTATATCTCTCTAGCTTATGCCCTCTAATTTGAAGTGTCGTCTTGCCACGGACACGTGAACGTCGATTTTTCGAGGGATCACAACACCCTGGTCGATGACATTAGTTTACGATACCAGCGATTAGGCGTCATCACAGCAATGGTTGCATATATATTAAGTACCTCCAAAGATTGGTTAAAATATGAGCATATATGTTGAAAAGACTCCGTAAATTTTTATCGTCAAAATCTTTATTAGTCAGACGAAAGACCAAAATATTATAGTAAATTTCATTTTTTATCCTGTTTAAAACGATCGAAATTTCGATTAAGTTTTTCTCTTATGTCAGCATATAACCATTAATAAGTTCAGCAAGATGGAACGATTTTCCGTTAAAAAACATTGGTTTGGAAATTCTGGTAAAATCAGATAATTGACAAATTTTATTCGGACTATTGACCTCATCTTTGTCGCCATATTTATTACAACGTTTCGGCCGTTGTACGCTCCGGCCTTCTTCAGGTGGTTGGAATGTCAAATTGAACCCTTTATTTCGCTCACTGGGGTAGACTGTTCTAGTTCCACGTGCCATGTTTAATGAAAAATAGTGTTGCCAGCTGTACAATTTTGGGAAAAATAATATTACCAGCTATACATTTTTGGGAAAAAATAATATTACCAGCTATACATTTTTGGAAAAAAATTATATTGTCAGCTATACATTTTGGAAAAATAATATTACCAACTATACGTTTTTGAAAAAAATAATATTACCAGCTATACATTCTTGGAAAAAAATTATATTGTCAGCTATACATTTTGGAAAAATAATATTACCAACTATACGTTTTTGAAAAAAATAATATTACCAGCTATACATTTTTGAGGAAAAAAGACGTTACCAGATATACATTCTTGAAGAAAAAATATTACCAGAAATAAAAATTATTTTTCGGCATTAAATGACCCATTGAGGTTGATATGCCGTAAAACAAACCAAACCAAAACAAACCAAATCCTTACCAGAAAAACCTCGTTGAGGAACCAGTTTAGTTATCGACGTTGCCAGTAGAAGCCATAGAGTGACATGGCACAAATTCTTCACTATCCCTTTTAGTGTATGATTTTCTTCCGTTTTTTCTTTCTTTCTTTCTTTCTTTCTTTCTTTCTTTCTTTCTTTATTAATTTCTTACATCCATTTGTCTATATTTCAATCTATTCTTCTCTGTATCATTCACTTTGAACAATATATCCATTTTCGCTATATATTTAATATCTATGCATTGTTATACATTTTACTTTCGTTCATTGAATAATATTTTTATGTATTTTTAATTTTCTAGCATTCATTCATTTTCTTTCTTTTTGCTTTCTTATTATTTTATTTCTTGACTATTCTTAAAATCATCGCATCACTTCCTGTCATCAGATTTACAGCGATTTGATTTTATTCAAATTCAATCCTTTTATTCAATACATTTTCTCGTCAATATGAAACACGTCATAATTTGATGGCAATGTAAAACGTTCCTGTAGAATCGATTAAAACGACACAATGATATATACATACATATATATATATATATATATATATATATATATATATATATATATATATATATATATATATATATATATATATATATTGAAAATAAAATGATTATACATATTAAAAGGTTGGTGTAAGAATAAAGCATTTTATCTAAGCTCGGGAATATATAAAAGCCATCGTTACGAAATCACCTGACTAAAACATTCAGGTATTTTAGTACAAAATGTGTAAAAGAAAATTTATTTTGAAAAATGCCATCAACAGCTAAGCCATAAAATAGACGCATATACGCATACACACACACACACACACACACACACACACACACACACACACACACACACACATATATATATATATATATATATATATATATATATATATATATATATATATATATATATATATATGCAAGTTTCATTAAAAACGACAGACAAGGTACTACGGTTAAGTTTTTTATTTAATTTTTCTTGTGTACGTCCAAGAGCTTTCTTTTCTGGACAAAGGGTGTGTACGAACTGTCCAAATGTTTTACTTTTCCCTACTTGGACAGTTCTTACACACCCTTCGTCCAGCAAAGAAAGCGCTTGTACGTACACAAGAAAAATTAAATAAAAAACAACCGTAGTACCTTGTCTGTCGTTTTTAATGGAACTTGCATAAATATATATATATATATATATATATATATATATATATATATATATATATATATATATATATATATATATATATGCGCGTATGTGTGGGAGAATGTGGGAGATAATTATTGTTCAAGAAAATCGATTTACGGAATAACGCGTTAAGAGCAACAAAGCCACATGACTATTCTGTCTTAGCAGTGCCTCATTGAAGCATATATTTTCTTTAATTGTTCAAAGTCAGCGAGAAATCCTGAATGAGTAAGAAAGCCTTTTTTTTAATGAAATAATGCTCTTTTTTTAATTGAATTAATGTTGGAATGTTCTTTGCTCTCAGGAAATTATGTTGATTTTGAGATTGAATGAAGTGCACCAACTCTGAGCCGACCGAAGTTGCGCACCGAATCACTTTCATCTTCTGGAATTGCATTACGCTTTGGGCTTTTCAATAAATTATTATTAGTGTAAAAATAATTGACTCATAGTTGAATAACGTTTCATTACACATCACGAATGTTTCTGAGCTTCATAACTGAGACGCACTTAATATACCATGAAAAGGATATTTTCCTTCTACTCCAGAAGAGGAATCATCAAATATATATTTACGTGTTTGCGGAAATTTTTCAATGTGGTAGTGAAAACGATGATGATGCCTTAGAATATCCCAGAAGAGATAATTGATAAGCTTTACATAATCTGAGTAAGAAGAATAAATTAAAATTGCTTTAATGGCTTTGAGATGCGAGAAAATGAATACATAAAAGCGAGGTTATTTTTTATGCTACGAATTATGTATACATGTAAACGAATCTTCTTAATATAAATATTTTACAGATCAAGTATTTATATGTTTTTACAGTCAGTTTCACTATATACAAGGCACGGGTGACACTTGAGGTAGAGGGTTATGCTAAGAGACAGTTTTTACGGATAGGAGGGGGAATATAACGGTTAACTCTAGACTTGAACAGGTTAAGATACTAATGATCGGGGAAACATACTCTTTGATGCCTGTTCAGTGTTTCGTGAAAAATGATGCGTTCGGTTGGAAGTCGCTTCTCATCGAGGCAATGTGAGTGGTTTCCTTCAATGTATGTGGCATGAGGGATCCAACCCGTGAAAGTAAAAAATGGCGAATCCAAGGAATGTATAAGTATCTAGCAGTAGAGCCCGGCGTTGCCCGGGGATGTAACAGTAAGAGTTGGGGACGGCTGTTGCTTTGAAAGATGTGCTTTGTAAGTCGATATGAACTAAGTTTCTACAAAATGTTGAAACGCAATGCACACCAAGCTTAAGCAGACATCATGCAGGCCCAAGTATTCGAAGGTATCGAAGGAAGTAACGGAAAGCCGTTGTAGCATCAGCCATTTGCCATTACTAAGACATCTGTGAGTAAAAGCTGGCAGCAGTTACTGCTTTAACCAAATTGGGCCGTTAAGCATTACTGGAAGCACTTGTGGTAAGTAGTCAAGAAGCCACGATTCAGTTGCAACATACATAGGGATTGAAGGGAAAACGTGCCGTGAGGAAGCCATAGACATAAAGTATGTGCCGTGCGCAATCACATACAAACCGCTTGTCTAACTAAAAGACGCGTCTTATGCCCAAAAGACGGCGCTGCCACGACCACAACGCAGAACCGTAAAACCGAGCGAAGAGCGAACAGTGACGGGGTGTCATGGTAAGAAATTTTCTGTGATCTAACTTCCTTTATTCTGATCTGTCACTATCTACATCGCGGCTGAGAGCCCTTAAAACCGCAACAGGGTTAGACGTAAGGCCGAGCATCGTAATTGCAATGGAGAAGTGCCATCTCTTCAGTCGCAGTCAACATCACACTGAGAGCTCATGGAACCGGACCGGGGTCACCGTACGGCCTAGCGCCTCAAATGCAATGAAGTGCCTTCTCTTCAGTTGCAGTCAACATCACGGCTCAGAGCTTATGAAAACCGACAGGCGTCGCCGTACTTGGCGTGTGGTTTTAGGTTTTTTTACACGACTACAAACAGAACAATAGAGCCGTATCGCTGACATGTTTCACCCATGGCAGCAATAAAGTGTATATGCAAGCAGAAGCAGATGCACTCGACTTTTGTGACAATTAAACGAACTCCGAAGCTTCTCACGTGTGAATGTGCTTCTATGCACTGGTACGAACTGCAGGTGCTCCAATCAACTGTTAATGAAACCGGAACTTTAGTAGAGCAATCATGTCTAATGCCTGTGTTCATGTGTCTAGCAGCTTGAATACGGTGAGGTTATCATAGGGTACAAACAAACGCGATGATGGCGGGTGAAGTTATAAAAGTCAGAAGACAGCAAAAGAGCTGGATAACCTTTACAAAGATGTCTTAGTAATGGCAAGTGGAGACTACGACGACCTAATTTTAAAACCAAAATGACAAATAAAAAAATTGCCATGCAATCGGACTGCATATGTGTGCATGGCGCTTAAACGCTACCGGGCGGGTTGTCTACAGGACCTCCGTGTAGCTTATGTTTCTAGCACAGTTGTTGGGAGTGTAAATGAAAACCCTGTCCTTAGACCCAACTCGTGAGCACCCAACGTAAAGTTAGCCGTGAGAGAAGCACTGCTCACGTAAATGCTCACCTGCGATGCTAAGCGTCTGTCCTTGTTAATGGACATAGCAATGCAAAGCTTCACGAGTAACTGTGAGCGACGAAAGTTGATTGGTATGCTTGCGTCTGACGGAAGAAGATGCATCCTGGGAATCAGAACGACTTCACCCTTGCCGCAGCCAGTTGCAATGGTCGCCTCAATCAGGTTCGGAGAAAGGGATTTAATAATGAGGCCAGTCCCGTTGCACTTTTTAGGTGGGATCAAATTCCTGATTAGCATAATTGAAGCACAAACTTTGAGCCGAAGAATATGAGGTGGGTGTCCGGACGGCTGAAGGGAGTTCAAAACTTCTATGGGATACTCAGCTAATCCAGATGGATCGGAAGTTCTGACATTGCCCGGGAATGGAATCCAACATTTTAAGGTTGATGGAATCAACTGTACTGTTCTTCGGTGCCAATATGGCCCTCCCAGCAAGCCAATCGGCATCGGCAAAATTAGTGGATAGGTTGTAGAAGACTGCATTCATCAATTCATCCGGTGATTCAACAGCGGTGGCAAGCTGATCCATCTGCACAAAACCCTGTGTGTCAGATGGCATTTTCCCCTCCTTAAGAGCAAGACGGTCCCGTGCGAAGTCAGCGGATCCGGAGTCCCCATTCAAGTAGGCACGCATGTTCATGCTCAGTTTAAGAGTCTCCACGTGGCGCCAAAGGGCAGACGACTTCAGTCAGGCGCGGACAGCGTCAGCGCGTGTACCTTCAGGAATAAGGAATGAGGAGTCTGCCTAAAGTCGCCTGCGAGGAGAAGGGTTACTCCACTCATGGTGTCGGAGGAGTCGCGGATGTCTTGGAGACTTCGGTCAAGTGCCTCAAGGGCGCCCTTGTGTGCCATCGTGCACTCATCCCAAACTATAGGTTTGCGTCTCCGCAGAACTTCAGCCTGTGGCGAATTCTTTGTTATGTTGCAGAGTGGAGTTCGTGACCCCCGGGCATAGATCAAGCGGCAACGTAAAAGCCGAATGAGCGGTTCTACCTCCCGCTAGCAACGTTGCAGCAATCCAGGAAGATGCGACCGCAATAGCGATCTCCCCACGACGCCGTACCTCTGCCAGGACTATTTTAGTAACAAAAGTTTTGCCAGTTCCTCCGGGCGCATCTAAAAAGTATATACCTCCACTGGAGCCGTTTCCCCTGTCTGTAGTGAAAGCAACCCTCTGATCAGGTAGAATTTTGGACTCGTTTTCGGTAATGTATGCGTTCAGCCCCTCGATGGAGTAGGCAGTTATACGGCAATAACTCGGTACAGTGTCAAAACCGTCTCTGAGCGGTGGTGGTAAACCGTAAGTTGGTAAAGAGGCACCTCCAAGTTCGAAAACAACATCTTCTAGGACCACCAGCGCTCTGTTGAATATGAAGTCAGTGAAACCGCATTCAATTCCTGGGCTGTGACGCTGAACGAAGAACAGCACATCCTCTGACATGGATTCTCTGTACTTTAGCCAGAGCGACAGAGGATCGCTTAGTTCGCATCGCAAATCCAAAATGGCGAACAGCGTTCGAAGCCGTGATGGCGTTCTGAGAAGTTCACCCTCCGCCATGGCTGCATCCCATTGGGAGTCGTCTTCAAGCAATCCCAAACGGAAGCATGCCTCTCTATAAGACTGGCATTCTATGCCGTTGACAGTGCGAATATCTGTGAAACTCGTTGGCCCAGCAATTTCATGAAGTAGAAGGCGGAGGTAAAATCACTCCTGCTGGCTGGGGGCACAGTATAAACGCGTCCAAGACAAGAGTTAGACCTTACATCGGGATAACCCTCGACAGAGTCGCCAGCCTTTCGCCGAACCCACCGGTTGTTTGACCACACGTAGTAGGACGGCACTTGGGGGTATATCAATGTTTTGGCAAAAGCATCTGTTGAGCATAATTTAAAGAAAGCCGTTAGGGTTGTGTCTTTAGGGTTATCCGCAACCTGCTGGGCGTTTTGTTCGGTGAAGTACATCCTCTATCCATTTTCTAAGTGAACAACAAGCTGCACAATGGCTGGAGCCCTTTGGTGTACGGGGAATCCGAAAATTTGCCAAAAGGCCTTGCTACTGCTGAGGTAGCGTCCAGCCACGTAATCGGCCACCTCGTCAACGCAATTGTCGCGCCTGATACCGAAAACGGCAGCATCGCTGCCTTTATTAACGTAATTGCAGATGTACTTTATTGACTTAACCGAGTGGCAGTATTCAAAGTTTATGTGGGCTCCAAAAGTCTTGGACAGCAGCGGTCAATAAGGCACCAACCAACGATTGTCCAGAGTGTGCCCCTTAACTGTTACAGTTCTGCCGCCCTCAGCCGGGATTCTACGTCTGTACAGTGGGTAACCATCCGTTGCAGTCTGCGTTTCTGAGATAAACTTATGGAGGTAACCCTTTGTCCAAGGGGACCGCTTGACCAACATGACCTTTTTTCGTAATTCGAGCCACAGGGGCCGTGTATCATATTGTTTTTAATGATTTCGTGTAGCAAAGTATCCAGCGCAGGATCCGGAATTTCAGCAGAAATAAAATCGTCTATTTTGTTTGCGTTAACCTTATCGTTGAGCCATAGCAGAATGTGGGCATGAGACACTTAACGCGTCTGAAGACTTGCCCTTTAAGGATTAAATCCATAAGCTAACACCGCTGTAACCGGAAAAACGTGGGCAATTAGGTCAGGGCGGTGTGAGTACTGCTGACCTGGAAAAAGTTCGCGTGTGATTTCAACCCATTTCGGATTTGCACGTGAACGTAACGAACAAATCAGGCCTCCCGTAATGAAGGACATAGGTCATTGCGTCTTGTGTCCTTTCATGCATGTATCGAGGGCCACCAGTGTAAGAGGAAGGCAAAATGCACAGTTTGCCGAGACTGCGTGGGTCACTATTAGAACGCAATCCATCACGAAGGTGAATGTAGGAGCCGGTTCTGCGTTTGGATTGGTTTGATTTGATGAATCCTAACCTCTCCGACTTTTTGCAGCCATGTCAACAGTGAATGGAAGAAATAATTGACGGCACCTGTGCAAGTGGTTAAATTCACCCTCTCTAACCATAAACATGGAGGCGTAGTAAACCCTACAGGAGACTGTCTTTGAGGTCGACATGGAATCGTTGCTTGCCTGGTATATTGGGATTTTGAAGTGGTACCCATCGCTTCCGTATGGAAAAGGAAGTGGGTAATGGAGACAGTCGTATTAACGGTGGGTTTCACTGATGCCGCGCAGACCACCGCCCCGGTACCTTATGACAATGTCACGGCTGTTATGCTCCTCACCGTGGATGACTTCGGCGACTTCATTACATGCAGGAGCATTGAAGTGACGCTCATGATCACCGTGAGGCCGTCTGTCTGTATCGATGACAACGCTGAAAGAGGGCGAGGCGTTGTTTTGCAACGCAAACTAAGCTTCGGGTGTAACTGTTAGTTTCGTGAAGCATGTCTTGTAGACAGAACAGAATGTCTCTACGGGGCACCGACGGAAATATCGCTAGGCAGAATACCTAGACGCGCATCAACCTGCTCGTTGAAGTCAGCGAGAAAGTAAATTTGTAGGAACTGAGGTGGCTCTCCCTGATCAGCCAAAAGTGATCCCATTAAGTGGTAAACCTGGCCTTGCAATTTGAAAGTAGGCATCCATCCCCCCCCTCACTAATAGCCTTCGCACCAAAAGACGTCATCTGGAAGCAACAGTTGTACTTCCGTATTACTTCAAGAAAATGCGTTGACTCCGAAGTTGTACCGAGAAGGAGGTCCCTAAGCGGCTGGGGAGGTTCGTCTAAAGAAGGGAGTTTGATTTTGCCCCCAGAGCAACAAAGCCCATGTTGCTCACCGTCAAAAAGTGCAAACTTTATCCATGGCCCCTATTTGTACCTCTCTCCTAGCGGAATAGTTGACAATACAGTCATAATTGTATGCGGCATTTGAGCAAAATGACGCAGACGGCGAAGTTACGCCATTCAAAGAAGGTCGAAGTTGGCCAAAGTTTTCGAGCCGTTGACGGCGTACTTCAGGGTTTTCTGCATTCCTGGCAGGTGCAGTAGAGTGGGCATTTCTAACGCGACGAACAGTGGTTTGTGCAGGGCTTTCTAGGGTTCTAGCAGATGCAGTAGAGCGGACATTTCTAACGCGACGAACAGTGGTGTGTGCAGGGCTTTCTAAGGCTCTGGCAGACGCGTTGGATAGAGCATTTCTAAAGTGATGATGAGCGGTTTCTTGGGGTTGTTCCGAAACTCTAGAGGCGGCTGTAGCCCTAGTATTCCTAAGACGACGTGAAGTTGTTTGTTCGGGGCTTTCTAAACCGCTGGAGCAAGCTTTGGTGGTGGCATCCCGCAAACGACGAAGGGTTTTCTATACTGAGACTGTGAAGCCCTCAACCTAGCCAAGGGGGCTCCGTCCTGTGAATTCTGAAGTGAACGTTCTTCAACTGAAAGCCTGATGCAGCGTGCGGACATGGTTGAAGCCGCTGAAGCCAACCTTTCAGTCCGCGCAGCGGCGCTTTCCGTAGATAAGCGAACAGCTGTGCTCGAGGCCATCCGTGAAAGACGCAAATAAATCTGTTCAGGGGTTTCACTCGCCCTTGCTGCTCTAGCAGCGGAGGCAGCTGCCGTGCGCCGTCCCAAATGTTTCTTCCTTTTAGGTGGCATCCAAACAGCAAAAACGTCAAAGAGGGTAAAGCTTAAAAAGAGATTTCGACAAATCCAAAACGAAAACAAACGTGCACTGCTAACGTAGACACAAAAAGGGGAACACCTAGTAAAATGAGTTCAGATGTTACTAAAGGGGAACTCGAAACTAAAAAAGTGGAAATTTAAAAAGGTAAACCAAGGTAAATCCAAAAGGAAATGTGTTTTTAGTACAATTGGCTAACGTGTGTGGGGTTGGGTTGGAACTATAAAACAAAAAAAGCATCTACAACACGTAATCAACAACTTGCGGTGTCCGAAGTAGGCGAATAAAGTAAGTCAACTGCGTGCACGCGGGCAACAATAAACGCAAAAGTGTGAAAGCACGCCCGAGTCACGCAGTAGAGGTGGTTGACCTTGAGCGCACTTACACATAAGCTGACGCGCGATTACGCGGGCGCTATAACGTGTGAGAAATCCTGCACGATGATTGGACAGGCCCCAAGGTCAAGCTCTGTGGAAGTGAACAATTGGCTTGCGGCAGTCTCGGTATCGACACGCTAACTCGGTTGTACGGAGCTGTATGTGTGTAAGGAAGGTAAAAAAAGAATTTGACACACATAAAGGCGATAGGAAGCCGCAAGTGTGTCGTAAATTTCATTTGAATCAAACCAAAACTGTACATACTGTGCCAGTGAATGTGTCTTCAGAGGTCTAAATCCTGTCCCTTGGTACGCCCGTTTATGGTTCCCTGGTCAAGCGGCTTTGACAGTCTTGCAAACAATGTGGTACTTGTTAGATAGCCAAGCGTTTGTGCTATCAGAAACTGGACCATTTGCTTTGTTTTGGTGGCTCGGTAACAAAACATCGTCGAAAGACTGCGAAAAATCTGCATAAATGGCCCTTACCCGTGCTTTCAAATTGATTTCGTGCAAAAACAATTTTGTTATTCCAATTTTGGGAGCTGAGAGAAGCACCGCCGGGTAATTTTACGCAGTCCTGTGAAGTTTTGTTGAAATCGGTTGAAAAGTGTAGGAAATCCGATCCCATATATAAACGAACACACACACACACACACACACACACACACACACACACACACACACACACACACACACACACACACACACACAACCTGGGTTTTATAATAAGTATGATTAATGAAACTTTAATTCAATATTGTTTATTATAAACGTTAAAATATATTAATGGATACACGTTTTAGTTGACATCCATGTTATTTTTTAACAGGGAAATTAAGGAAGGGACACTATAAAGAGTAGGAGCAAATATTTGCATACCACTTCCTTCTCTTCTTAAATATCCTCCTTACGATAGCATCGCGGGTACATATTTGTTTTTACATTTTTCTCACTGTATTGGCCATCTTTAATATCATATTATTATTTGAACATGTGTTTGTGGTATATGTGTAGACATTTATTTTACTGCTGTAATTCTCCATATCGAAAACATTTTTTCAACGTTTTTACAGTTTTCATCACTTCAAACTCGTGCAGCTTTCATGCTCCCTGCAAACCTTGCAACATATTCATGTAAGCAAACTACATACTACCCTCGTTTACTAATTGCGTTCCACGCCCTCACCGCTATGTTCACCTTCCTGCTGGCTTTGTCATATTCTTCTTTGTATTCCAATTTACATTGTTTATTCATATTCATTGTTGTGTGTAGACAGTATTTATATGTATTTTTAGTTTCACCCTATTAGCCTTCGATAAAACATTGTCTTCACAGTTTTGGCAGCGGTAAGGCGATTATCGGGCTGTCCGAGGTACGCACGCGTGCGAGACGGACGCGTACCGGGAGCCAAAACACTCATATATATATATATTTTAAGGTGTGCTATATTCATGGGATAAGGTGCTCAATATCAGAGCGTATGTAAGTCTAAATCTAAAAGTGAACATTGAAGTCAAAAATTACGTTGCCTCTGAGTGTTCACTTCAATGTTCACTTACATATATATATATATATATATATATATATATATATATATATATATATATATATATATATATATATATGTAATCCACATTTATACAAAAGGATCTAGTATATCTGGCAGAGTGGGTTTGTATATATGTACATATACACACACTCATATATATATATATATATATATATATATATATATATATATATATATATATATATATATATATATATATATGTGTGTGTGTGTGTGTGTATATATATATATATATATGTATATATATGTGTGTGTGTGTGTGTATGTGTGTCTGTGTGTCTGTGTGTGTGTATATTACAATGAATCATTCATACAAAATAACTTTACTAATTTATTTTTGTATGAATGATTCATTGTAATATAAATTGAACCGCACCACACATACACACACACATATATTTATATATGTATGTATATACATATATATATATATATATATATATATATATATATATATGTGTGTGTGTGTGTGTGTGTGTGTGTGTGTGTGTGTGTGTGTGTGTGTGTGTGTGTGTGTGTAAGTGAATATTAAAGTCAACACCCGGAGGCGACAGACTGTTTCATGCTAGACGCAATCATCGGGTGGCCTGGCGATTGCGTCTAGCATGAAACAGCATGTCGCCTCTCGGTTTTGACTTCAATGTTTACTTTCATAATTATATACGCTCTATCTCTGATATTGAGCAATTTATCCCATAAATATAGCACACCACAAAATTGTATTTCTTCATATATATATATATATATATATATATATATATATATATATATATATATATATATATATATATATATGACAGCTGGAAACATTCATGAAATTATATTTGTTTAGAAATATATCCGATATTTCGCCCTTTAAAGCTTCACCAGATCCAAAAATGTGTATGTGTATTTGTGTATATAATGGAATCTTATTATTTTCCCAATTTTTGTAATGGGATTTTGCTATTTTCCCAAATCTGAAATTTAGTATATTTTGACTCTAACTCATATTGGGAAAATGGATAAGATTTCATTATTTAAACTTATACACATACACGACAACGCATTTCATTCTTTCGCTTTGGGATCTGATGAAGCCATAAATGACGAAATACATTGTTGGATATATTTCTAAACAAATCGTTTCCAATTGTCAAAAATTTAAAAATAAATCTTTGTCGTTATTATATATCCTAATTTTAAAGCATATATGTATATAGGATATTCTCTGGAATCAATGTTCGTATCTATCTATCTATCTATCTATCTATCTCAGTCTTTTTCCTATATATCTATCTATCTATCATCATAATTATAATTTCAAACTGGTCACAACACAGTAAATTGCATCTAGATATATATATTTCTGTTATTAATGCTTCGTTCTATCGCGTGGTATGGCGTCATAATACCGCAGCTTGAACTTCCGGCCTGCGTCTGCTATTCCGCGACCGTTATCTTCTATGTCAACACAACAAAATACTATCTTCCATGGTGAATATCTTTGTTAAAATGTCCGTATATCCATTCTGAAGATAGCTCATGTGAGTCTTATGTTTAGATCAAGGGGTAACTTAATGAAATATACCCAAACGTTGGAAAATCTTATATATATATATATATATATATATATATATATATATATATATATATATATATATATATATATATATATATATATATCGGCACTGCGACAATATTTTTTTTTAAGTTTTCCCTGCATACATACAAGAGTTTTCTTTATGGATTATTTAAATAAACACAGAAACCTACTAAACTTTCTCCACAATAAATACGTAGAAAACATCGACCCAATAAACTCATATAATTGCGCAAAACTCTTAAGATAAAGGAAGGCATAATAATAAAACCAAAAAAATTACAATTCTTAGTTATATTAATTATGAACAGGGTCACAATATTCTGGCTGTGTTCGGGAATTAAATCATACTACTGAAATAAATTACCATTCCATTCTATATATTAACGAACACAAAAACAATCTTAGATAATGGCTGAGAAGTCAGTTGAAAGCGTTGGATCCCAAAGATAATTTGTACAGATCTTATACACTTTATTTCTGAAAGAGAAATCTCTTATACTCGTGCATGAAAAATATGGTAAAATGTCACTTGAATCTGTGGGAGATATATCGTGTATTGATTTCGTTTAAAATAGCATAATTTGGAGTATGTCCACCTTCAGGATTCGTTCGATCAAATTTTAATATTTATTGGGATTGTGCAAGGAGGCGTGACAGAGAACAAATAAAAACTAACAATGAACCAACTTTACTAATATATTGGAAAATTAAAGTTCTTTTGCGTTGAATATGTTCATATTACACTCCTTAAGTTTTTGTCGCTATTTATCCATTTCTACACTAATATGAAATTGATCACATTAATTTGTTTAATGACTAGAAGCTGACCATTTATATCGGTAAAATACTGTAAGCATCGATTGGTGTCTCTTTCAGGGCAATTGGTAGATTTCCATGAGAGTTTGATTCCTAGGAACTTGATTTTTCCTTTCTGTCGTAAGCTTCGATCCAGAAAATTGCTGTTATGTCGGCCCATGCTAAGCATTGCCATTCAAGCTAAACATGTCATGTGTGTGTGTGTGTTTTTATGGACGTGTGAGAGAGTATGTTTGCGTGTGAGTATGTAGGTTAGCGAGTGTGCTAAGTGTTCTCAACGGTACGTGAACATCTGAACGGACTATTAGCAGTAGCAGCAGTTGTGTCAAGTGCGGCTGTGGTTGTTGTCGGGCTTAGAGTATCAGTGTCGACTTTGGCAGAAAAGGGTGAGTCCGTTGTGTGAATATCGAAATAAACAAATAAAGCAGTGAGGTTATTAAAAGAATGAACCTCTACAAAAAGTGATAGTTAAGTTTAATATGCGTTTGAAAATTGGAAACTCTTTCTTGAAGATTTAATTGTATATTTAATTCCAAGCTTATAGATTTAATTTAATATTACCCGTAAATAAAATACTTATGTATTTCAGCCTGAATATAAATTGATTGGAATCTCATGTTTCACTTATCTGTGTGTGTGTGTGTGTGTGTGTGTGTGTGTGTGTGTGTATTTAGGCAGCAAATTCTCTTTTAGGCATGTCTGATTGAATAGATTACAAACATTATGTCTGCTTATTTTTATCATAATCCTTTCATATTCACGAATATTTTTATTTATTTATTCACACATATTCCAATTGAATAAAGCAAGAGTGAGAATCACTATTATTTCCCAAGTACTTTCCATCGTTTACTGAGATCATCATCAGGGGTGCAACTGAAAAGGTAAAAACTATTTAACAGACATAAATAATAACACATTTACTACCTCCCCATATGAAAAAAAAAAACCAGCAAAATCTCTTGCACTTTCAACTATAAGAATGAATGTCCATATTGACAAATCTGTCAACAATACCTAATTCTCTTTATTACAAAATCTTTTAAAATTAAAATATACTTTTCTGAAAGGCCATTTGGGAAGGATTATCTGACATAAAGTTTAATTAATCTGAATTAAAATAAATAGAACTTACTTTTAAATGAAAATATCGCAGAAAAACATTTTTGGACACGGAAAGGTGTGTTATTCTGGCGTGATGAGTGATTTATTAACAGTCTGATGTTTGGGAATTTTAAATAAGGGGGACGGAACTGAAAAAATTACTTGACAGATACAATGTGCACGTCATTTTCTATCATCTTTTTAGCTTGTTAGAAATCTTAAATAAATATAAGAACATATTTTAACAATTTCTAAATTTTATTGACTTTTAGTTGCCATATACACGAAGACGCGTATTGAGGAAATCTTAGAAAATTACTAGTAAATTTTAAATTTAGTGTAGATAACTCACTTCCTTCTAAATAATGTCGTGTATGGATATCCATATTTCTAAACATCAACACTTTTCTACTCATGCCAAAAAGTAAATCATTTTTAAAAATATCCAATATCATTGAATTGTTGTAAGGTTTTCCCATTATGACTGATAAATATTTTTTTTAATTAATAACAATATCACTTGGCTATTACAATTTAATAGATAATTTTAATGGATTTAAAAGTTTATAAATTATGCCTATTAATGAATTTTAAGAAAATGAAAGCAATTATTTTAAAAATTCATTATTGATCGAAAACATTTTACTAAGAGCAAGAGTGTCCGTAATATATTTCATTCTTAACAGCAATTATAAGATTTTGTTTTAATTAAAGAGTGTATTATTTTTATTTCATTTTTTTATTTTATGATTCAGGGTAGATTTTCTGCGACTGGAGGTCCAGTTTTATCAAAATATTTTGAGAATTTAAATTATCCGAGCATTGGTTGTTATAACAAAAATACGTTTTACGCCATAAAAAAATAACTTATTGACATTTCATAAACATTAAGTGTTTATGTCGGTGGTGATAGATGTAAAATTATGCTTAAAAAATAATTTCATTCATTTATGAGTAAGTCTAGTAAGTTTCATAGAAATTTGATTAATATCTGATTTTTGAAAGAAATTCAAAATCAATGAGTTTTTCCCTGCAAAGACTTGCTCTAATTTCCCATACAAATTCAAGGTCCAGTTTTGAAGCCAAAATCAAGATTTTTAACTGATATTTCTAAGGTTTTAAAAAAGATAAAAAATGTACGAGGGTCATTCAATAAAAAGGTGAATTTTTCGGTATAAGGACTTCTAATACAGATAGAAGCTTACTTTATTTTTTATTTTTCAACGTAGTCTCCCAGCACTGTCACACACTTTTCCCATCTGTGCACAAGCTTCCGTATTCCCTCAGCGTAAAAATCTTTGGACTGATGTCTCAGCCAGTCGCTCACAACACTTTTGACTTCATCGTCACTTTTAAACTTCGTGCCTCTCGTGAACGCTTTCAAGGGACCAAACAGGTGAAAGTCTGAAGGGGCAAGATCTGGTCAGTAAGGGGGATGAGGGAGCAGTTCCCAGCCCAGATCGTTGATGGTCTGCACCGTTTGGGCTGCTGTTGTCATGATGCAAGATGACTGCTTCTGACTGATGACCCCTGCGTTTGTCCAAACGGATAAGCTCAAAGTCCTTGCAATGTCATCCACTGTCACCCTTCTGTCAGACTGAATGAGGTCATTGACTGATTCGATCACCTCAGGAGACCTCACTTCTGTAGGCCTCCCAGGCCTGTCATCATCCTCAACACTGCTCCGTCCTTCTTTAAACAATTTAGCCCACTTGTAGACATTTTGGGGGGTTGAAACTTGTGGCACCATACACAGTTGACATTCTCCTATGAATTTCAACTGGTTTGCACCCTTCAGCAACCAAAAACTTGATAACTGACCGCTGTTCAATCCTGGAGCATGCTTCTTGGTCGGCCATCTTTGTTAATCACCCAAACTCTCAATGTTTTTTTTTTTTAAATCTGCAAAAGAAATTAAATCCATGTGAAAAAGAAGTAAAACAAAAAAAATAAAAAAGAGTAAGCTTCTATCTGTATTAGAAATCCTTATACCGAAAAATTCACCTTATTTATTGAATGACTTTCGTATATTTTACATAACAAAATACTTTACTCCTTTCTCTTAATTGTAACATAATGATTTTGACGATAACATTTGTTTTTTATTATTTTGGACATCTTTTCCTTGTTTATCCCAATTTTAGCGAAAGTTTTAGTGATACTTTATGAAAAGTATCGATTCTTTTATCAGTAGCGAGAATCGTTTTCAAACCCATCTTTATTATTCAGTCTTTTCAATAAAGATTTATTTAAAATATACAAAATATCATAGCAATGGTAATGTATGTTGATTTATATAAGAAAGTCTTACAGGAAAAGGTGATTGTCAAGCAAATATAATCGATTATAAACTTTAAACTTTAGAATTGTATACATTGTAGTATGTCATTTATATTGCGGTGGTCGGTAAGTTTTAATAAAATGGATAGAAAAATAAATGAAAGGTAAATTTATTCTAATTATTATCAAAAAATGACCTTCATTTGAGAAGACTGCAGCCCAACGAGAAGGTACATTTTTGATTCACATATAAACAAATATATATATTTCCCTTAAAATTTGAAAAACTGTTTTCAACTATTTGTCTCTGAATGTTCTGCTACTTATGGAATGTTTTGTAATAGAAACCAATGAAAATCTGTAGGTGTTAACCTAGGGTGCATTGACGGTGTGGATGAACCCACCAACCTGACGGCCGTAATTTTTTGGGGCGGGGGGCTTCTTTTGAAGAGTATGTCCTTGTATTACTCTGCAGTTTTAGAAATCAGGACACTTTCGATATAATGATTCTTTTACGCAATCAAATTGCTGGTGCGTCCTGGGTATGACCATAAACAACATCTGCGTCCTGGGTAAGACGATAAACTACATCCGCATCCTGGGTATGACGATAAACTACATCCGCGTCCTGGTTAAGACGATAAACTACGTCCAACAGAAAGGCCTTTGATCAGGAGGTTTTGAGGAGCGTGGAATCACCTCTTAATTGCTAGTGTTCCCAGGGCCAGCCTGACCCGGGGTGTTAGCACCTGTTAGGGTCCCAGTTGTGGGCACATAGTTAACCCCAAAACTGTGGTAAAAAGCATTATAAAATATTACCAGCGATTCGTATTTGAAGGAAAAAAAACTATTACCAGCAGTACGTTTTTTTTTAAAAAAAAAAAAAACTATTGCCATCAATACGTTTTTCCCAAAATAATATTACCAGCTATACACTTTTGAGGAAAAAAATATTAACGGAAATAGATTTTTGACAAAACAAAAATATTACCAGAAAAAAATGTTGTCGACATTAAATGACCCATTGACGTATTGATATGCCGTAAAACAAACCAAACCAAACAAACCAAATTGCTGGTAATAAACGTCTACATTAATGAACATTCTATTTTCGAAAACCAGATTATGGACGACATATTTATATTCCACTAGATAAAACGTAAGAAATTTTGTGGAAGGGGTTCTGGTTTTGTTTTTAGCAATTTTTTATTATTTTCTGACAATCAATATCTTTTTTGCTTTCTTTAGACACGCAGAACCCATTTTTCATCACCTGTAAGAATTGTATGCAAAACTGAATGGTTGCCCTTTCTGTTCATTTGGGTACCTCATCTGCTGCAAAAAGATATCATCCGGAAGAGGCATGGTACGTGGAACTAGAACAATCTACCTCCACGGACGAAATAAATGATTCGGTTTGAAATTCCGTACAACTGCCGAAACGTTGTGAATGTGGCAATGAAGATGAGGATAACACTCCGAATAATGTAAATAATGCAAGTAATTTATTTAGAATTTTAAACCAAGTTATTGTAAGTAGGTACGGAATGTTATATTTCTGATTGTTTCGTTCCATAGTAAACAGTCCTAGTATTTGAAATATTTGTAAATGTGAACATTTATCTGATAGAAATTTCATATATGTTAGTAAATGTCATTACAACTTAGAGGAAATGCTGTAGCATCAGCGTATTTAGTATTTGCATTCACTCGTCGCTAAATCTTTTGACCTTTGTTCCTTTTTCCTTTAGGTAAAATGACTTGTTTGGCATAGGTCTTTACAGACGAGGTGGTGTTTTTGAGTTGACTAATCAGGTGTTGCAATATTTCCTATTAATCATTTTTAAGAAGTTAATTATACAATGGTTTCAACTTACTCCAACGAATAGAGGGTTGTTATAATTGCACATTTCGAAGAAACAGTTGAAATTTTTAGAACGCGTAAGGAAGACATATATCTTGGAGAATTTGACATTTAAAAGTCATAAGGCAGGAGCAAACAGAAATCAGCCTACCTAACGAGCTTGTGTGAATGTATGTTAGAACAGTGACTGGGATGTACAATAAGGGTACAAATATTGCTTAGAATTATAAAGGATAGGAAGTTGAGGAGAGCCATAATCGCTTATGCCCTGAAGAGACAAGGCATAAAAAGACGAAGAATGTTTTCTAAGAAATTCACATATTAAATAAGATTTTAATTTTTTCAGTTTTAACCTGTAAAATACATTCTAGGTGACTTTTGTTACAATTTTTGTGTATGTATGTATGTATGTATGTATGTACTAGTGATCAAAGACAAATGACTGGACTAACTTTATAGTTCCTGAAAAGAAGATTAACCAATCAGGAGGCGTAAAATATTCAATCCGTCTTGTATCAAGGCGGCCATTTTGGTTACTCTCTCCGAATGTCCAATGCGAACCTGTCAGAACCAAAGATGACCAGAACAGAAGAAAGAACTACGCTCTGCTACTGAATTGAGATATCCAATGCTAATCTGAACTACGCTTCCCTACTGTCGTCGAAATATTCACTGCCAACCTCTGGATTCTATACTCAAAGACTACCGTCATCATGAACAACAACTTTTTCTTATGGTTTTTGGAGATGACTCAGAAAACTATATTTATTTATCAAATTTCGAATGTTATAATAAATTTGTGAATTAGAATAAATTATAAACCATTCGTGTGCTTTTAGAAATATTAGTTGATGCAAATTTGACAGCGGCATATTTAGACAATATTAAGGAAACTGAAGTCCTTGAAAAGTATTTAAATATTTAATTCCTTATGCAATTAATTGTAAATTGATTACAAACCTTGAAAAACATTAAAAGCGAAGAAAATAACCTTCAACTGAACTAACAATAGAAGATCGTAATCGCGAAAAATAGAGGCCGGAATGATATTATTTACATGATTCTGACAGTTATCCTAATCTTCATTGCCATATTTACAACGTTTCGACCGTTGTACGCTTCCTATTCTTCAGGTGGTCATAAGGAGATAACAACACTGGTTAGATCAGGTGACTGGACTCAAAGTGTTGTGATTTCAGTACCAGTTTACAGCCGTGGTGAACCAAAAAAATTAGAGTTGAATTGAAAAAAAAAAAGAAGCTGAACCATCTGGAAGAGGCATGACACGTGAAACTAGAACAATCTACGCCGGTGGAAGAAATAAAGGGTTCGAAGCGAAATTTCAATCAGCTGAAGAGGGCCACAGCGTACAACGACCGAAACGTTGTGAACATGGCAATGATCGCTTATGTTCTGAACGGAATAATGTAAATAATGTAAATAATCATAATACCTCATCTCATGAGATATAGACAGATACGGAATGATATTGTTAACAGTTTGCATTCACACTATCTTCAGCACGTCTTGATGAATACATGGCTGAATAAGTCAAAGTCTCCTGTTACATTATCCAGTGACTGAAACCATTTGAAAAATAAGAAATGGAGATTATTATTATTATTATTATTATTATTATTATTATTATTATTATTATTATTATTATTATTCATTTTATAATACGGTTTATTTCATTTGTCGATATTTTTGAGGTGAGGTATTATGTACATTATTTACATCATTCAGAGTTGCCAAGGGGCGTAGAGCTGGAAAGTATGACGTGAGTCTAGGAGAGAGGTAAAAAAGAGAAGCATGTCCATAAGGTTTACTGGCTAAACGCATGGGGGTGTCTATCACTTGCATGAGAGCTTGGGTGATTGAGAAGTTAAGGGTGTGGATTCCAGAGTGTTCAGTGAGAGAGTGTTTAAGCCCGCTGGCATGGTAGGCATTAAATAACCAAACAAGAAAATATTTACTGACGGGTGTAGGCAGATGATCTTGTATAGATTATTAGAAATACTATCTATCACGCAACAGTCATGGCAGGAAGAGGAACGGTAGAGAAAGATGAGATAGCTGACTGAGTTAAGTAGAGAGGGATGGAGACACATGTAAGAGTAGACACTATTTATATTATTCGGACTCTTGTCCTCATCTTTGTCGCCATATTTATTACAACGGTTCGGCCGTTGACCGCTCCGGCCTTCTCCGGGTGGTTGGAATGTCGAACGGAACCATATTTCGCTTACTGGTGTAGACTGTTCTAGTTCCACGTGCCATGTTTAATGGGTGTCAGTTATCAGTTATCTCCTGTTAATTTCCCTCTGAATGTTCTCCACTGCTTTAACCAGGTATTGAACTCACCCTCTTTGGGTCTTGTCACTGGATCTAACTAACGCTTTTATCCACTGTGCAATGTGTCCTTGACGTTTATTTCATACTAATATGCGTTGTATTTCATTGTTACTTTCAACAGAATTTAGGATGTACCACTAGCAAATCTCGAAATCGTATCGCATTTGTCTCCGGACATATGCCAATACTAATACTGCCTTAACGATTAAACCAAAGAACGTATTAGTTGTGATTGCAAAAACTCATACATATATCCGTTCCTTAACAGAGTGTTAATGGCAGTTTGGTATTTGCGACGAAAAGCAGCATGAATTAAGATAAAAGAAATATGAGTTGGATATTTGCTTTACTATGTCAAAGAAAATTTTTTTAAATATATTTGTTGAATGAAAGTCTTTAGAAAAATGATATGTCTATGGAATTTTCATAACGTTTTAGCAAGTTGATAATTTCTGTCTGAATTTTGGGGTTATGTTAGACTTAGTCTCCAAAGAGAATTGTCCTAGTGACAAAAGCCTAGTATATCAAAGCGTTAGTTCGTGAATTTGGTGACATAGCAAATATGAATTCAATCTTTGGGTCGGTTATTGTATACTTGGACTCAAATAAAACGAACTGAACAATAAGCGAACAGTACTAAAAATTTAGAACGTGACGAGATATTCGTAGGCAGTGGAATGAGAACATTCTACGTAGAGACGTGTAAGACATCAAGAAGACCGTGATGATGAAGCTGCAGGGACTCCTTCCAGGAATGCATGAAGGCAGGATGGATGGTGAATTACATTATATTCGGAATGGATAATTTCAAATGGGAAAACTTGTATCTTGGATTTGGCATGAATATTTTGTGACATCAGTTCTGTTGTTTTCTATCAGAGATCACACATACATACTTACACACACACATACATACAAACAAACATATATATATATATATTCATAATTAAGTAATTCATCGAGTTCCAGGAATTGAAACCCGGACAGTTACGTTATTAAGCAAACGTCATACCAACTGTACCATATATATCCATACAACTGAATATATATATATATATATATATATATATATATATATATATATATATATATATATATATATATATATATATATATATATATATATATATATATATATATATATATATATATATATATATATATATATATATATATATATATATATATATATATATATATATATATATATATATATATATATATATATATATATATATATATATATATATATATATATATATATATATATATATATATATATATATATATATATATATATATATATATATATATATATATATATATATATATATATATATATATATATATATATATATATATATATATATATATATATATATATTATCTGTGTTTAATTATATTTGGTAGCGGTTTTAAAAAAATAAAACCGTTTATTTTTTTCAAAAATACACTAGTTTGTCTGATGATCGCGTGAAACCCAGAGTCACAACTAAATAGGTTAGCTCCTTGACTAATATTCAGCATTTTTCACTAAGTATTGTACTATACACACACACACACACACACACACACACACACACACACACACACACACACACACACACACACACACATATATATATATACATATATATACATTTAAGTTTGGTGTATTTAAGATAGAAGAATGGACAATATACTGGTATTAAATTTGTAGTGATACATTGTTGATAGGGTGAGTGTTAATCTCATGCAGCAAGCAAACTACAGATCATCAATGTTGATTTCTATGACTACACTCTAATACATATATATATATACATATATATATATATATATATATATATATATATATATATATATATATATATATCGCAAGTGTTTATCGCAGCTAATAAAAGTGATCTCATAAATTTCTATTCTCACCACAAAAACAAATTAAATCTGGAATTAACAGCTTCAATTTAATAAAAAAAACAATTTTATAACGCTCTATATTTACTTGATGATGAGAAATACTATTGAAAATACATTTAAGCTCCTCCAATAACTTAATTATTCCATGTTCAACGCGAAGCACAAGGCTCCCTAAATATTTCAGGATAAAATATAATAAATCATTCAAGCGAATCCAACAGAACCAGGTAGATCAATCTACCTGCCAACTCTATCGCAGTTACAATTCAAAATAATGTATCTATGCATAACATGATATTTGTCACATATTCTAAAACAAATCATAATTTACTTAATACAAAACAAAATAAGATAAAACCTGAAGTAGGAATCTACGCTATAGCTTGTGATGTTTGCCATGAAGAAATCATAGAAGAAACCTCGAGTAAATTATATAAAAGATTATATGAACACAATATAGATCGTTTTTCAAAACAACATACTTAGAATATTAGTCGCTCACCGTAATGATTCCGATGATAATTTCTGTTTAAAATATCTACTTTAATTAAAACAGAAAACATTTTATTCGAAAGTTTTTAGAAAGTGCTTTGATTGCTAAATCAAAAATAGAATTGCGTCCCATTTCTTAAACCATTTAACCTTTCGTGGCAGATCATTCGTTATGACAATGTGGGATACTTAATAATAAAAGCGTTAAAAGTTAACAAAATGGATAGAAAAGCAGAATGAGATCGGCTAGACAGCAGCATTTCCATACACGTTTGAAAGAAATTCAAAATTTTAGCATTCCAACGCCACCAGCGTTTCTTGTTGGTAGAGAATTATAATCGACACTCGTGATTTTATATCCCCCCTTTCCTCTGCATGTATTTTTACATCAACAAAATCATTAGTCCAATGAAGTCCTCATATTTTAGACATAATTATGTCCATTTCTCTTCATTTGCCAAATACACACACACATATATATAATTATAGGTATATTTAAATATGTACATAAAAATATATGTGTAAATATACATAGCTATATATATATAAATATTTAAATATATCTATGTAAATATATATATATATATATATATATATATATATATATATATATATATATATATATATATATATATATATATATGTGTGTGTGTGTGTGTGTGTGTGTGTGTGTGTGTATGCAATACCCTTCGTTAAGACGAATCGAGATCTCCACTTACTAGCGGATTTATTTAAAATTAAATACGTCTAAATTCATTTTCATCCGTGCGCCAATGCCTTAAGAGTAGAATCTCCGACTGATAGAAAATCAATCGGGTTTCGATCTTGGCGTGAGTCAATGGGATGTATAGCCGCACTTATGGGCGAGGAAACAGTCTGTGTAATTATATATATAATGAATTATAATTATTATTAACAAGCAGTGTGTAATTATATATATATATAATGAATTATAATTATTATTAACAAGCAGAATTATTTTTTCTCCTGATGATGGCCATGTTGGCCGAAACTAGTCGAGGAATCTAACTGAAATAATAAAAACGAAAGAATATTAATATACATCCCAGTGTGTCTGAATATTTTACTTATTTTATATTCTTTATTGTTCAAAACCTACATAATTGTTAAATATAACGCAATAATGAAAGGGAAAGACAAAATAATATGTACAACTTATTTTCGTTCAAAGATTCAAGCACTCAATTGGAAGAAATATATAAAGTGCAACAATTGTTATACCAATGCAGGAATTATAAAACTAATTATGATGATGATAATAGATTTTAACGTAATATAAATATGTAGTTTCGTAATGAGTTAACATAATGATATCTAGGAAGCTAGTATAATGCTTCATTGTGTCGGATATTTTTATTATACTGTCTTTTGTGTTGCCTCAAGGCAACCAATTTCGAAATGATGTTTTTAAACTTAATACAAATACTCACGTGTTTCCTGTGTTATGGCATTTGCAAAACTGTTCAATCATTCTGAAAATCAGTTTTAATTCCAATGGACAGAACATTTTAAATCGCTCATTTCACATTAATCACGATATTATTCACTCAGTTTTCAATTTAATATCAAATACAATATTTTCTTTGTAGGTTCATTTTTCAGACTTAACAAGAAACAGTATTACATTTTATAAGGCATCACTGGCAGTGATGAACGTTTTTTTGTTAATGTCTCTCATGCTGAGAACTTAAACACTGAGAATAGACATGGAGACGTCTATCTACCGAACATTCATATCCGAAGTTATAGCCATTCATCTCTGGTATAACTTTGAACCTGAACAGAGAATCAACATCCTCTATCAAGTGGTCCAAGAAAGAGAACTCAATATAAAACTTTCCAGACCATAAATCTGATGTGGAATTGGAATGAAAGCAGTTAGGGCAGCTACTCTGAATCCATCATATAAATTCACGATGTGTAATTAGCAAATAAAGTGTAGAGACAAATCTTTTGTCGAAATTCGATGTAAGGCGTTGTGGAGAGGTTCAATTCCTGTGCTCGATGACGTATACAGGTGTCTGGATTTTCGGCCACATTCACGTGCACTGCAGCAATATTTTCAGGTGAACGGCGTAAATGAGCACGCAGTGGTGTTTTCACATTTGCCACCGACCCTGTTCGATTGAATTTACGAACAATCTTTCCAATTGCATTCTCGGTTGGTCGATTATGTTGACCAAAATAATCGCGAAGTGTGCGGAATGCATTTCTGTTTGAACGTCCATTTTCGTAATAGGCTCCGATAAATTTAACACGTTGGTTGATTGTTAATCTTTCCATGCTTGAAATTGCCAAAGACTTAAGTAGTTAAATCTGAAAGAATAAGAAAATGACACTTAACCTATTTCATATTTAAAATCGGTCTAAGGTATTGGAACACCCTTTATAAAACACTTCAAATGCTTAAACATATTTAATACACGATATTAAAAAATGGACATAGAATAGGCTGAATTGTAACAATTTGTGGTGATGCGCGTTTCCCACAACACCACTACTTGCTACAGCTCCAAAAGATTAACCAGAAAACACGAGTCATGACGGATCGAGACTTTCCTGCTTGGTACCAAATCAGTTCATAACTGTCCGCTCTATGCAAACCCATTCTCAAATTAATGGTTAAACATGGGTTTGAGTGAGTGAAGACTGTGGGCTTATGTGAAGACTACTTCTTCGAAGCTTGTGAACTGGCGCTAGAAAAGCCCAAAGAATTTATACGAAATAACAGAAACCTCATCACTTGAGGATTGTCTGACAATAGCAACAGCTAAAATGGAGAACACATGTGACTCGATGAGAAAATAATGACATAGTGACTTTCGACACTACATCAAACAAGAAGTTAGGTAGGGACGCTGCATCAGAACTTGACAGAGAAACAATAACTGGACTTAAGAATCTTATTTTCCTGAAATATTGTTTCAGACGACAGTTTTTAACATTTCAACCGAAAACAGCACTGGCAGCTCGGTCAATGAATGGCGAGTGTTTCTTTATGAAAACTACACTTACTATTGTTATTGCCATACAACTGAAGAATTTAGAGTGACAGATATATTTTTAACAGAACAATGCTTGTAAGCAGAGTTTTTTCGGATTTCATGGAAAGAAAGGCTTTTCTTGCTCCATCAAATTGAGACAAAATTAACAGTAACCGTCTGTGATTTTAAAGTTCAAAGCTTTTCGATTTCATTTTCAAGATCTTCATATTTATGAAATTTCTTAAATTCTTTTTCAGATATATTCGACCAAATGTAAAAATCCTATCAAGTAAAAGGCAATATTTATTTTCTCCGAAAATTGATAAATCTGACCGGTTTGTTCAACATATTGATAACCTCTTTATCACTTATTATTATCACTATTGCTAATATTATTATTACTAATACTATAATTAACGCTATTACTATTAGTATTATTATTACTATTATTTTCATTATTATGTGCGATACTGCAAATCATGTATGAATTTTTCATCTTTAATATTTGCTTATCATCAATTTTCTTTATTCAATAAGAACGACCGGCTTTTCTCAATTGTGTCTTCTCATGAACCTTCTCATTTTCTTTTCATTTATCAGATTCTTCTTCTCCTTCTCCTTCTCCTTCTTCTTCTTCTTCTTCTTCTTTTTCTTCTTCTTCTTCTTCTTCTTCTTCTTCTTCTAAACTTACTTTATATATTCTGTTTGACATTGTTAATAAGGCGCAGGACATTTATTTTTCATTTTCTTCTTATTTTTTTAAAAATTTTCCTCTCGTTTCTTCCTTTTTTTATCACGCGCCAAACAACCACTACTATCCCTTCAAACTGTTTTACTCGTTTTTTATTCTCTTTCCTACACTTGTAATCGCTCATATATTCTACCGTCTACCACTGCTACAATAACAACAAAAAACAAATACGTCTATTCCACCTATTCTCGCCTGTTTTTCTTCATCTCTTCCTTCCTCTTATTTACTTCCCAGCCAATCAGTCCCCACCAAACCAGCAGCTTGGAATTGCCTGTATAGTTTATAACCGCATAGCGAAGTTTATGTCCTAACCACTTCTGCTAGAGCTATATAGCGGCAACCCCATTAATTCCCAAGAAGCAATAACTTCATCCTTTCACCTAGCCTCGGTTCGCTCTCACTTTCCGCCGCCTTCTCCTACTATTCTCCAGTCGTTTTCCTTCCTTTCCTTCCACTCCCGCTGTTAGATAACCCTTTTTTAAAACCTTTTAAAAACATCAAGACTTGTTCGACATCAGTTTTGCTGATTTCGATTTGTTTTCCTTGTGTAAGGAGTACATTTCAATACATAAAAAAATCACTGTTCGCGCTTCACACGTTACAAAAGACACGTGCTATTATATACAAGTACATATATAAACAATATATAAATCCTAAATGTAGCTGGATCACGCTATAAGTATCGAAATGTGCATATTCGTCGGTTAAGCAACGTTGAGAAAAATTAATCTGGTGGGTGACTTCTTCAGAACACTAAGCGCTGTGCCTTCTTAACTTGATAGTCATAGAGTAGAAATAGACGAGTCTTGTTTTTTTTTTTCAATATTCATACTACCGAGAAGACTTGAAAATTGTCTGTTGAAAAGCTACACTTTGTCGGGGTTGGGATACAGATTGAGGCAACCAGTTGGATGTGAAAAGAGGTTCTAACCCACTAGAGACAGCAGATGACTATTTCGCGTGAACGCGTTTTAACTGGCCCGATATACCCAAGTGTAGATAATTCGACGCTCGTACGGCCTTCCAATATTATGGTAATATGCCAGACTTATCTAAGCTTAAATAACTTTGAGGATCTACTTTCTATGTTAGTAGTATATTTAGTACAAATGCTAAAGTGTCCGATTCAGCCATGTCCGATCATTTTTTGTATTTAATAGGCCGATTTTTTCATTAAAAAATTAGTACAGAAATATAATTTAATATTTACTGGATTAATCGAGATTTTGTATATAACAAAAGTACATTATTCCCCGACGTGTTGTAATGGTTAGCAAACTTGTCTCGCTAGAATTGCGAGTGAGTAATGAGTTCAATCCTCACTGAGTGCTCCATACTTTTGGCCTTGTGCCACATCTGAGCTACACTTAGGAAAAATCAACATGATAGACATTTATTAAATTTAAAATCGAAATTTAAATATATCTGCATTGGTGGATATCTTTAATGATGTCATATATTGCTGACAAAATTATCACTGTATGTGTATCTAATTTGAACCAGCTTAGATTAGAATAGCACACCAAGAAACTAGAGAAATGAGAATTGGAAGATTAATCACTACCAGTTTTCCAAGTTAGAAAGAGCGGTCTGCCTAACGAACTTAATAAAAATAAATCCCGCCTTTTATATGTACTCGAACACCGACGCATGATACTGGTAGGAAACATTGTCAGCTAACCGTCTGCGGTATTCAAATTGATCTATCAATTATTATTATTTCCTTTATTGGTTTATTCGTCTCTTCCAGGTCTTCTTCTTTCAATCACTTTCTTATTCACAGTTACATTTCTTCCAAACGTGCGATTGAGATATGCACAGAGACTCGCATGCACGTAGGAACATACAGATGCGTTTGAATATACGCAGGTATTTGTAAAGACGCACAAAACTGTACAGTGAGCCACATGCCTGTGTGCGTCCTACAACAAATAAATACAAATGCGCACAATATATATATATATATATATATATATATATATATATATATATATATATATATATATATATATATATATATATATGTATGTGTGTGTGTGTGTGTGTGTGTGTGTGTGTGTGTGTAGAGAGAGAGGGGGGTCCATAATGTTCGTGTGCACTTTAAAAAAATTTTTAACTTTATGTGTATTTGCGATAGAAATAATCGGTAAAAAATGTTATAAAGTTTAATGTACCTATATATATATATATATATATATATATATATATATATATATATATATATATATATATATATATATATATATATATACAGGGTGTCCATAAACTCGTGTGCACTTTAAAAAAATTATAACTTTATTTGTATTTGCGATAGAAATAATCTGTAAAAAATGTTATAAAGTTTAATGTACCTAGTTTTAAGTATAGCTAAAATAACTAATGTGATTTCAGGCATTACTGTAAATCAGTTGGCAAATGTTTTCCGTGAACTGCAAAATCGTATTACCCTTTGTATTGCTAATGATGGAGGACATGTGGAAACATAAATAAAATTTCAATAAAACCTTAAAAAATATAGATTTACTTCTTTCTAATCCTTTTTACAAATTATTTCTATCGCAAATACAAATAAAGTTACAAATTTTTTGTTAACTTTCATATATATATATATATATATATATATATATATATATATATATATATATATATATATATATATATATATATATTACAGAGAGTTAAAATACGGAATTTAAATCAGAGAACAAATATTTCATCTTGGATTGCCAGCGTAAGTCGCCTTCCAAAATTTAAGCAAAATATTAAGGGACAGGGAAATTACTTAGAAACCAAACAAAAGATTGCTGAACTTATATGTAATACCAATTCTTCTGTATCCTTCTGTGAATACTGGTGAAAATCTGCTCCCAAATAAAGAAGAGACTTGAGGCAAACAAACTGTGGATTTAGAGAAGTGGAATCTGATTATACCATGGATGGAACATGTGATCGATGAGGAAGTTTTAAGTTAAAAGAGAAACGAGACAAAAAATAAAGCACGCACAATTAAAACTAGGAAGATAAATTTCAAATTTACGAGTCACATATTGAGGAAAGGGGGCATAGAAAATATGACACCCCTAAGAAATATTAGCATGGGAGGCAGGGTAAAAACATTGAGTAATACATTTAATCAGCTTCCGTAAATGGATGTCGGAACAGGGATTGGGAGTGAAAATAAGGAGACATATATGAGAAATACAAAAGGTAGGAAGTTGTGGATAGCCATGATCGCGCACCTTCGGAAGTTACAAGACATCTAAAAAAGAATCATATATATATATATATATATATATATATATATATATATATATATATATATATATATATATATTCTGTTGAGGTTTCAGACTCGATGAATTACTTAATTATAATTATCAAATCCTCCTAACAATTTCTATCATTTCTATATCATTGCTTGATCCGGCTTCTAATGCTTCAGTTGGCGCGGCTTGGTGATAGTAGTCCTGGCTCCAGGGGACACAGTCCTATGGTTACAGAGAATTTCAGTTGAGTTCCACCACGGAATATGTGTGCGAGCGGCGCTATATTGAGTCTGATTTGCTACCTCTTCGTCAGCGAGGCCCGTAGAACAGTTGGTATGGTGTTTGATTGACAAACTAACTGTCAGGGTTTCAATTCTCGGTAGTGGAGAGTCCCAAATATAGGATGAAACGGCCATCCAGTGCTTTCTGCATTCTGTTGAGGTTTCAGACTCGATGAATTACTTAAATATAATTATCAAATCCTCCTAATAATTTCTATCATATATATATATATATATATATATATATATATATATATATATATATATATATATATATATATATATATTTGGACAAAATAATTGAAACACTTGTTAAATTCAAAGAAAATTTATTTAATATGGAGTTGGTCCTACTTTGGCTTCACATACAGCTTTAATACGTCTAGGAATGGAATCATACAGCTTCCTGACTTCATCCAGTGTAATTTTCAGTCATCCTTCCATTAACACCTTCTCCAGCTCTTTACGACACGACGATGGAGGATAGCGGCTCCTAACACGTTGCTCCAAAATGCACCATAAATGTTCAATAATATTGATATCTGGAGACTGGGGAGGCCACTCTATGTGTTCTAGCCCACTTTCATGCTCTTCATCCCAATTCTTAACCACTCAAGCGGTATGCATTGGAACATTAACGTCTTGTAAGATGCAGTCACCATCAGTGAATAAATTCTGGGCCATTGGATGAACATGATCTCTCAAAATGTTCAGGTAATCTTTGACCATGCAGGGCAACTATTGAACTGAAACATTTCCATGATATGGCGGCCCAAACTATCACTGATCCACCCCCATGTTTCACTGTTGGAAGAAGGCAGTCAGGATCGTAAGCTTCTTTGGGCTGCCTCCACACATAATCTCGCCCTGAAGTTGGAAAAAAAGAAAAACTGGACTTATTTGAGAATATGACTTGCTTCCATTTGTCTGCAGACCAGGCATTGTGATCTCTGCACCACTTCAACCTCTTTTAAATGTTGCGAGTGGAGAGAAGATGTTTCCTCACGGCGGCTCTTCCATGATATGCAGCCTTATGGAACGCACAGCGAACAGTTTTAGTAGAAACTGAACTATTCAGATGATTATTCATTATTCTGCAGTCACTTTCGCCGCATCTGTCCGATGATTTTTTGCCACATTGCGTTTCAATGCACGTCATTCCCTGTCAGTAAGTTGGCAAGTCCGGCCAAAATTTCTCCGGTTGTTGGAGGTTTTACCCTGTTTCTCGAATTGCATCATAGTTCTTGATATGGTAGCACTTGAAAAACCCAACAGTTTAGCAAACTTAGTGATCGAGGCTCCTGCCATGCGAGCTCCAACAATTTGCCCTTTTTCTAATTCGTTGAGGTCACGCATTTAGCTTAAATTTTACTAAATTCTAAAAATAAGTAAGACAAAGACAGTAAATTAGATAAATAAACGTATTTACACTTGATATAAACTGCAATTACGAAATTTTAGTTAAAGTTCTTAATATAATACGTTTTTGAAATATAGGAGTGGAATTTGCAACTGTTCCAATTATTTTGTCCAACACCTGTACATATAATTGTATATTTATAATTTAATATTTAAAATTCATATTTAATAATTAGGTCATCCTTATTTTTAATATTTAATTTTATTTATATATATTTTATATTTATATTAATAAATTATTTTTATATTTAATAATTAATTTATATTTACATTTATTAAATGGTTTTATATTTTAATTTATATTAAATAGTTAATTAGTATATATTTCACTTATATATTGTTTTAATTTTATTTCTTTATTGTTTATATTCATTACCTATTAATTTATAATTAATATATATTTTTATTAAATTTATTTAATAACTTGAAAATTATTTTTATAAATAAACCTTTAAATTTAACATCTAAAATAAGTAATATACAAATTAATATATAATTATTTCATTTATTATTATTTTAATTAGCATATTGTATGTATAATTGTTTGTATATTACTTATTTTAGATGTTAAATTTAAAGGTTTATTTATAAAAATAATTTTTAAAAATATTCTCTAATTTTTAAATTTTAATTTTCTTTTAGTAATTTTCCTTGTAGAAGCTAGATGTCAATATTTTAAAACATAGGCCAAGGTAAATTTAACTGATGTCTGAATCCTACCCCCACCACCTCTACCACTATGAAACTGGGTTTAAGCTTTGTCTAAACGATTTGCTGCTTTTTCTATTTTCTTCATTCTCCTTTCCGTTTTCCTTTTTGCTTTTACTTTTTCATCTTTCTCTTTTCTAATTTCTTGAATCTTTAAAGTTTAAAATTTTGAGCTACCATTTCTTAACCCCTTTGTGTTGACAAGTCCTGCAATGAAGCTCTTCTACGGTGAAATAGCTATTCATATAGGGTAGTTTTGAATTTCATTTCTATGCTTTTTAATTCTTTTAAGCATTTCACCTAAAGCAAGGCGGGAGTGCCACTAGCAAGCAAGCCTTGATTGTGTGTGCGTATAATTTGGCAGCATCTTTTCACTGAGACAAGTTTCGTTGAATAATTTTAAAATGTTCTGTCTAATTATTTTCAATTGGATCCTTTCATATTCACGGATAAGCCGTTTTTTAACTACTCATTCCGTAAAAAAAAAAAACTCTAAATAATTATGCATAGTTACCTCCCGTTAAACGTTATCAGCGGTCACGCACTGACTCATAGTTCCTCACTCCACATGTAAGAAATTTAACTTTCAGATGAACACAGCAATTTTTCTTTGGCAATAATGAACACTACAATAAGTACACACACATATTTTTAGGTCTCACCATGGTTTAATAGTGAGCTATCTAATATGACTTTTTCCTTGTTCCCTTTTTAAAACTCATGTTTCTTTCAACATGGCTCTCAAAATAACGACATTACTGTTTTGATTTCCTGTGACTTCTCTATAGAATTCCCCATATTTTTTCGCATTTAGAGTTTTTCCTCTTCAATATTAGCTTGCATCCAAAGATCCGAACCCCACTCTAGCCTGCTATTTAATCTATAGCTGGGGAAATAAGAGATAGATTTACGTCCTTCCCATGGGAAGTGAATAAGATGCCTGATCAAAATAACCGGGACAGTTGCTATGACAACAGAGCTAAAGTACGGATAGTGAACCCGCTCGACACAGATTGACCTTCATCTATGTCGCGCATACACACTGAATTTTAACGTTCTCAATCACTTCCGTTGTTTATAGCAATGCTTGGAAGGAGAGTGTGTAGAGTGTGGCTGTCTCACCAGACTACAGAGGTTTCATCAGTGGCCATGGATAATGGGTCAGTTTTTGGCAAAGGACAACATAAACTATGTCCGTCACGCAAAATATTTCTCAGATAGCGCCCCCATCAGTGACTAATTCTTCTTCCAAAATTAAATCCTGCTTGAAAGAAGCAATATTTCAAGATGTTGAGGGA